>JACVCZ010000010.1:1635000-2166607 GCA_020829145.1 Drosophila nigrodunni | reverse complement strand
TTCCATTCTCTCAACCAGAGTTTGAGAAGAAGACGAGCCCTCACAGAAGATACAGGCGATCGTGGACAGCCATAAGATGAACGGGGACGGTCATACTTCTGAGGGGGAGTAGTTAACGAGTGCCCCTCGCACATTGCTGTGTAATATAAATGAATGCAAAAATGTTAGCCAGCAGTTTCGCTGAAGTTGCCGTCTCAGCGAAAAAGTTCAGTTCAGCGCCCTAGATGCGACGGTCAACCGACGGTAACCTGATATCTTGCACATGCTGCAAGATCAGCGTTATCAGTTTTGCCCAGTCGGCTCGCCGGCTGTAGTTTTGTAGCTTTAAGTTTGTATCTTTGTATTCCTTAGCAACTAAGTACTTTTGGTTTAGCTTACGCCCAGCTTGCTGGTGGTTCAAAATTGAGTTCTGTTCTAAAAACGTAAGCTAACGCACGTTTAAATAAACATTGCTCTGGCAACTGGCCATATAATTTTGATTTATTAATTAATATATCGCTGAGCCACAAGGCCAGTGATCTGATACTTAACTGTATCTCAACCTAATCTACTTAATTAACTAACAACTTGGATCTACCCGACGGCATCCCCCCACGGGTACTACTGGACCGGATAGACTTAATTGGCGCCCAACTTATAAGAACCTAACACCCAGGGTAGAAGATAAGAAATAAATTCACAAAACATGTAAGTGGAATGTTTAATCAGTACAGATTTAAAAATTGAATTAAATAAATTGAATGAAATAAAAACAAATAAGTGATCGTGAATCAAGTCGAATATAATATTCGTTTTCTATAATTTAAATATATTAAATTTCTGTTCAAGAAAATGCCATTGCCGAATATACTTACTCGGCCGTGATTTAATGTGAAGTGTCCCTAAAGAGATCGGTTACGAAAAGCTAATGACTAGTTTTGGCCCGTATAGGGAAGTAAAGAGAAAAATAATAAGTGATAGTGAAGGTGAAAACGAGTGGCAATACGATCAGGTAGGTTTTCAACCGACAGTTAACTTAGACATGAATCAAGTGCAAGCGTTTGTAGCGAATGCTGTCAGTCAGGCATTAGCGGCGCAAGAAATCAGATTTAATGAGCAGTTCAATTTGCTAAAACAAGATATTCAAAGACTAAACATAGAAGCACCTCAGGTCGAAACATATCAGAGGATTAGCGTAAATCCAGACACCCAGTGCGATATAAAATTAGACATTATAAAATCAGTACCCGAGTTCAATGGAACTCAGGATGATTATGTGGGATGGAGACAATCCGCCAAAGATGCCTATGAACTTTTCCAGCCATTCGTGGGTAGTAGCGCGCATTACCAAGCGGTAACTATTGTTCGGAACAAAATAAAAGGTCAGCACCAGAACCAATGGATACGGGATCCGCCATGACTAAGTTTAGACAACCTACAGCATTTGGACCTAATCAAGGGTCTAACACCCAGATTGAAAACTCGCAGGCACAAAAGAGGCAGGGTTCTGAACGGATGACGGGCCAGAGACGTCAGCGTGTGCACAACACCATTCAGCAAGCGAACAATGACCAAGACCAGGATTATTATAGGGCAGCCGAAGCCGCGGTTGCAGAAGCCCATGATGAAGCTGAAACAGCAAGTGACAATGACTTGGTGAATTTTTTAGTGAGCGCTCCCGGTTGCCGTTCGTCGAACGACAGCTGGCGGGGAGAAAACTAAAAATATTGATTGACACAGGAGCGGCCAAAAACTACATCAAGCCCGTAAAGGAGCTAAAAAATGTAGTCCCGGTCAGCTCCCCTTTCACGGTTAGTTCCATCCACGGTTCTAACAAAGTAACCCATAAGTGTTTAATGAACATTTTCCGGAAATCAGCTATTTTTTTTTATTAGACTCCTTAATACCATTTGATGGTATTATAGGTTTCGACTTGCTAACGCAAGTAGGAGCAACCCTAGATACCGAGAATGGTACAATCAATCATGGATCTGTATCTGAAACGCTGCAGCATCATTATTGTGACAACGTGAATTTCACCAAGCTGAATTTAGGAGTATGATTTTGAACAGATCTAGAGCATTTACGACCTCTAACGAGGCGTTGCCGTTCAATACATCTGTTGTGGCTACGATCCGTACAGAGGACGTTAAGCCGGTATACTCGAAACTATATCCGCATTCCATGGGGGTCAATGACTTTGTAAAAAAAGAAATTAAAGATTTGCTACAGAATGGCATCATTAGGCCTTCAAGGTCACCCTACAATAACCCAACATGGGTCGTTGACAAAAAGGGTATAGACGAAAGTGGGAGCAGGAATAAGCGACTGGTAATTGACTTTAGGAAACTAAATGAAAAGACCATCTCAGATAAGTACCTAATGCCCAACATATCCATGATATTGTCGAACTTGGGCAAAGCCAAATACTTTACGACATTAGATCTAAAGTCCGGCTATCATCAAGTTTACTTGTCAGAGCAAGATTGCGAGAAAACAGCTTTCTCCGTAAACGGCGGAAAGTACGAATTCTGCAGACTACCGTTCGGATTGAAGAATGCGGGAAGCATCTTCCAAAGAGCGATAGACGACATGTTGCGTGAACAAATTGGAAAATCTTGTTATGTTTACGTAGACGACGTAATAATTTTTTCTGAAAATGAAAAGGATCATGTAAAGCACATAGATTGGGTTCTAAAGAGCCTATGCGATGCCTACATGAAAGATTCAAAAGAAAAAACCCATTTATTCAAGACGAGCGTAGAATACTTAGGGTTTATCGTGACTCTGGGTGGCGCTAAAACAGACCCGGAGAAGGTAAGGGCTATACAAGAATATCCGGAACCGAAATCCCTGTATGAGCTTAGATCATTCCTAGGATTGGCCAGCTACTACAGATGTTTTGTTAAAGACTTTGCAGCAATTGCAAGGCCATTGACAAATTTGTTAAAAGGAGAGAATGGGTCCGTCAGTAAACACATGTCAAAGAAAACAACCATAGAGCGAGATGCGTTCGAAAAATTAAGGAATGTTCTAGCCTCAGAGGACGTACAAGGTACAAGGTACATCAACATATACACAGACCACCAGCCATTAACGTTTGCGGTGTCTGATAGAAACCCCAATGCAAAGGTAAAAAGATTGAAAGCGTATATCGACGAGCATAACGCAAAGATCCACTACAAACCGGGTAAAGAAAACCACGCACTCTCGCGACAGAACGTGAATGCTCTGCAAAGTGAAGTAATATCCGACGCAGCAACAATTCATAGTGAACTATCTGTAACTTATACAATAGAAGCTACTGAGAAACCTTTGAATTGTTTCAGAAACCAGATAGTTTTAGAGGAATCAAGGTTTTCTCTAAAACGAAACTTCATATTCTTTGGCGAAAAAACACGCCACAAAATTCACTTTACCGATAGAAAAGAAATCCTAAAGGAAGTTAACGCGGTAGTTAATCCTAGTGTGGTCAATGCTATACACTGTGATCTGCCGACCCTGGCATTCATCCAGCATGAGTTAGTGAGAACATTCCCGTCAACAAAGTTTTGGTACTGTAAAAATATGGTAATCGACATAGTTGACAAAGCCGAACAAAGGCACATTGTCATAGCAGAGCACAATCGGGCGCACAGAGCCGCACAGGAAAACATCAAGCAAATTTTAGAAGAGTATTACTTTCCGAAAATGGCCAGGCTGGATAAGGAAGTTGTGGCCAACTGCAGAACTTGCACTAAATCCAAATACGACAGGCACCCGAAAAAAACAAATTCTCGGAGAAACACCAACACCATCATTTCCCGGCGAGCGGTTGCACATTGACATTTTCTCGACCGATAAGAAACAATTTCTGACATGTGTCGATAAGTTTTCTAAATTCGCAATGGTACAACCAATAATATCACGTACCATAACAGACGTGAAAGGCCCTATCATCCAAATTATGAACTTTTTTCCCAAAACAAGGGTTGTGTATTGTGATAATGAGGCAGCATTTAATTCCGAAACCATAACGTCACTGTTAAAGAACAACTTTGGAATCGATGTGGTAAATGCGACACCATTACATAGTACTTCTAATGGTCAAGTGAACCGATTCCACAGCACGTTGTCGGAAATTGCTAGATGCATTAAATTGAAAAGAAAGATCGACGATACGATCGAAGTTATCCTACTTGCAACTCTAGAGTACAACCGTTCACTGCATTCAGTGACAGGCAAGAAACCGATAGAAGTGATACATTCATCGACTGATGAATTTAGGGAAGCCATAAGGGCAAGGATTGAGAAAACTCAACAGATTCAACAGGACAGAAACAATCCACACAGGCAAAACAGGATATTTGAGGTAGGAGAAAAAGTCTTCATCAAATCCAACAAGAGACTTGCAAACAAGCTTACCCCATTGTGCTCAGAAGCGGTAATACAAGCAGACCTAGGAACGTCTGTACTCATTAAGGGGAGGGAGGTCCACAAGGACAACATAAAATAGGAATAAGATTAGCGAGTATAAATTAGTACTAGGAATAAGAAACACATTTTATTTTTTTCTTGCAGGCTTATTTGGTCAATTTTATCCCTAATAAGTATAATAAACGCTCGGGTCACCGCCTATTCTCATTCAAATTACATACCCATAGTAGATGGAAATGTAATGATTTGGGAACAACATGACTATGCACGACACTCAAGTAATTTGACCGAATTTTTAAATATGTTAGAAGTAACAGAAAAATTGTCCGAGTATTTTCCCCAGTCTCACATGAGAAAACTATTGGAGGTAGATGTTTACCATACTAGAAGTCTTTTGTCCGTTTTAGAGGTGCACCACCGAATTGCCAGAAGCTTGGATTTTCTTGGGACAGCACTTAAGGTAGTGAAAGGATCAGAATGACCGAAAGAAGATTAATCGAATCAAACAACAAACAGGTAGAAATAAAGACAGAAACCCAGAAGCAGATAAATCAGCTAACCAATACAGTAAATAAGATAATTAAAGCAAAGAAGAATGATCTAATAGACACGCCATATTTGTACGAGGCATTATTGGCCAGAAATAGAATGTTAATAAATGAAATCCAAAATTTAATGCTCACGATCACTCTTGCAAAAGCCAACATAATAAACCCAACAATCTTTGATCACGATGATTTAAAATCTGTGCTTATCAAACATCCCGCAGAAGTTCCTATAGTTAGCCTGATGGAGGCATCTAATATTAAGATTTTCCAGTCCGAAAATATTGTCCACATTTTAATCGAGTATCCCAGAATTAAGTTTATATGTAGAAAGGTCAACATTCTCGCGGTGTCCCAAGAGCACACTGTACTTCAGCTTCAAGATGACACCGTAGCTGAATGCGACAACGACGTTTTAGCGGTAACAAGCTGCACCACAACAACATACGCCTCGATCAGCAAGTTGGCAACGCATGACACCTGCGCACGCGAATTGCAAGCTGGAAGCACAGCACATTGTAACACGCAACCTAGTCACCTGGAGCGTATTACAATGGTAGATGACGGCATCATGGTCTTAAACGAGAGTCCGGCCAGTATCAGCACCGATGACGGCGCAACAGTATCAGTCAACGGTACTTTCCTCATCGTGTTCGAGCGCGTAGCTGTCATAAATGGAACAAAGTATGTAAACCGGCGCGAAATCATAAACAAGACGCCGGGCATAGCAGCTTCGCCGGTACTGAAGATCATTGGCCACGACCCAGTCCTGAGCATGCCTTTACTACAAAGGATGAACAACCACAACCTACATATCATCCAAGAACTTCAGGAAGAGATAACATCGGCCGGGTCGCCTAAGGCGTGGTTTGCTGCCGCAGTTGCGTTCAGCCTGACTCTCAGCGGTTCCTTTCTCCTCAACCAAAGTTTGAGAAGAAGACGAGCCTCACAGAAGATACAGGCGATCGTGGACAGCTATAAGATGAACGGGGACGGTCATACTTCTGAGGGGGGGGAGTAGTTAACGAGTGCCCCTCGCACATTGCTGTGTAATATAAATGAATGCAAAAATGTTAGCCAGCAGTTACGCTGAAGTTGCCGTCTCAGCGAAAGTTCAGTTCAGCGCCCTAGATGCGACGGTCAACCGACGGTAACCTGATATCTTGCACATGCTGCAAGATCAGCGTTATCAGTTTTGCCCAGTCGGCTCGCCGGCTGTAGTTTTGTAGCTTTAAGTTTGTATCTTTGTATTCCTTAGCAACTAAATGGTTTGGTTTAGCTTACGCCCCAGCTTGCTGGTGGTTCAAAATTGAGTTCTGTTCTAATAACGTAAGCTAACGCACGTTTAAATAAACATTGCTCTGGCAACTGGCCATATAATTTTGATTTATTAATTAATATATTGCTGAGCCACAAGGCCAGTGTTCTGATACTTAACTGTATCTCAACCTATTCTACTTTATTAACTAACAACTTGGATCTACCCGACGGCATCCCCTCACGGGTACTACTGGACCGGATAGACATAATTTGTATTCCCTGCATTTGTCAAAAACATCTGTTAAGTTTTTAAGCATGTGTTTATCGGAACAACCCATAACTATTAAGTCATCCATGTAAAGGAATGCTTGTGAAGGTTCTAATCCAGAGAATGCAATAGTCATCATCCTCTGAAATTTTAAACCGAAAGTTAATCGCTTGAAACGATACGAGCCGTTGCTCGTTGAAAATGACGTTATATCTCTTGAACTTTTTTCGAGTTCAATTTGGTGGAATACTGACATAAGGTCAAGACACGAAAAATATTTTGCTCGCCCTAGTTGATCTAAAATGTCATCAATTCTAGGGAGTGGAAATTTATCGGACAATAAATATTTGTTTATTTGACGATAGTCAATCACTAATCGCCATTTCTTTGAATCTGATGTCGGAGATGATTTTTTGGGGACAAGTAATAATGGGCTATTATATTCAGATACAGAAGGTTCGACTATTACGTCGGTGATCAATTTTCCGACTTGCTTCTGTATCTCTTTCACCTGACTGTGTGGGCTTCTATAATTTTTGACATATACTGGTTCATCATCCTTTAATCTCAGTTTCTGTTTGTAGAAATTATTTGTAGTGATTGGTTCTGTTTCCAATCCGAATATATCGCTGTATTTGGTGCATAAGGTTGAGAGCTGTGACTTAAATTGTGAAGGAAAGTTCTTTGATAGTTGAGATAATACAGACTTTTCTCTAGTTTCATTATTAGTTTTGACTACTTCGTAGTTCGAAAGTGATTCATATGCCAAGTTATTTGTATTGACTACTTGATCTCTCTGTAGTATTAAGTAGTCTTATGAATGCATTTTTTGTTGTTGCTATTGTACTAGCTATGTAAATACCATGTTTAATTTCCTGGTTTGGAATCAATACACTGTCTTCTTGGGAATTTAATTAAATTTTCCAAATAACTTGGGATCTCGCTGGCAGAAGTATTGAGTTGTTGCCAGAACTGTATGTTATTGGTACATAAATTGGATGTTTAAGGTTATAGGGTCTGATTATAAACCAATCTTCAGACGGCTTGAAGTCCAATTGACAGTTGTATTTCTTTATGAAGTCGACTCCTAATATACCATCGCATGGAATACCGAAATGTAAATCCACGATATGAAAGTCGTGTTGGATTATATATTTAGTTGTCTGTATCTCAATAGAGGTTAAACCTTTTGATTTTGTGACCTCCTGACTTATTCCTTTTATGTCTATTATATAGTTAACGTTTATATCATGATAGTCATCAGAATTTTCTTTGACTATTGATATGTCTGCAAAAGTGACAAATATATTCTGACTGAGATTAATTGCATGGACCTTAACATTTTCTACTGTTGGGTACTTAAAGGGTCTTGAGAGTTTCCCGATGCATTTTGGGCTACTCTCACGTTATTATTGTTATTGTGGCCTCTATTTGAGTTACCACGTCCTCGATATTGACCTCTTCCATTATTATTATAGTTGGTACCATTGTAGTTGTGGTGATTATTATTACGACCACGATGATTACCTCTGAAATTACCACGTCCGCGGTTTCCACCACTCTGGGGATAATTTCTATAATAAAGGACAGTATTTGGTTGTCCAATTGCTTCCGTGCAACTGTTTACGAATTTGGATATGGCATCATTCATGGTGTTGAAGGTGCCAGCCTGCATGATAAGTTTTACCTTATCAATTGCGCAATTCTTTGTCATTGCCTTAACTGCAACCTGTGTAGAATAACTTCTGGCTAACGCAAGGGGTAGTCCGTCCGTTAGGTACGCACTTTCTAGAGCTTTTGTCATCTGCTCAACCTCTGAAGTATATTGGTTAGCAGCTTTGTTGCGTTGCTGTAGATTCATCAGCTTAGCTGATAATACTTCTACAGTTTCGCCTTTGACATTGCTTCTTAGTTCGGAGATGACTTCTGATATAGTTGTCTCATTTCCGACTAGGTTTCTGGCGACACCTTTTAGCTTTGTTTTTATTATTGAAATAGCTAATTGTTCGTGTTCGCCTTTTATTGATTCTATAATTTCCAATGCATCGAGAAAACTTGTTAGGTTTTCTGCTTTACCATCAAATACTGGTATAAGCCTTGATGCAGTGTTGATAAAATCAATATTTGACTGTGCCATTGTAATCAATTTTCCTTCAACTATACTCGAGCTAGTGTCTGAATCTGTAGAATTGTCCAAATCAGACATTAATATAGCTGGGATAGAGAGATTATCGATTTCTTCTTCTTCCAAATCCTTTTGCTCGATGTTAATAACTTCTTTTGATTCTGGTTCTTCCCAGTTTCAATTGTTACTGAGGTATTGAGAATATAAGGTATTGATATATCGAGGTCGAACTTTTCCCTAATAGTTGTCAAATTGGATCTTAGTCTGATCAAAAACCTTGATACGTGAGACCAATGATCTTGAGTAAGTTTATCTTTATGTTCATATATTAGTATCCGGGCTCCATTAAAGCATTTAACTAATATTTCCACGTGTTTTCTAACTGTGGTTTTCTGTATCGGCCTATTTTGTGTTAGGGACTTATGCGATTTGTCGAATTCTGCTTTGTTTGTTTGATAATTCCTTTGATAATTCATTCCAATCCATTACTTTATGGATATGAATTATTTCTTGGATACCATCATAACAATTACTCTACCTAGAATTGGATGTTCATCTACTCTTAATCTAACATGCACACCCGGAATTGTTGTTAATACTATTCCTTTTTGGGTTGCAGTGCAGTGAAACAGTGGTGAAGTATAACAGTTAAATGTCCCTATATAAAGGATTTCTAACTCGTATACACTAACAGGGGTTGTGGATACTAACTGCTGAACTCTTCTACTGAAATATGGGTCCCTTTCATATGTTTTTCTTATGGCTCTTTGGGTATCTATACTTGAATATGCATATATATATATATATTATTTTAATTGATTCTTTTTATTTATTTCATTTTCTTGTCGTTACTTATTTAATAACATTTAATTATGTTTTTTATCGTTTGTTGTTTGTGCGCTTTTTTTTTTTTAAATCTTGTCCAAGTCGTTTGCTCGGCTCATATATTTTTTCTCAAACATTTATTGTGCAGTTTGTACAGTTTATAAAAACAATTGGCACACATTATAATAACAATTATTAGAAGCATTATGTTTACATATTTCAATTCAATGTTATTTGGTTCAACCTTATTTATCACGTTAGCAGTGGAATCCACTGATTTAACGTCTACTAGACCCATTATGGTTTTGTTAAAATTATAATTATAATTATTATCTATTTCCTCACTTAATTTACTTATCGAATTTCTTCTCATCTATATTACGCTTTGTTCTCTTTTTATTTTTACATATGTCCTACCTATAGTTTCGTATAGCTTTACGGGCCACACTTCTAAACGAGCGGAAAAGGTTCCGCAGGCTTTTACAAAAATTTTGTTTTATATTTAATTAAAATATGTATCCTCTGCGTCAGCTGGTCGTCGCCGGTTCGCTGCACTGACGCTCCCTCGCAGGCGAAAGTGGCGGTTTGTCCTTCTCGCTGTTGATCTGTTGTCCTGGGCCTATGGGCTCAGGCGGGGCCGGTCTTCGCACAGGTCTTCGGCTTCATGCATGCGGAATTGCATGCCGCAGAGTTGAGAGGTCCGGGGCAGTCGGTCGGACAGGCTTCTGGTCGTTTCTGCAGTGGCTTGGGAATATTCGGTTTTGTTAATATTTTTTGATTTATAACTTTTATCTGATGTGCTAAGTGAGTTGTGACTTGTGGTACTCTTTTAAAAATTCATGCTCATTATACAGTTTTTGCGCCGTCGTCCATGCGGGCGGTGTTGATTGAGCAAATAGCAGCCACTTTATGTGTGCTATTCTTTTGTTAATTTTATTTTTCTGACCTCCACGTACCATCACGCACACTCTACTCACTCAGACTTTTTTTTTTTTGTATATCCTCCTTGTTGCCACAATCTTCCCGATACGCTGCTCCTTGTGACTCTAGTCACGGTCGCCATGTATTATGTGCCAAGGTCTTTTATTGAATGAATTTCGTTTTCTTAGCTAAGGCTTGCTAGCTGTCGGCGCAGCGGCAGAGCACACGTTTTATTTAAACATTATATATAAGTAAAGTAACAAATGCATGCACATATGTATATTAGCGGTCAGTATGGGAAACATGCTGACTTGACTCTAAGCGATGAATGCAATGAGTGCATATCATATTACGTTTGCACTTGAAATGTGTGCGGGCACTTGGCACGCTGTTGCTGAGTAACAAGGGCAATGCCCTATGCATATTCGGCTAACAAAGTGTTGCCGCTTAATATTTATGTTGAGTAATAAGAACTCGTATGTGCATACACTACAATGGGGTCAGCATTTTAAATGCACCACCATTGCATAGCATCTCGAATGGACAGGTTGAGCGCTTTCACAGCACTCTGTTATAGCTATCCAGATGCCAAAAGATCGATAAAATCATAAGTAACACTGTAGAAGTCATTTTACTGGCTACAACTGAGTACAATAAGTCGATCCATTCGGTCATCGACCAGAGACCAGTTGATGTGGTTCAGGCTCACCCAGATAAGTCACAAGAAAAGATACAAGAAAAGATCAGAAACGCTCAGACGACGCTCAGATCGGCAGAATAGGGTCTTCGACGTTGGGGACTGGGTTTTGGTCAAGTTCAACCGACGGCTCGGAAACAAACTCACACCTTTATGAGAAGGCCGTGGAAGCAGACCTGGGGACCGAGGTCCTCATTAAAGGAAAGGTGGTCCACAAGAACAACCTAAGGTGACTCCCTTGTTTTTTTTTACACTTTTTTTTAAGCCACTAGGCAAACTCGTATAAGTTAGATATAGTTTTTCAATTTATCTTTAGCCACTTGGCATAGTTTTTATAAAACATTTTTAGTGGTGGACAGACCCCTTTAAAATGGAAAATAAAAAGGTTGCTAAAAAGAAAAAAAATACAACTTCATTTCGCAGGTTTGGATCCATATTACTCCTTTCCTTATCAGTGGCTTCGGCACATGTCACCGACTACTCGCGTGCCAAGTACATTCCCATCGTCGATGGCTAAATCTTAATATGGGAAGAATACGCCTATGTTAGACACTCGGCAAACCTCTCAGAGTACGTGCGAATGGTGGAAGAAACGGTCAAATTAATCGACATGTTCCCGTTATCCCACATGAAAAAACTTCTAAGTGTGGAGACGGCACATCTACCAGACCCTTTTGGAGCAGTTAGGCATACACCATAGAGTCACCTGGAGTTTAGATGTCCTAGGATCCATACTGAAGGTGGTGGCGGGTACACCCGATGCCGGTGATTAAGAGCAGACTAGGTTCACTGAAATGCAACTAATAAATGCCAACAATAGACAAATAGAAATAAACACTAGAGTTCAAGACAAGCTTAACCAGAGCAATCACTGTCAATAAAATTCTCAAGATAGCCAAAAACTCACAAGTTGACATTAGCCATTTATTTTAAACACTACTACAGAGTTGCGCCGCTTCACCTGGAGCCACATTTTGTCGTCTGCTCCTCGCAGGTGGCACGGCACACTGCGAGATCCAGCCGAGCAACCAGGAAATAATCGCCCATGTAGATGACGGAATCATCATCCTCAACGACGGGTCCGCAAGGATTCAGGTGGACAACGGCACTGAGATCCAGGTACAAGGCACGCATCTCATTACGTTCAGAGACCGAGTCGCAATTAACGGGACTCTGTTTTATTAGCATCACTCTTTGGCGGATCATCGACGAAAAGAAGTCTGCGAAGCAGTTTCGAGAAGTCGTCGCCGGGATAGGGTCGGCCGAAAACAACATTATACTTGAGGGGGGAGTAGTTAACACATAGCACTTAATATAGAATATTAAGCAACCCTGGCTATCGCGTGCTTCATAAGTTAATGAACAGCCCTCGCAGTAGCGACATTGCATACTTTGTATCAGCACGCTATAGCTGCAATGGTCAGCGGCGGTAGCCGGACACTTTTGTTATGCTGCAAGAGTTTCCGTTATTGCCTAAGATTTTCGCTGAGTCGGCTTGCCGACCATGACGTTGTGGCGTGATGCGAGTTTTGGCATAGGTTAAGTGAAATATTCTGTGTACTTAGAAATTAGTTTTTGAATTCAGCGCTCTTCCAGTAAGTCGCTTAAATAAATATTCACTCCGGCACTTGGCCATTAAATAATTTGCTTTATTCTCTGAGCCCGAGGCCAGCAATAAGAGTCACAGTCGCCTCTCAACCTAATCTTCAGCCACTACAGGACTGGAAGGATTCTAATTTGTACATGGCGGAAATGTTCTATGGGGAGATATGTAAAGTGGAAGCCGGGACTGCGGAACTGTCGTGAGGTAATGCTTTGCAGCCCCGGCTCATGGGTTAATAGCCCCTCTCCTGAGTTTGGGACCTTCTTTGCTGTTCCTCCGAACTGAAGATGATCATGACATCTCTGGTGAATTTGTTGACGGCTGACCAGATGACCGGGATACTAATCATGTGGGAAATTATCGTGTCCACTTCTATTGCGCCGCCGATTTCCCGTTCGACGAGACTTCGCTCCGTGCTGAACCGGTTGCACCGGTGGAGGACATATTCGGCATCTTCCGTTGCATCGCACGTAGGGCACCTATCGCTTGCGTCGTGTCCGAGTCTGCCCAGGTATACCCTAAAGCACCCGTGGCCGCTCAGGAGTTGGGTCAGGTAGAAGTTTGCTTCCCCGTGCTTGCGCTGCATCCAGTCCTCTATGTTGCTTATTAGGCGCGCAGTCCAGCATCCGGTTTCCGTTCTCTCCCATCTGGTCTGCCACTGATATAGGCTATCTCTGCGTGCTTCGGCTTTTATGTGGGCTATCGATTTCGACTCGCTAGCGTTTCTGCTGGACTCATACACGTCTTTGACTTCTGAAATTAGGATACTTAGTGGAATCATACCTGCTATCACTAAGACTGCCTCCCCAGAGTTAGTATGGAAGGCGCTGGAGACTCTGATCGCGCAGAGTCTGTACGCTGAGTCGATGCCTCTCTTGTAAGACTTTTTTCCAGTTGCCTTGGCCCAGACCGGCGCCGCGTAGAGGATCGTTGACTTCAGAACACTGCTTATCAACCCTCTAACACTTTGTCTGGGGCCGTGATTAGACATCATCCTTGAGAGGCTTTGTGTAATACCCATCGCTTTTTTGTGGGTATAAAGGAGATGTATCTATGTGAACGCCAAGGTATCTAATGGCTCTTTTAGATACTACAGTAGCTCCTTTTAGTCTAAGTGTTGTTGTCTAAACTAGCTTCCTGCTGCTTATAAGCACCGCTTCAGTCTTGTGAGCGGCAAGGCTAAGACCCTTAGATTCCAGCCAGACTGTCAACCGCCTAACAGAGTCCTTGACTAATGCTTATAGGCCCTAGTATGGAGCCTTGTGGCACGCCAGCTGTGACATCGTATTTTGCTGTGCTGACTTATGTGTGGAACATTAGGGTCCACTTACTATGGTAGTCGCTAATAATGTTTGTCAGGTAATGCGGAATGTCAAGATTTCATAGTGCGTCCATAGTGAGGCTCCAATTAGCCGAATTAAAGGCGTTCCTTACATCGAATGTTATAACTAGGCTGTAGTTTTTTGCTCCGCCTTTCCATCGTGTCCTTTCTATCGTAGCAGACACCTTCTTCGTCAGTAGCATAATGTCGTCAACTGTGGACCGCCCTTGCGAAACCCAAAATTACTCTCAGAGAGGTCTCCTCCGCTGCGTAAAGCTGCCGTCATCCTGTTACAGATGACTCTCTCGAACAACTTTCCCATCGAGTCCAGCAGTCATATTTAATTTACATGAATGTATGGTCAGAACGGTCAGAGTCTGCCGGAAACGCTGCCACCACACATGCAGCGAAAACATGCGAACATATGTTTAAATGTTTCTGTCCCGCCCGCACGCTGTGATATTTCAGTTAAATAAAATTACCTTTATTACGTGATAGCTCTCTTGTTCAAAATATGATTTTTATGCAACTTTTAGGATAGTTTGATATGCCTCCAAACGAATGTTAAATTACAACACTGTACTATATAAACAAATGCCTTAAAGACGGCATTCAAAATATATAGAAGTTTTTAAGATCTTATGGGAGAAGGGGACATGGCAGCTCTAAATTTATTGGCATTGCATTTATGCTATCTCTTGGAACCTGCATACCAAAATTGGTGCTCCCATGTGCAATACTTACTGAGATATTCGCCGAACACATAGATATTTTTTGAGGTGTATCTGTTTTTTGCTCATTGCGGGGGCGGTAAGGGACGTGGCAACAATTTGAAATGAACTTGATCTGCCTAGCTTAATAACTGACTTTCATTCTGAATTTGGTGGCTCTAGCTCCTGTAGTTTAAAAGATGCAAGTGTTTATACGGAAAGATGGACAGACGGACATGACCATATGGATTCGTCTTTTTTATTCTGATTAAGAATATATTTACTTTATGGGGTCTACCAAGCTTCCTTCTGCTTGTTACGCTTCTGACAAACTTAATAGACCCCTCTACTCTTTTTAACGGGCCCTTCAGTTCTCGTCACGTCCTCCAGTTAAATGAAATCAGTCATGAAACGGATGTTTTAGTCATGCAACTGTAGCATCCAGCACGTACATTTGGGTCATGAATTTTATACAGGTATGTCATAGGGCCTCACCGATCGGTGAGAAGTTCGCTTCTTTCTTCAGTGCTGATTTTATCCCTGAACATAGAAGTGAATTTGTGACATGTTTTCATGCCTGAAAGTATGTAAAGCCCAGTCATGAATCCAGCCATGATTTTAGGCATGATTCATAGGCGAAATTCTATTAAGCTCATCCATGAATTTGGGCATGATTCGTGGGTGAAATTCTATGAAGACCAGCCATGAATTTAGGCATGTTTCATAGGTGAAATTCTATGAAAGCAAGCTATGAATTCAGGCATGAAATTTAAAAATAATAATTAGAAATATAATAATAACAAATAGTTATTAGAAAAAAATTTATTATAATTTATTTTCATAATTTTCATATAAACTAGAACTAAAACGTTTCTTAGGCAATTTGTAATACCACTTGCAGTCACAGTGCGAATGGCTTTTGCCTATTTGACAAAAAAATTAATAAACATAGCTACTTGAGTGGTGTTCGTCAATTTTTTCCTCCACTTTCTCTAAGTCCTCAAATGACTGGATTGGCAAAAATTGAAAAGCGAAAGCGGAATAAATCGCTTTCGTTGAAATTTTTACTTTTGATAAAAGCACATTGTTCTGTAACAGCATTAGTCAATACAGCGTTTTGTCCTAAAATGTGATGAAGATAAAAAAATTTGTGACTTTTTATTTGTAACTTGATAAAATTAAAACAAGAAAGAATGCTATAGTCGCCTCGCGACTTTAGGATACCCGTTACTCAGTTTCAATATGTTATTAGTAATGGTTATGGATAAGATAACTTGGAAAAAAAACAAAAATATTTTCATACAAATTCTTCAGCATATTTTTGACCGATCGTTCCTATGGGAGCTATACGATATATTATTCCGATTTGGTCAGTATGTATATATTATTGGAATATGTATTCTGTGTGAGTTTGATTTACTTAGCTTAGTAAACCCAAAAGTTTTTCATACTAATTCATATTTGGAGCGTATTTTTGACCGATCGGCCCTATGGGAGCTATATGATATAGTTGCCCGATTCGCAGCTCATATAATAAATGAGAGCGCCTACGGACTAAACACCTCCAGTTTATTATAGTAAATACAAGAATGAAAAGTACAGTCGAGCACGCCCAACCGTATAATACTCTCTCCATTTGTTCCCGATTTAATTATTAAAATCGGTATCCAGATATTACAATGTGTAGTACTTGCATTAAAACACGTTGAAACAAATAGAATCTAAGGATAATCAAACATACATCTGATTGTTTGTATCCGAATACACATACGTTTGACAACATATGATGCAGTGCTGCCGACACACAGGCAGCGAAAACATTCGAACATGTGCTTGTGTAATTCTATCTCGCTTGCACCAATGGGTTGATATTGAGTTCAATTATTAATATTGTAACGCTTCTAGTTTTCTTGTTTATAGTCCGATTTTAATGCGCCTTTCAGGATAGTTTAATATAGTTAGTCTCCATATGAATTATAAACTACAATACTGTACGGTAAGAACAAAATCGCTAAAAACGGCATTAAAGCTTCCAGACTTTTTTATCAAATGTGGGAAAAGTGGGCGTGGCAGTCCAAAATTTTAGATGGCAATGCAACTATGCTGTCGCTAGGAACCTCCCGTACCAGAATTGGTGAACCTAGGTGCCATAGTTACTGAGATATTCGCTGAAAACACCCAAGGTGTGTCCAGTTGTTTGCTTATTGTCGGCGAATGGAACGTGGCATCGAAAAAAAAAATTTGAAATTATATGTATGCATATAAGTATGTATGTGTTTATTCGGCGCGGCTAACGTCCGAGAGCAGCACTGCCGCCACACAAGCATCGAGAACGTGCGAACATGTGTTTCTGTCTCGCTCTTGCGGATGTTGTGGTATTGCAGTTAAATAACATAAGCTTTGTAACGTGATAGCTCTTTTGTTAAAAGTAGGATTCTGATAGTGTTTTCAGGATAGTTTGATTTGATATGGCTCTAAACGAATGTTGAATTACAACACTGTACTAAATGAATAAATGGCTTAAGAACGGCATTGAAAATCAAAAGTTTTTTAGATCTTATGAGAAAAGGGGGCTTGTGGAAGTTCAAAATTTTTATTAGCATTGCATGAAGGCTGTCTCTAGGAACCTGCATATCAGAAATGGTGTTCCTCAGTGCCATAGTTACCGAGATATTCGCCTAAAACACAAATTTTTTCGAGGTGTATCTGTTTTTTTGCTCATTGTGGGGGCGTTAAGGGGCGTGGCAACAATAAAAAATCAACTTGATCTGCTCTCGAAAATAGCGGACTTTTATTCCAACTTTGGTGTCTCTCGCTTATGTAGTTTTAAAGATCCAGGTGTTCATACGGACGGATGGACAGACAGACGGACAGACGGACATGGCTATATCGACTCGGCTGTTGATGCTGATCTAGAATATATATACTTTATGGGGTCGGCCACGCCTCCTTCTGCCTGTTACGCACATTTCGCTTCAGACAAAATTAATAGACCCCTCTAATCTTTTTTAGGGTACGTGGTCTAACAATGCATTGCAATGCAAAACTGGAATTACTAATATGTCCTGACAATAAGGTATGCCTACTGCTTTACCTTCTATTACTTCAACTGGAAACTGTTCTACTAATGGTGACGGTTCCCTGTTAACTACATAGATACCTACTTTATGGCTTTTCATAAAAACTTCTAAGGTTACACATTTTTATACTCTCTGCAAGAGTATATTGGGTTTGTGCAAAAGTATGTAACAGGCAGAAGGAGGCGTGGCAGACCCCATAAAGTATATATATTCTTGATCAGCATCACAAGCCGAGTCGATATAGCCATGTCCGTCTGTCTGTCCGTCTGACCGTCTGTCCGTCTGACCGTCTGTCCGTCTGTCCGTATGAACAAACAGATTTCAGAGATGGTAAGAGCTACAAGTGCGAGCTTGGTGTCAAACGATCACATATTTAGTCAGTCAATACAAGAATCTTTTTTTTTCGATGCCACGCCCCATTCGCCCACAATAAGCAAAAAAAACTGGACACACCTCGGAAAAAAATTGGTGTTTTCGGCAAATATCTCAGTAACTATGGCACCTAGGATCACCAATTCTGGAACGGGAGGTTCCTAGCCATGGCATAGTTGCATTGCCATTTAAAATTTTGGACTGCCACGCCCACTTTTCCCACATTTGATAAAAATGTCTGGAACCTTCAATGCCGGTTTGGCGAACTTGTTCGTATCGTACAGTACTGTAATTATATAATTCGTGTGGAGACTAACTATATTAAACTATACTGAAAGGCCCATTAAAATCGGACTATAAACATGAAAACTAGAAGCATTACAATATTGATAATTGAACGCAATACCAACCCATTGGTGCAAGCGAGATAGAAACACACAAGCTCATGTTCGAACGTTTTCGCTGCTTGTGTCGGCAGCGCTGTCCGCGGTCGCTGGCTGCGCCGAATACACACATACATACATACATATTTGCATCATATACATATCGCCAAACGTATGTGTATTCGAATACAAACAAACAGATGTGTGTTTGATTATCCTTAGATTGTTTTTGTTTCAACGTGTTTTAATGCAAGTAATTCACATTGTAATATCTCGATACCGATTTTAATAATTTAATCGGGACAAATGCAGAGAGTACTATACGGTCGGGCGCGCTCGACTGTACTTTCCTTTCTTGTTTTTTTTTTGCAATTTGTGTACATTTTGCAGACCCGTTGCTAGATATGTCGCCTGGAGTGCCGCTGATGAAAGCTTTAGCAGGGGCATCACAATTTATAGACTTCAAAAAAATTTGTATGTCCCTGTCTCCTAATCTCAAAACTTTCAATAAAAATGTTTCCACCTCTGTTGTGAATTTACTTCAAAATTCAATACAGCTGTTGGGCTTATTTTTGCCTAAATAAATACCTACTTCAAACCCCGGACAATTATCTACATTATTTAATTTTATTAAAAGGGTCACGTTGTGCATTTGAGCTTTTAAAAAGGGTAGACCATCAATATTGATGTCTATGGATAGAGACTTGGGAATTTTTACAACTGCATTTATTTTCTGCAGTTGATTTGAAATGCCAATGTCTAAATAAGAACCTGAACACATTTTGCTAATATCTGCCTTCGCATTATTTTCAAACTTATAGAAATGACTAACTTTAATATTTACATCTTTTAAAATTTTAATTAAATCCAACGCACAACTCCTGGTTGGTTTATGAACTAAATACCACTCTTTAAGCTTATCGCTTAAAGTGGACCTTTTTTCTTGAGCACTATTTACCAGCTCTTCTCTGGCCTTGGCTTCGTCGCCGTCTATAAAAGTATCCGCGTCCTCCTCTCTCTTTCTGCGTATTTCACTGCCGTTCTCTCCTAAATTATTTTCACAATTATTAATTCTACTGTAAAGTAGCTCTCTCTCCTTCTTAACTAATCTACGCATTTGCCTTTTTCCTACCATGTTAAATATTACTTTTATTTAACTTTTTATTATATTTTATATATTTACCGCTTTCTAATGCCAAAAAATACGCACATGCCATTTTTGCTCTAATTTTTTGGGTTTTGTCTCTCACAGGTTTTTCGTTCATTTGCTTCAGATTTTGCTCTGGAGTCCGACTTCTTCGTCGACTGATGGACGTGCGCTTCGCTTTTCACGACCGTTTTCGCTCATCGGTGAAATGGCAGCGGTTCATCCAAAGAGAACTGAAAGGGGGTCTAAAAAAAGAATCATGTATTGACTGACTAAATATGTAGTCGACTGAGACCAAGTTCGAACTTGTAGCTTGTACCACCTCTGAAATTTGTGTGTTAATATGGACAGACAGACAGACATGGCTATATCGACTCGGCTTGTGATGCTGATCATATGTGTAATATATGTAATATGTGTATATACTTTACACCAAGTTTCATGCAAATCGGGCTACTAAATCATATAGCTGCTATTGGAACAATCGGTCGAAAATATGATATAAACATGAATTTGTATGAAAATATTTTGTGTTTGCCAAGCTATTTTATTTATAAAATAAACTATTGCACTAATATAAGTTTTATACCCCGTTGCTAACAACATATTGAAACTGAGTAACGGGTATCTTAAAGTCATGTGGCGACTATACCATTCTTCTTTTTATAGTCTCTGCATGAGTTTATTGGGTTTGTGCAAAAGTATATAACAGGCAGAAGGAAGCGTGACTTTCCTGAAAGTGGCACAAAAATCCGACTATAAACAAGAAAGCTGGAAACGTAAAAACATTTGCAGAAACATACAATCATATGATCAATGGATTTCGCTGCATGTGTGGAGGCAGCGCTGCCCGAGGACGCTGGCTGCGCCGACCAAAGGAATACATACATATGTAAGTGCATACATATAATGTTAAACGTACGTGTATTTGCATACAAACAAATGTATGTTTGATTATAGTAGTTACTCGTAGAGTAAAAGGGTATATTGTAATCGTTGGAATGTATGTAACAGGGAGAAGGAGGCGTGGCAGCCCCCATAAAGTATACATATTCTTGATCAGCATCAATAGCCGAGTCGATATAGCCGTCCGTCTGTCCGTCTGTATGAACAAAAGGATCTCAGAGACTATAAGAGCTAGAAAGATGATAGGGGTCGCAAATGAAAGGTACAATACCCAAGCAGTACAAGTTTGTTTTTGTTTTTTGACACGCAAACATTAGGGCGTTTTATTTGCATATAAAAGTAAATGTACAGGTAAAAGTAGAATGTTTTAGTATAGAAAACATCGTTAGCTATGCCATCTAAAGCAAATTTACACGGATAGTACATATACTGACCAAGTTTGATTCAAATCGGACAACTATATCGTATTGTTCCAATAGGGCCGATAGGTCAAAAATACGCTCCAAATATGAATTAGTATTAAGAACTTTTTTGGTGACTAAGCTAAATAATTTAAACTCACACAGAATACATATTTCAATAATATATATATACTGACCAAGTTTGATTCAAATCGGACAACTATAACATATAGCTCCAATAGGGCCGATCAGTCAAAAATACGCTTCAAATATGAATTTGTATGAAAATTATCTGTTTTATCATATTTATAAACAAATCTATTGCACTTATATTAATATCATACCCCAGTGTTAATAACATATTGAAACTGAGTAACGGGTATCCTAAAGTCGCGAGGCGATTATATTACGAACATAACATACATATATATTATAAAAATAACAAATTTTTCATCATTTTACAGATATTTTACCTGTTTTGAGTCCTAAAAACATTATATTAAACTTATTAATTTAGGTGTATAAATTGGCTCCCTATCATTTCCAGCTGTTTTAGCCACTTGAACAACACGTTGAACTTCTCACAGTAATCGAAAAAAAAGAGTCCATCAAAGGCGCCGTGACAATAATAGATTTAATTTTCCACAAAAGTAATCTTAGACTAATCTCTGTACTCTTATACAATGCCATTAACATGGCAATCACCTAGCTCATAGGTTTATGGTATTAAAAGTTGGCAGCACTGCTACCACTTTCATTACTTAAGGCGGAGGGATTATAATTCCGTTGTTGATGTAGTTGTTAGTCTTCAGATTGTTGTTGAGCGTGGTTGTATTGTACAAGTGCAATTTTGTTGCTTTATTTGAATATTAGGGAAAAAAAATATAGAATTAAAAACGTTTTTTTTATTTTGTGCCTATGTGTAAATGCGACCGTATGCAAAAAGCGTAATTGTAAGACTCCAACAAAACCCTATACAAATAATACTGTATTTTCAAATATGCCACGATTAACAACGGACGGCAAAAAATATATCGCTGTTTTTTGTTTGTGCATATATAATTTTTTGTATTTAACTGTTGCAGCACATAAATTCAAGAACGCAGCACCCACACATGCATTGTTTGCTAAACATTTGTTTCTGTTTTAATTTAATACATATTTTTGTTTTGACTTGACACATCTGCAAACTTATACTTATTTATTAGATTTTAATTAACATCGCCTTTTCGATGATTTTATTGCACTGAATTTTTCGATACTTATGGAATCAAAAGTTACAAAAACAAAATTATTGCATAGTCCTCATTTACTTTTAAGGTAAGTTTCTATTGTTTAATTTGTTCTTTCTATTTTTAGCCTAGTACCCAAAAGGAAACTGTGCCCAACTTAAATTCAATGACAATATGACGTAGAATAGGGAAATTTTATTACTGTTCTCATCAGCTTTGCACGTACACATATACATATGTATGTATTTATTTTTTTTTTCATTATACATTTTTACCCCCTCACCCTTGCTTAAGTCAAAAAATAGGAAAAATCAGTATTGACGCATTTGTCTATTTAAATATTACGTCTTATTCAATATTTGTTAATAAAAATAGTAATTACTTTAATTTTAGATTAAAACGATATATGCCGCATGAGTGTTATAGGGCAGAAATTGTTGATCGAGTAGAAATAGACTTGGTAATCGGGCCTTAATGAAAAGGTGTTTTGAATAGATTAAATTGTGTGTATTGAAACCTTTAAACTGACAATTTGTCAGTGACACTAAACTGTTTCAAAACAAAGCACAATTTTTTTTACATTTTGAGAGGCCCTAAAAGCTCTATTTTTTGGTTGTTCGTAGTTCATTTTCAGACCATCTGTTAAGTTTGTCACAAGCGAAATGTAGAAGCAGGCGTTTCCGACCCCATAAAATATTTGTATTAATTTTTTTATATTTGTATTCTTGATTAGCATCAACAGGCTTATCTGTCCATATAAAACTACAAAAGCTATAGCCATCACATTTGAAATAAAAGTCTGTTCTTATATCAGGCAGATCAAGTTAATTTATTTTGTTATATTGCAAAAAATTATTGAATATAAATGCAGATAATCGTAATCTTCAAAAAAGTGAGGCGTGGTGCATCTGCTAGAGTTGCAATATGTTCCAAAACGTGCGTCTGAACTGCAACGCCCTCTTTTTTCCCACAATTAATCAAATAATTTTCTAATTTCAGTGCCATTTTTAAGGTATTTGTTCTTGTCGTACAGTATTGTAATTTAAAATTCAATTGGAGACTAATTATATCAAACTTTTATTAAAGCTGTACAAAAATCGGACTAAAAACAAGAAAACTAGAAACGTTATAATATTGATAATTGAACGCAATATCAATACATGAGTGCAAGCGAGAAAGAAACATACAAGCACATGTTCAAATGTTTTCGCTGCCTGTGTGGCGGCAGCGCGGCCAGCGTCCGCGGGCAATAGAATATACACATTCATGTTTTTCATCTATTCAACAAAATCCCAAAATTTCATTTGGTAGCTTACAATTCTAAGAAAAGCAGCTGTCAGAGCTACTTGAGTGCCGAATTTTGTGAAAATTACACAAATCAGTTACATTAATCAAATTAAAAAATATAAATTAGTTTTGGACTGTCCCGTATAGTTCCAGAATTAAACAAGAATGAATGATATAGTCGCCTTGCGACTTTAGGATACCCGTTACTCAGTTTCAATATGTTATTAGCAATGGTGATAGATAAGATAGCTTGGCAAACAGAACATTTTCATACAAATTCATGTTTAGAGCATTCTTTCGACCGATCGTTCATATAGGAGCTATACGATATAGTAGTCCGATTTGGATCAAACTTGGTCAGTGTGTGTATATTGATGCAAATGTCTTCTATGTAATTTTGATAAATATAGCTTGGTCATCGAAAAAGTTTTTCGTACAAATTCATTTTTAGAGCATATTTTCGACCAATCGTTCCTATGGGGGCTACGCGTCTATATATACATATATAGACGCGTTATAGTTATCCGATTTGGATCAAACATGGTCAGTACATGTACTTCATAGACATGTACGTGTAAATTTGGTTCAGATAGCATAGCTAACAAAAGTTTTCTATACTAAAACATTCTACTTTTACCTGTACAAGTGGGCGTGTCAAAAAACAAAACCAAACTTGTACTGGTTGGGTATTGTACCTTTCATTTGCGACCCCTATCATCTTTCCAGCTCTTATAGTCTCTGAGATCCTTTTGTTCATACGGACGGACGGACGGACAGACGGACATGGCTATATCGACTCGGCTATTGATGCTGATCAAGAATATATATACTTTATAGGGTCCGTCCGTCTGTATGAACAAATGAAAGGTACAATACCCAAGCAGTACAAGTTTGTTTTTGTTTTTTGACACGCCCACTTTAGGGCGTTTTATTTGCATATAAAGGGAAATGTATAGGTAAAAGTAGAATGTTTTAGTACAGAAATGTGTTTTGTAAGCTATGTTATCTGAAGCAAATTTACACGGGAAGTACATGTCTAGAAAGTACATGTACTGACCAAGTTTTATCCAAATCGGACAACTATATCGTATATCTCCCATAGGGTCTATCGGTCAAAAATACGCTCCAAATATGAATTAGTATGAATAACTTTTGCGTTAAATAAGCTATATTAATTAAACTCACACAGAATACATCTGCCAATAATATATATATACTGACTAAGTTTGATCCAAATCGGACTACTATATCGTATAACTCCCATAGGAACGATCGGTCGAAAATACGCTCTACAAATGAATTTGTGTGAAAATGTTCTGTGTTTGCCAAGCTATTATATCCATCACCATTGTTAATAACAAATTGAAACTGAGTAACGGGTATCCTAAAGTCGCGCGGCGACTATAGCATTCTTTCTTGCTTTTCTTGTTTTCACTCTAGTTGTAAGAGTTATTTTAAGTGAAATGGCATGCTGAAAACAATTGTAATTATGGTCCATCTCGGGACCGTGACCAACAAATTATGTGCACTGTTGGCTGTGTGACAACATTATGCATATAAAATGTGCTGGTCTTATTGGGCGTGAATTCATTTCCTCTGCCAAATTGCGTAGTGGTGGATTGCGATGGTTATGTCCAGTTTGTATTGAGCTGCAATGTATAATACTGTGAAAAAACAATTCCTTAAATTACGCCCACTCTCTAAGAAACTAAGCCCTGATTTTGATATTAGTGCGGACTTGCTTAGCGATTATAAGTTTGAGACTCCACCTGCCAACTTCCTTCACCTCTTCCGCCTGGTTCACTCCTTACTTTTCCATTGCATAATGGACCACCCCTTTTTTCCTTTCCCCGTTGATCAACGGTAAGGCACGCGATTAGATATGTAGGAGAGAAGTGATATTCTAAGTGTTGATAAGGAAGTGGCTCCACACACTACATGAGAAAAACTATTATAGTTAGTACATAGGATACGAAACGGATTATGTAAAGCATAATTCGTGGTACAACGTTGAAGGGACAAAGGAAGAAAGTTTCTAGTATTACGCATCGGAACAGCAAATCTAATTTGGCTAATTAGATACGGGGAATCAATCTGACCATTAATTAGTTTATGTAAGAAAACTACACCAAGCATGGTTCTACGATCCGAAAGGGAAGGAAGGTTAATCAATAAAAGTCTACTACGATACGAAGGTAGTCTAATATTAGTATTCCAGCTAAGGCCCCTAAGGGCAAACAGAAGAAATTGTTTTTGTACAGATTCTAATCTGTCCTGATAAATCATGTATTGGGGAGACCATACACACGATCCATATTCAAGAATAGTGCGTACAAGTGAAGTATAAAGAGTTTTTTGTTAGGTAGGGATCGTCGAATTCCTTAGACCACCGCTTTATGAAACCCAAGACACCAAATGCTCGATTAGCAACAGAAGAGATGTGCTTATCAAACTTTAGTTTTGGATCGAAAAGGATACCCAAATCATTAACCGACTCTATTCTCTGAAGAGGCTTGCCGTCAAGAAAGTAGTTATTGTAGGTTGGAATTCGCCTACTATAGGACATTACGTTACATTTACTAAAATTGAGATGTAGTAAATTAACTATACACCAGGCTTGAAGTGTGTCGAGATCGCTTTGTAGACTGTGACTCAGGCAAGATTCAGTTCGTGACAAACAAAGTTTTACATCATCGGCATACATCAGAACCCGGGAACTAGACATCGCTGAAGGCAGATCATTAATGAATAGTGAAAAAAGATAATGAAGATAGTTCAATCGGAGTCCGATTTCTTTTTTGGCAGTATATTCTTTCACCACTAAGTGGTCCGGCCAGAACTCTTTGCAGCATATTTTGTTAAATTGTTCGGCCGGGACACTTATTTTAAATGAAGAAATCTCCCGAGCATACGTAAATTTGAATTTTTCAACCGTAATGTTGGCTATAGATTTGGCTTGTATAAAAGCCTTAACATCATCAGATGTAGTATCAGGGGCAAGCCTTGAAACAAAGATTTGTTTTTTCGGTGGAATACCTATAAGAGTCAAGTTATTATCTACCACTGTCATAACGTCTTTAGAACTAACAACACTGGTAGATTGACTAGTAGACCCAGTCGGAATGTCATCACTAGTATGCTGGTCAACAACAACTGTATTGACAGCGACTGAATCAGGGACTGGCTCGGTGTCCGTACGAGTAACTTCTGTGGGGAAGTAAAATTATCATTCCTACTGACAATACTAGTTGGAGATGGGGAAGAAAGATTTATTAGAGACGGATCTGAATTTATGGAGATATGAGGAGGAACCGAAAGTTCATTTGGACCAATTGACAACCTAAAATTGGCCTTTTTTCCGCTTTGGAGAATCATTCAAAAGATTCATACTTTTGAAATCTTTATCCAACGAGGTGAAACTATCGAACAGGTTCTTAAATCTGCCCAATAGTTCACCAAAGCCTCTTTTAGTTTGCCTCATGAAGCCCATCACGTCCTTTTCAACATCCCTGCAGGACTCACATGTCCATTTTATACCCGAATTAGAGCTTATCAGGTCGATAATACGGCCGTTAAGGCCAGCACATTTTTCGTGTGATACATTATCACACAGCCAGCAACAAACGAAACCCACTTTAACGTTGTTGTGCACCTGGCAATTTTTACTATAGCAGACATTCATAATGGCAAAATTAACATTTAACAACAACGAAAAGAAAAGAATATACTGCAAAAATATACAAATCTAATAAAAAAGAAAAATATAACAAATTTAAAATTTGTATAGAGTGTTAAAAAGCAGAAATACAGCGTACTTACAAAAACAAAATTGTTTGCGCGCCAAACGAAAATTTTACCAACGAAGATTAGCTAGCCAGCACCAACAACACTTAGATCGCGGGAATAGCAGAGGGGTGAGTCAAAGCGCGGCTTACAAAGAGCAGAGAGAGAGATGACGCGAGAGAGTAAAAATCTATTTATAGATTGCGCTCGCGACTAAAACGTTCTAGGCAGAGAGTACCAAACAAGCAAAAACTGCAAGTTACAAAAACAAAGCTAGTTGAGAGACAACAAAGCAAGTGCACAAACAAACAAACAACTTGCTTTGGGTAAGCTTTGTTTTGGTAAATATTGCAAAGAAATTATTAAATTTGTTAGTTAGAGTATTTAAACCTTGCGTTTACACAGCCGGTGTATGACACAAAGTATAGATAATGAATAAAATTGACTTGAATTGATTTATAAGGTGAAAAAAAACGACGAAAAGTGACTTTTAAACGAGGAAGAAAAAAAACACGTCCGTTTGCAAAGCAAGTGCGAAGTGCTGCCTGTGTTGGGGCAACGCTGCCCGCGGACGTTGGCCGTGCCAATCAACGGTATACATATTTGCTTATACATATAAAATGTCAATGCGATTTTAGACAAACAGATGGAAGATTATATTTTGTTTTTTAAGACCCCGTACTCTAAAAATGAGAAGAGGGTAGAGATGGGCGTCGGGAGCGGGATTTTCGGGAATCCCGCGGGACCCGCAAAAATTTATCGGGCGGGATGGGAATGTCTTAAAAAAAAACTGGGATGACCGGGATAAGTAATCGATCCCGAAATTTCCGCGGGTACCGAAAAAACAGTAGGGACCCAAAAACCAGTTGAGACGTAATAAAAAAAAATTACTCGATACCATTTCCTTATTTAGTGACACGAAATATTGCTTTGCAAAAATTGGAAACTTTTACATGTATTTTTAGTATAAAGAAATTGGGTCCCTCTTGAAATAACTGTAAAAACAATGGCGAATGAATTGCCATTATTGCAAATGCTCGCTAGCAATTTCGAAAAAAATTTTTTTTAAATAAAAATGTTGACATTTAAAATAATACTCTCTGCATTTGTCCCGATTAAATTATTAAAATCGGTATCCAGATATTACAATGAATAGTACTTGCATTAAAACACGTTAAAACAAAACCATATAAGCATAATTAAACATACATCTGTTTGTTTGTATGCGAATACAAATACGTTTGACAATATATGATGTATACATGTATGTATGTGTGTATTCGGCGCAGCCAGCGACCGCGGGCAGCGCTGCCGACACACAGGCAGCGAAAACGTTCGAACATGTGCTTGTGTGTTTCTATCTCGCTTGCACCTATGGGTTGGTATTGCGTTCAATTATCAATATTGTAACGCTTCTAGTTTTCTTGTTTATAGTCCGATTTTAATGCGCCTTTCAGTATAGTTTAATATAGTTAGTCTCCACACGAATTATAAATAACAATACGAATAAAATCGCTAAAAACGGCATTGAAGTTTGAAAACTATTTTATCAAATGTGGGAAAAGTGGGCGTGGCAGTCCAAATTTTTAAATGGCAATGCAACTATGCTGTCGCTAGGAACTTCCATATCCAAATTGGTGTTCCTAAGTGCTATAGTTATTGAGATATTTGCCGAAAACACCGATTTTTCCCGAGGTGTGTCCAGTTTTTCGCTTATTGTGGGCGAATGGGGCGTGGCATCGAAAAAAAAAGATTCTTGTATTGACTGACTAAATATCTGATCGTTTGACACCAAGCTCGAACTTGTAGCTCTTACCATCTCTGAAATCTGTTTGTTCATACGGACAGACAGACAGACAGACGGACAGACGGACATGGCTATATCGACTCGGCTTGTGATGCTGATCAAGAGGTAATTAGTATGGAGGTAATTAGTATGGAGGTAATTAGTATGGAGGTAATTAGTATGGAGGTAATTAGTATAAGCAATGAACGTAATAAAATGGAATATATAGAAGCTAATAAGCACTGTTGAAACAAAAAGTTAGTTGAAAAATAAAAAGGCAAGCTAGGGTTAATGTGCAAGCTACTGATGTTTACTTACGACAATAACAATTGTAATGCACAAAAACAAATTATGCGCGCGGCGCGGCGACCGAAAACAAGAAAAACGGAATTACCGGCCAACACCAAAAATAAGATAAGCACGGTAAAAGAGATGAGAGCGCGAAGAGAGCGTAAATATAGAAGAGAGCACGAAGCTAGCGCCGAGAGAATGTTTACACAAACAAAGTGTTAGCACAAGCAACGGCGTAAAATTACAAGAACAAATTACACAGCGACAAACAAACGCAGAAATAAGTAAACAGAATGTTTAGATGTGGAATTGTTGTTGCTTAGAAAACAAAATTATTAAAAATTGGCTTTAAAGTTTAATTAAAACAATGTGTATCAACACAACTGATGTAGCACACAATGTAGCAAAGGAATTAAGCCCGAAATATGATACGAATAGAGCGTTTAATCGAGGAAAACTTGAAATGAAATTGGAGCGATGTAAAACACGTCCGTCAGCGAAAGCGAATCGAATCGAAATTTGTACATACATTTTAACGATTACAGTATACCCTTTTACTCTACGTGTAACGGGTTTAATTAAGCAATTCTGCAGTAGTAAAACAGGGAAAAAAAAATGTTTTCCCTCAAAAATGGCGCCTTAAGATCATTCCTGCTTACGGCGCGATGGCCAAGATCACGGCCCTAAGAGCGCGTATTCAACTAGCGTTGATTTAGATAGGTCAAAAGAATCTGGCACCCCTTTAATTGGTCCGCGTAATGGGAAAGAAGTTCAGAAAATTTGTAGGTTTCGGAATAGCGTATACGAACTGCAGATATTTAAGGGGGACCTATCTTATTATGCGCCATTTCTCAATTCTTTGGAGTCTACATTAAAGGATTTCAAGTTATTTAAACCTAGGTCATTGCACCAGACAATAGTTCAGCATGTCAGACAGAAGGTTCGAGACGAGGCTAATACTGCTTTGACATCATACAACGTGCATGATGAAGATGAATCCTTCGTATAACACTCAACCCATTGTCCCATCGCCTAGATGTCAGGGTCACACAATTCGTTCTCTTTTCTTCCCTGTAACTCGGTTAATAATGCACCATTTAGGTCTTTCAGCCCAAAACCAGCAGAAAAAATAGTTCATTACAAACAAAAAATGTAAATTACATAAACTACCCTAGGGAAGCCTTCCCCTTGACAATACGTTGTGTTAACACGGGCCTTAAAAAAATATGGGAGACATCGACGAGTAAATACTCCAATACTATGAACTATTTGCACTCTTTTTAGACAGTGAGCCTAATACCACCAATGTTAGGGCCGAAAATCATACTTATACACTTCAAGCAGTCCATTGTAATTCTTACCCAGAAGTATTGAGGAAAGAAGTCGGAAAATTGCCAAACTTTTTAACGAAGTCACTATCAAACCTTCGAGTAGCCCATATAATCCACCAATATGAGTGCGACCGAAAAACAAAAACCCAACGGCAATAAGCAATACTGCAATAATGTGGTCGCCATAGGTGATGCTTACCCAATTCTCAATATCATAGCCTAGGTGAAGTCAAGCTTTTCACTACGTTCACTACAATTAATCCGTCCTAGTCAAGGATCTGATAATGGCTATCTTTTCAAGATTCTTGACTAGGACGGAGGAATCATACGCTACCAATGAACAAATTTTAGCAATCTTTTGGGCACTCATAACTTAAGAACTTTTCTGTAAATTTTTCTATATATTTTTGTTATGAAAAAGCCAAAATACTTATCGAATATAATGAATTCGCGAAAATTGCATAAATATTCCCCATTGATAACAATTCATCGGTACACCTATAAGAAAAACTCGCCGAACTCATACACTATTTCTCCGCTCCTCACACTATACTATGCCCAACAGTCTTAAATTATCTTTGGAAACTGAGTATTGAGATCTACAATACCCATGCAAACAAAAAAGTGAAGTGAATAGCGAATCGGAACGACTTCATTCTACTCTAGCAGAAATCCACAGATGTTTAAGACACGAAAACCATAGCCATTTCAGCTACGGACTGCTCCTCATATAAGTTGACCGCTGCAATAACAAGATACACTCTGTTAATGGAAAGAAAACCAGTTGATATATTCCTCAACAGAACATCACCTTGCTAGATATAAATGAGCTAATTGTGTTTAAACAACTGGTTTCTAATCGACACAAAAACGTATAGGACAACACCAAATCGTACACTACCAACCTGGGGAAAGAATTATGTAGCAAACAAGCAAAGATCAGGTTTGAAGATTCGGCAAAGAAGTAGCAGCAAACATAAGAATCAGCGAAAAAACTACATAAACAACTGATATAAAAATCAAAGACTAACAGACAGTAAAACCATATATATAATCGTAAGCCAATGTATTAACCTCCACCAAAATAAAACGCGTCTAAAGTTTCTTGAGTTAATCAGAACCTCATCAGAGAAAACAACGCATTCTCAAACACCAAAATCTCCTGACAACCAACAGTACACTATCAACGAAGAATTTTCAGTGGCCATCCAAGTGGCAAAAAATAAACGAATTAATCGCCAGAGTCAACTCCATTAAGTCCAATAACCACTCAATCACTTAGCAAATTGATTCTCATTGACCAGCAAATAAACAGAGTCGTTCGAGATTGCCAAATGGCCAAGGGAAGCATCATTAACATCGGATGCGGCTACTTCGAGCATTCCCGTTGCCGTCCATCTACACTAACGGGACAATTTTGCTATACATTTTGCATACCCAAAGTATTGGACGATGAATACTCGGTCCTAGTTGTGAGACCCACTATCAAGAATGGCCAGCAGATAAAGTTGCCATATGAATTTTTCGTTGTGAGTCAAAAAGAGATATTCGTGATCAAGGGACGATGCTTCTCCTTAGGCAAAACCACGATTTGTGAGGAATCCGATCTGGAGGAGCTAGACGAGGAAGATTGCACTCTTAAATTGATAAAAGGATTTAATGCCGGACACCCTTTGTCACCAAGAGAGGCAACGAGATGGAATTAATCATTTTCCTCATTATTTCTTATGATACAATAGAAATATCTTCTGAGATTTTAGGACTTGAGGGTTCTTTCGCTATATAAATAAATAATAAAATAGTAGATATCAGTAACCACTCGTATACTTCATATTCCAAGGTAATTTATGCTTTGCCAGCGGCTCTCACTAATGTATGCAAAGAGGAACATCTGCTACACGTGTAATATGTTCACAAGCTCCATCTGATAATAGGCTACGACTCAAAAGATGACGCTAGCCACAGACACACTACTGATATTCTGGTGATTGTTTGACGCTGTGTGATTGTTATTGTAATTTTACGCCGTTGCTTGAGCTAAAATTTTGTTTGTGTAAACATTATCTCGGCGCAATCATTGTGCTCTTCTCTTCTATATTTACACTTTAGTCTTGCTCTCATCTGTTTTACCGCGCCTATCTTATTTTTGGTGTTTGTTTTTGTGCATTACAATTGTTATTGTCGTAAGTAAACATCAGTAGCTTGCACATTAACCCTAGTTTGCCTTTTTAGTTTTCAACTAACTTTTTATTTCAACAGTGCTTATTAGCTTCTATATATTCCATTTTATTACGTTCATTGCTTATACTAATTACCTCCATTATGTACGTCTGTTATAATTCAAATTGCCAGGTGCGAACAAATGTTAAGATGGGTTTTGTTTGCTGCTGGCTATGTGAAAATGTTTCACATGAAAAATGTGCAGGCCTCAACGGCCGGATTATTGACCTGATTGAGTCTAAATCAGGTTTAAAGTGGACTTGTGAAACTTGTAGGGATGTCGAAAGAGACATTATGAGCTTCATGCGACATACTAAAAGAGGCTTTGGGGATCTATTTGGCAGATTTAAAAGTCTGTCTGATAGTTTCGCAGCTTTGGATAAGGAGTTTAAAGACCTAAAAGTCTTAAATGATTCTCCAAAGCGTAAAAACACCAATTTTAGATTGTCGATTGGCCCTAACGAACTTTCAGTCCCTCATCACATACCCACAACGTCCGCACCTTCTCTAATAAATTTTTCATCCCCATCTCCAAATATAATTGTTAGTAGTGATGACAACTTTATCTTACCCACAGAAGTTGTCCCCACGACTCCCGAAGTAATTGTTTCTGATTCCATAGTTGTCAATACTGTTGCTGTTGGCGAATCAAGCAATTTAGTTGTTCCTGATCCGTTAGTAGTCAATACTGTTGCAGTTGGTGAATCAAGCAATGAGTCTATCAGAGCTGTTGTAGGTGTTCCACCAAAGAAACAATTATTTGTTTAAGGCTAGTCCCAGATACCACATCGGATGATGTCAAGGCGTTTATTCATGCTGAATCTGAAGCAAATAATACGGTGGAGAAATTTAAGTTCTCCTATCATAGGAAAATTTCCTCGTTTAAAGTAAGTGTTCCTGCCAAATATTTTAGTACAATTTGTTGTAAAGAATTTTGGCCGGACCATTTAATAATAAAGGAGTATACAGCTAAGAAAAGAAATCGGACTCCGATTGCACTGCCGTCTAACCCTGTCCCGGCCTCTGATTCCAGAAAAAACTAACTTCCTCCCTCTCGTTTGCCTATCAAAATGTAAGAGGTCTTCGTAGTAAGCTTAGTAATATGTATTTAAATAGTCTGTCTTTTTCATTTCATGTCGTGACCTTTTCTGAAACATGGTTAAGGCCCGATGTTTTAGATTCTGAAATCCTTTTTAATAAATTCGCTATCCATAGAAAAGAATCGTACATCTGGCCGAGGTGGTGGTGTGCTTATTGCCGTCGATGTTAACTTATCCTCGGAAGAAGTAACAATCAATGGCTCTGTGGATATCGAATTTGTTGCTATTAAGTTATGCCTAAATAACGTTAGAGTTTTCATTACCTGCTCCTATATTCCTCCTTCTTCTGACTCTTCTCTTTATTTATTACACTTTTCTGCTATTAAATCTGTGTCGTCTATGTTATGTGATCGTGCCTTTCTTGTAGTTCTTGGCGATTTTAATATTGCTGGTACTTCATGGATTTCGTTTCCCGACTCTGCCGTGTTGACCCCCACGACTCAGCACGATTTTCTTGACGAGCTGTTTGGAATTTCATTGCTTCAAATCAATGCTATTCCAAACTCTTTAAATAGAATGCTTGACCTGATTATACCCGTTACTCGTAGAGTAAAAGGGTATATTGTAATCGTTGGAATGTATGTAACAGGCAGAAGGAGGCGTGGCAGACCCAACCAAGTATACTCTTAATCAGCATCAATAGCCGAGTTGGTATAGCCATGTCCGTCTGTCCGTGCGTCCGTCTGCATGAACAAAAGAATCTCACAGACTATAAGAGCTCACAGACTATAGGGGTCGCAAATGAAAGGTACAATACCCAACCAGTACAAGTTTGTTTTTGTTTATTGACACGCCTACTTTAGGGCGTTTTATTTGCATATAAAGGTAAATGTACAGGTAAAAGTAGAATGTTTTAGTATAGAAATCTTTTTTATTAGCTATGCTCTCTGATTTACACGGAAAGTACATGTCTATGAAGTACATGTACTGACCAAGTTTGATCCAAATCGGACAATGATATCATATAGCTCCCATAGGGCCGATCGGTCAAAAATACGCTCCAAATATGAATTAGTATGAATAACTTTTGCATTAAATAAGCTATATTAATCAAACTCACACAGAATACATTTGCCATCAATATATACCTACTATCGAAGGAGCGTTATTTGTAGGAGTTTGATCGAGTTCGAGTGATGTTACCTCCACCAACGTGGTGTCTTTAGCTGAGTCCTCTTTCTTCTCCACCTCCTCAAGGTCTGCACATTCCTTTTCTGAGACCCCTTTTAAACGTCACCCTCCTCGGAGACATATTTATCTAGGATGTCTTCGTCCAGTTCCTCCGTCGCGTCAAAGAGCTCGACCAAGTTCACGACTTTTCGTATCTCGTTATTTGGTATGACTTGGTAAACATTGGGCTAAGAAGCTTTATCTAGAACTTGTCTAAGCATAGTTTCATTTTTGTTCTCTAGCCCAAGATTATTTTGTTATTTATATTTATGTTGCCTGATAGTGACTTTCAAGACCTTACTCTTTACTTCTTTAAAATCGGGTATGTTAATCCTTGATAGGTTGTCATAAAATCATATTCTTGTAAATCAAATCTCATTCTGGTTAGTTTTGAGCTTGATTGTCCTTAAGAACAAATCATTTAATGTTTTGTGATTTGTTTTCACTGTGAAAAATTTAACATAAATATATAAATATCTGAAATGTCTAATCGCCCAGTTTATTATTGCTAATTCTTATTCTGCTGTACTTTGGTTGCATATTCATATGAGAGTGGTTTTTCTCCATATGTTTGTGTTAGAACAGCTTAGAACAGGTTTTATTAAAACCTTTTTTAAAAATTCAAATGCATTTTGGCACACGTCTGTCCATTGTAAAATGCCTTTTTCCCTATTTCTCTATTTCTTATTGACGTCAAATTTTTTATCAGCAGGTAGAATGCCTTAATCAGTGCACTTGTGGCCTTGAAAAGTCATTTAGTTCATGAAGAAAGTGAATTTTTCTGTATATACTTTATAGTTGTGTTAAAAATCAAAAACGTTTATGTTTAAAGTCTATGACTAATCGACACCTTCTAGCTACAGATCCAGTGAGACCTTCGTGGATACAAGTAGTACTGGACTGTCATACTCCGAAACGGATGGATCAACTATCTTGTTCAGAATGATCATATCACCCTGTCTATTGATTTTATCTTTATGTGCATATTGAAATTCTATAATATTTTGCGTATTCAGGATTTTTATCTTTTAATCTAAGTTCTTCTTTATAAAAATTTTTAGTCGTTATTGATTCGGTTTCATGTCCGAATATATCTGTATACTGCATGCTCTTTGACACTTTGAGTTTTGTTTTAAATTGTGTCGAAAAGCTTTTGCAGCTCTCTTGTACTGTATCATAGTTACTTAGCAGTTCGGTTTTATTTTATCTTCGTTTAGATTTTTGGTTAAATCTCTCGTATTTAACTTTTGGAAAAAAAATGTTTTATTTATTGGAAAGTGTATTTCCTTCGCCAATTCCCGATATATTTGTAGAAATTTTAGCCTTAACATTACAAAAAATATCCACATTTTCTTTCTGTATAGAAATGTCCTCACCAGTTTCTATTAATAAGGTGATTGTAAATGTATTATCTGTTTTTGCATTTTTTAATGTATTTAAAATTCCTAAACAAAGATTGATATTGTATACTAGCGCACAATTGGTATATTTGAAAGAGCTTGTTAGTTTTCCTAACTACCTTCAGTAGCCCGTCCTTTGGCATTGTTTGTGCTTTTTTGGTAATGGGTATCTCATCATGTTTTTTCTTGCCGCATATAACCCCCAAAATTGTTATATATACCTCTGTTACCATTATTTTGAAAATAACCTCTTCTCCGGTTATTAAATTTGGAAATGGCTTCATTCGTGTTGTGGCGCCTTCCTGCATAATAAGTTATCAATAGCGCACTTTCGTGTAGTAGCTTTTACAGCAAATGTTGTGCTGTATTTTGCTGACATCATTAATGTACGCTCCTTGCAGAGATTTAGTTAGTTTTTTCACCTCTTGGGTGTACTGATTGACAGTTTTGCTCTTTTTTTGCAAATCAACAGAAATAACATCTTAGCGGAAATAACATCTGCTTCTGATCGTGATAACTGAGTCATGATCTCAGCTATTGATCTCGCATGGGCTTCAGTTTTAATTTAATTAAGCTTATGGCTGTTAACTCATGTTTGCCTGTGGTGTAAGATATGCGGCTTATTTAAAAAAATCGACCACTGTTTGAGCCATTTTTTTATTGGTATTAATTAGTAGAGGGGACTATTAGGTTTATCAGAAGCGAAATGTGCGTAACAGGCAGAAGGAGGCGTGGCCGACCCCATAAAAAGTATATATATTCTTGATCAGCATCAGTAATCGAGTCGATATAGCAATGTCCGTCTGTCCGTCTGCATCTTTTAAACTACAAAAGCTAGAGAAACCAAATTTGTAATGAAAGTCCGTTATCTTCGCGAGCAGATCAAGTTTATTTCAAATGGGTTTCACGCCCCTTACGGCGCCCGCAATGAGAAAAAAAGCAGACACACCACGACCAAATTTTTGTAACTATGTCACTTAGGAACACCAATTGAAGTATGCAGTTTACTAGAGACAGCCTTAATGCAATACCTGAAACTAAGTAACTTTCAAACTTTATTCCCGTTCTTAAGGCATTTATTCATATAATTCAACATTAATTTGGAGACATCAAATCAAACTATACTTAAAATTACATCCAAATCGTACTTTGAACAAAATAGCTATCACGCAACAAAGTTTATGTTACTTAACTGCAATATCACTGTATGCGCGCAAGCGAGACAGAAACATACAAACACATGTTCGAACGTTTTCGTTGCCTGCGGCACCGCTTCCCGCAGACGCTGGCTGCGCCGAATACACACATACATGCATACATATGTATAATGTGAAAAAAATGTGTATTTGCATACAATCAAACTGATGTATGTTTGATTATGTTTAGATTGTTTTTATTTTAACGTGTTCTAATACAAGTACTATTCATTGTAATATCTGGATACCGATTTAATTAATTTGATCGGGAATAAAAAGCAGGGAGTATTATAAAGCTGGGCGTGCTTGACTACTTTTCTTTCTTGTAAGGGCGGACGTACTTATGTTTATTTCAAATTTTTCCCACGCCCCTTACTGACTCCGCAAAATATAAAAAACTACTATCTCCTCTGCAAATACTATTTTCAATAATTGTAATTTATGTACACATGGTAGAAAGAAAAGAGAAGAGATAACTCTATGTTTACCTTCATTATTAATAAACGTTCTAATTGTTGAAAGAAGTGTGGCCCAAGTGGTAGATATGGTTGGTATTATTTTTATACTCTCTGCAAGAGTATATTGGGTTTGTGCAAAAGTATGTAACAGGCAGAAGGAGGCGTGGCAGACCCCATAAAGTATATATATTCTTGATCAGCGTCACAAGCCGAGTCGATATAGCACGAGGTTGCGCTCGTTTTATGACTTTAAATTCTAAACGGGCAAACTAGGGCAAAGGAAATTACATAAGAATATTAGAAGAATGTTCATTCTATTATATGTATATAGTTTCCTTGTGAACATCGGTGAACATAAGAAGTTATGTCCATGTTAAATTAAAAAAACTGTCCAATAATAGTGTATTTTTTAAACTTTTTTGAATATTCAGTTATAAAACGAAAATTAAAATTTTTACTGAATTTAATAAAGAATTAATTATATTTAAATAAAGAAATAAAACTTTAAGACTGACCTATTATTTCTCCCAAAATTCAATTTCAAAGTTAATACTTTGCGACGAAGAATTATGCACTTTGCCACATTTGAGGAAATAGGTCAACTTTGAGGGGCTCTACCACCCACACTATTCAACCGATTTCAAAAAAATTTCCGATTTATCACCCATGATCATTTTTTAACTAAATGCAATTTTTCTTTTTGTTGTACGCTACCATCACATAAATGATTTTTGCCACGTTTTTCGGCCGGCTGCCCCATTGTGCGCTGCCGCCACACAAGCATCGAGAACGTTCGAACATGTGTTTGTATGTATCTGACTCGCTCTCGTGCGTAAGTGGTATTGCAGTTAAAAAACAAAATTTAGAACGTTATTGCTCTTTTGATAACCATTCGCATTGCCAGCATTCGGACTTACAACCTCAGACCAACGCGCCGCAATTCTATCAGTTGCACCACGCGCCACTTCCAAGAATTCTCCGATTATCAGCATTTATATATTATTCATACAAACACATTCGTTTGAAATTATATGTGTGCATATACGTATATATGTGTGTATTCGCCGCGGCCAGCGTCTGGCGGCAGCGCTGTCGCCACACAAGCATCGAGAACGTTCGAACATGTGTTTGTATGTTTCTGTCGTGCTCTCGCGCGTAAGTGATATTGCAGTTAAAAAACAAAATTTAGAACGTGCTAGCTCTTTTGTTAAAGGTAGTATTTTGATGCCACTTTCAGCATAGTTTGATTTGATATGTCTCTATATGAATGTTGAAAAACAACACTCTACTATATGAATAAATGCCTTAAAAACGGCATTAAAGTGTAACAGTTTGGTTAACTCTCATGAGAAAAGGGGGCGTGGCAGTTCAAAATTTAAATTAATGGCATTGCATTAAGGCTGTCTCTAACAACCATCTTAGCATAAATGGTGTTCCTAAGTGCTATAGTTACTGAGTTATTGGCCTAAAACTACTTTTTTTTTCGAGGTGTGTCTTGTTTTTTGCCTATTAGGGGGGCGGTAAGGGGCGTGGCAACAATTTGAAATAAACTTAACTTAACTTAATAACGGATTTTCATTATAAATTTGGTGGCTCAAGCTTTTGTACTTTAAAAGATCCAGGTGTTCATACGGACGGACGGACAGACAGACGGACATTGCTATATCGACTCGGCTGTTGATTCTGATCAACAATATATATACTTTATGGGGTCGGCCACGCCTCCTTCTGTCTGTTATGCACGTTTCGCTTCTGACAAACCTAATAGACCCCTCTACACTTTTTTAGAGTACGGGGTCTAAAAATTAAAGGAAATATTACGTACCTGTTTGAGTGAAAACTATCTATTGAGAATATTGAAATGATTCATTTGAAACAGGCTCAGAAGGATATGGAGCCACTTTTAAATTATACAGCCTGTGCGCTTTACGAAAGGGGTTAAGGTTCGAGGAAGTACTTGGGCCACGCTTGAAACCTTCCCCTTGGGCGGTGAAACCTTACCGGTACGATTCTCTCGACTGGTTGCTCTCCATTTTGATGGCGGGGCGAACACCAGGAGATTTTTTAGAAAACTGCACCCCTAAAAGCGTAAGATTGCTTTGCGTGAAAAGGTGGAGGATATCTATGGACACCGGGGATCTGTAATTCACATTAGGGGCTGCGAACTTATCGACGTTATGAGTGGGTATTTGTTTCCTTTCACGTTTTGCATATCTAAGCAAATAGAATATGCTTCGGGCAAATTCGTTGGCCTACGCACGATCAACTATTTCGAAATATCACCGTCCAATGCTCTAATAAAGACAACTAGTGCTTGATCCCTAGCCGATTCTATCAAAGCGTTCATTACCTCGTGGGTGTGATTCCCATTTTTCAAATTGTTTATAATAATAATAATTGGCCATAACACCCCTAACGGGGCTAGGCCTGATGCACGATTTGCCTGCACGCTTCTCTGTCGTGTGCGCGACTTCGCCAGTTAGTAACACCAAGTGGTGCTAGGAGAGCATCCATCTGGTCCTTCCAACGTGCGCGTGGCCTTGCTCTCCTGCGTTGTCCGTGAACTACCGCTTCAAAAACAGAGCGAGCTGGAGTTGTTTCCTCCATACGGGCAATGTGGCCTAGTCAGCGACCATGTCTACATCCCCGTAAAACTCGTACAGCTCGTCAATCCCCATGATGCGATAGATACCGCCAACGCAAATTGGTCCGAAGATCTTGCGCAGTATCTTTTTCTCGAAGACACCAAGAGCAGCTGCATCTGACTGCGTCATTGTCTAGGCTTCCGCACCATACAGCAACACTGGAGTGATGTGCGTTTTGTATAATGCAACCTTTGCCTTCCGAGAGAGGGCTCTATTATTAAAATGCCTACTGAGCCCAAAGTAGCACCTGTTGGCAAGTGTGATCCTCCGCATGATCTCCAGGCTGACATCATTGTTATTGGTCACTGCAGTTCACAAGTATACAAACTCCTTGACAGACTCGAAGTTATAGTCGCCAGCAGTAAGGTGAGAGTCAAGACGGTTTCGGAATGGTCATTTCCTACCTTGACAGAGCTGATGGTGTTGCTCAATGTCATTCTGCAAAGCTGTATTAGCTTTCAAGGTATACCAGGCTCAGACATGGTAGCGTACAGGCGATCTCGCTGTGGGCTATCGAAGGCAGCTTTAAAATCGACAAACAAGTGGTAGGTGTCGATTTGGTTCTCGTGCGCTTTCTCCAAAATCTGGCGTAGTGTGAAGATCTGGTCGACTGTGGACGTCCCAGGACGAAAGCCGCATTGATACGGTCCGATCAATGCTTCAGCATATGGCTTAAGTCTCTCACACACCACGCTCATGAGAACCTTGTATGCGACGCGAAGAAGGCTAATGCCACGGTAACTGGTGCATTGTGTAGCATCACCCTTCTTTAGGATGGGGCAGATTATACTGAGGTTCCAATCAACGGGCATGCTTTCGGATAGCCATACGCTGCTGATGAGCTGGTGTATGCACCCTACCAACTCATCGACTCCGGCATTAAACAATTCAGCCGGTAGCCCATCAGCTCCAGCGGCTTTATTGTTTTTATGTCTGATTGGGGTTAGTGGATCAAATTAGTCAGGTTCATCTTCACTGTTTCCAGCCAAAAGACTTTCAAAGTGATCCCGCCATAACCTCAGTAACATCTCCGCATCTGTGACAAGGTTTCCGTCATCACTCCTCCAGGCAAGCGATCCAGACTTATACCCTTGAGTCATACGTTTGACTCCGGTAAAAGTCACGAGCAGCATTCTTGCATATGCTACTCTCCATCTTCTCACACTCAAACCTTTCTATCTCCCGCTTCTTCCTCTTGAAAAGGCGCTTCTCATCTTGTCTCCGCGGCCTATAAATGTCTACTACCGCTTGAGTGGCTCCTGCTTGCAGCGTTCTTCTGTAGGCGGTGTCCTTTGCAGCAGTCGCTTCTCGACACTCCTGGACATACCATGGATTCCTTTTCGGAGGTCGCTGGAATCCCAGAGTTACCACAGCATAAGTGGTTATGGCGTTGGATATGCACGACCACATATCCGTAGTATTTAAAGGCGTTGGAGAGAGTTCTGCCAGTCGGCATGAGAGTCGAGTGGAGAAGGCATCCTTATGCTGTTGTGACAGCATCTTTCCGATGTCAACCTTTCTTGTCATACCTCGATGTGAGACTTTCGCAACACATAGCCGTGCTCGAACCTTAGCCACAACTAAGTGCTTTGTGGGCAAGTAATTTTATCTTGTACGGCGTGTTTGTTTTTATACCCGTTACTCGTAGAGTAAAAGGGTATATTGTTATCGTTGGAATGTATGTAACAGGCAGAAGGAGGCGTGGCAGGCCCCATAAAGTATATATATTCTTGATCAGCATCAATAGCCGATTCGATATAGCCATGTCTGTCTGTCCGTCCGTCCATCCGTCCGTCCGTCCGTCTGTATGAACAAAAGGATCTCAGAGACTATAAGAGCTAGAAAGATGATAGGGGTCGCAAATGAAAGGTACAATACCCAAGCAGTACAAGTTTGTTTTTGTTTTTTGACACGGCGTTTTATTTGCATATAAAGGTAAATGTACAGGTAAAAGTAGAATGTTTTAGTATAAAAAACTTTTTTGTTAGCTATACTATCTGAACCAAATTTACACGGAAAGTACACGTCTAGGAACTACATGTACTGACCAAGTTTGATCGAAATCGGACTACTATATCGTATAGCTCCCATAGGGCGGATCGTTCAAAAATACTCTCCAAATATGAATTAGTATGTAAAACTTTTGCGTTAACTAAGCTGTATGAATCAAACTCATACAGAACACATCTGCCATCAATATATACATACTGACCAAGGAACCATAGGAACGATCGGTCGAAAACATGCTCTAAACCTGCATTTGTATGAAAATGTTCTGTGTTTTCCAAGCTATTATATTCATCACCATTGTTAATAACAAATTGAAACTGAGTAACGGGTATCCTAAAGTCGCGAGAGGACTATAGCATTCTTTCTTGTTTGTTTTCGTATTTGGTTTTCGTTTTTCATTCATTTCAATATTTTAATTCTTATTTTATGTTTTGCAACTTTGAAACTATTAATTCGGCAGTGGGCACGGTGGACCGTAGTATTCCTTTTTGGTTTTCGCCTACGAATGGTACGGATTCCCACACAGCCTACTAGGCAGCTCCTTCCGTGCGGTTAGCACTGGAACGTTTCTAGCAAGATGCCACACACTACTTTATATGTCACATTTTTTATATTTTACATTTTTAACGCTCGTGAATTCAGAGCATGTTCTATTTTTTTATTTTATAGTAGCGTCTTACACTCGTGAATACTACTTGAGCAAATCCTTGGCGAGATAACCACCGCGGTGGATTGTTAATCCTATTTTTTGTAGTAATTTTGGCGCTCGTGGATTATGTTCGCCACTTTTAAGGCGAGCGTTAACCGGCTGCGGGTTAATCACTTGTTTTTATTTTTCGTTTAGTTTCGTTGCCTTTGGATTTTCGGTTCTTTTCAAACACCGCACGCTTTAGATTTTTCACTTGCACCTTTCATAAGCTTTTTTGATATACAATTTTTTTAACTGTATTCTTTTTATTCACTTTTTTGTTTATTCTTAAAAACTAGATACAGGATTCTTGCTTATGTTCATAAGCAGGACGGCTCGGGCGCCAGTTAAGCCTGGCTGCACCTGGTTGGGTACAGACGGCAACATTACCTATAGAATGACATCTGACAGATCGACGTGGACGAGTGGTATATCCCTTGGATATATTCGGAGTAGCAAGGATTGCTTCCTGCGCAGCTAGGATATAGTTGGAGTAGCAAAGATCGTTTCTTGCGTGGCTCGGAAATAAAAACTTTCTTATTTGAATTGGTTCACGTTAGCTTAATTTTTGTTGAATGCGGTTGGTTTCCCTGTTGGACGACTTCTGCCCAAAGCGCCCGGCTTGGGTTCGCATTGGACCTCTTGACCACTGGCGTCGTCGTTGACGTTGCGCTTGTGTCGAAGTCAGCAACTTGACTCCTCATAATGTTGTTGTTGGGTTCCGCAAGTGCCCTACACATTGCAATTCTTGCCGGTCTTGGCACTTGGCCGAAAAGTTTCGATGCAGCGTATGTCGCTGGATCTGTGCGGAGTGTGGGTGACGACGGGAGTGTTCATGCCGCGGTCGCTGTCCGCTTAAACTCACTAACTCAGCGCAGGGGGCGCCGAGATAGGATAGGGTTTCGCTGGTGTTAACTTACATACATATACATGTATATGTGTATACATATAATAAGAAACGTATTTGTATGTGCATGCAAACATAAGACATCCATTGTAATACCTAAATACCGATTTATTAAATTTAGTCTGAAATAAAAGCAGAGAGTATTATATGGTGGGGCGTAATTGACTGTATTATTCTTTCTTCCTCTTTTTTGTTTTTGTTTCTTAAAACGACATATACATAGCTCTCAAAGGATAAATCGGCTGAAAATAGGAAGTTTGTATCCAGATATGTACTGTTAGTTGAGCTATTGAAACCAAATTCTTTCTTACTTATTTAGTATAATCGTATATAATTATTATTATTTAGTATAATCGTTTATAATTAAAAAATATGTCTTCCGCTCCTAGGCCGGTTGATCGGAATGTGGCTATCTTGTTTGCTGGGGTCCGCGGGCTAACTGGCACGTTGCTTTTTTTCAAATAATTTTAAATTGGCCGCTAACGCTGCCTTGACAATTGCTTGTATCTGTTCTGCGTTCATGCGGGGCCAATGCCGCATTCGACGCTGGCTCATGGTAACCAAAAAATCTGAAAAGCTTGCACTTCGTGTGGGGTATCAATTTAACCGTTGTGCAACAAAGTTACGGGACGCTGACTTAGCTGCAAAGGCCGGCCACGTCGTTAAATTTGACGCCCCGACTTGGAGCTTTTTCGCTGGCCACTGATAACGCTGACTCAGCCGCTGTTACGCGAACGCCGCGAGAATACTCTTTCTAAGCTTGGTTCGCTGGGCGTTCACAGTTAACTACTCCATCCTCCAAAGATTGGTCGTCCCTGGTGACGTGATAAGTTTTCAGAATCGGGTCGATTTTCTGGGTAGCCTGTCTTCCTTTGTAGTGTTTTTGGAGAGCTACGCTTCTACAAATTAAGGCGCAAATCACCATGCCCATCCAAATGCTAACCTGATGTGGTTGAGAATTTCTTTACTCAAGCGACGAAGGTACGGTCTTAGCTTGGCACTGACCCGTGATATTCAGCAGTGGCGATGCTGTGACCCCTGCGAACCGTTGTTGAATGTTGTTGCGGTTCGCGTACTTAGTTCCGTTGATTAGCGATAAGTTTCGAACGTGACCAGCTAAGTCCCAGCTCCGATGATCTCCGGGTTGTCGTCAAACACCACAGTAGCCGGTCGGTCGTTGATGATGATTACACCGTCGCCGACTAATTTTAAGGGCTTCAAATGGCAAAAGGTAGTCGTGGTTGTGGGTTTGCAGTTAGTAACTGCTTGGAGTTGTTTTTCGTCCAAAAGCTCAAAGATTGTATTGTTGTGTGCAACTGGAAATATAGTTACCTTCCAACAGGACTTACTTATTCTACGATATTGTATAATTCTTTTAAGAATATTTAAAGATTGAAATATCTCAATACTTGATACGTCTAACAAGTCTGTAACTGTTGTCAATGTGAGTTCGTTCATGATTAGCGACTTAAGATCAGCGTGGTGTAAGATATTTGGATTGATAATGATGGATTTGCCAATGTGATCGTTAGCATGAGATTTCTCATTTCATTAATGAGAATTCTATTTTGTGTATGCTACGTCTCGTTTAAGTGTACGATGTCCGTACACTTAACTGTTTTAAGAATGTAATTGACTGTGCCAGTCTGAATTAATGTGTGTCTGGGTTCTGCAGTTTATTTCTATTTGCCTGTAGTTTGATCTAACCAGTTCTGCTTCAGTCTTTATTGGAAAATTGAGCACGTGGCGCTTGGGAAACGAGACTAATCTGAAACAATCTGATTTCTGAAACAATGTACTGGCTTCTCAGTTGTTTCGATGGTATATGTCAAAGATGCCTCGCTATTTATCGTAGCGGCAACTGACTCGGGCTCGGCGTTGTTAAGGGCGTCGATGTTTTGACGTGATAGGGCTTAATCAACGTTATTTTCCGTGCCGTGATTCTCCTGTACGTGCCTTCCAATGCTTAATTTTGGCGTTGGGATTTCCTTTAGACCGCGAACGTAAGTGGCTGGTGATCTGTGAAAATATTTTTGTCCCTCACATCATAATGATAGTGTTGAAACGTAGGTATACCCCAAACAATGGCTAGCAACTCCCACCCGTTAGTAGCGTAGTTTGCCTCCATGTCCCTTAGAGTCTGGGAAATCATTGTTATCGGTCGCCAGCCGGTTTTGGGACAATACTGCCCGGATTCCCTATGCTGACGTGTCGGTTGTTAAATCAAAGTGTTTCTTGGAATCTAGGTACATTAGAATCACGTCTCTAAAGCTAGAATGTTTCTGAGTCACTCAAAAGCGTGATCCTTTGCATCCAGTTTGTCTGCTGGATTGCTTTCACCTTCTCCTGGTCCGTTCTTGCGCCGTTGTTAGTTATGATAAACACCAAGTACTTGACGCTGCTCCGCTAAAGTTATCTGATGGTAGCTTGACTTAAGGTAGACTGCAGTCAAGTAATTTGCTTTTCCTAAATTGGCTAATATCATTGTAATGAACGTCATTGGGTACTTGTCGACAATTCTTTTTTTAATTTCAGTTTCCTGAAATCAATTACCACACGTTTTTATTTATTTATTTATTTATTAACGCGGACTAAGATCAGTCGCGAGTATTAACCAAAAATAAGTTTATATGTATAATATTATTAATATTAATGATTATTAAAAAGTGCAAATTATAAAAAATTATTTTAACTGAAAAGGATTAAAAAAATTCAGTTAATCAAATTGATAAATTAATTAATAGTTAATAGTTAATCTGGGAAGAAAAAGTAATGAAATTGAAATTTGTTGCGAGGATTGGGAAAAACCCAGAAAAACCCAACAAGATCAATAAAAATGTGTGCCCAAACTAACACGAATGCATGAATGGCAGAGATTCCAAACATACTGCCCTTGGAAATCAGAGATTTAACGGAATTGGCTGAAAAGTGAAGCTTTAAGATGGAAAGAGATGTATCAATTATTCTATAGCATTGAATAAAATTAGCGCATAATACCGTAGTCAGTAGTGCATGTAGGAAGAAATAAAGAGATGTAGTAGAGATGGTTGGAATATATTAAATTAAGGCGTTCTAAAAGGGATGGGGAGCAAAATAACTCAAAGAACTCTCCTACGAATAATAAGGGACGGAACATCGAGGAGTAAGAGCCTGTTGGTGTAGGATGGAAGACGAATGTTAGGGTTTCAATTAAGTCCATGAAGTGCTAAGAGTAAAAACTGCTTCTGCACCGACTCAAATAAAATATTGAGTATGAGCAGGTTAAGGAGACCAGACACATGAACAATATTCAAGAATGGGCCGCACAAGGGATGTATAAAGAAGTTTAGTGACGAAGGGATTATTAAATTCCTTAGACCAGCGTTTAATAAACCCAAGAGTGCCCTTGGCTTTATTAACAATTGTGGAGATATGATGTGTGAAACTAATTTATTATCAAAGAGAACACCGAGATCTTCAACTAACAGTATGCGTTTTAAGGGTTAGTTATGCACCAGTTGTGCATTGTGTTTAAATCATCTTGTAATAACGCATGATCCGAAGGGTTCTTATAAGATAATAATAATTTCACATTATCTGCATACATAAGTATGCAGCAATGGGAGAGCGAACAGGGAAGGTCGTTTATAAAAAGATTAAAGAGTAAAGGTCCTAGGTGACTACCCTGGGGAACTCCAGAAGTAACAAAAACAGATTTAGAGCTGGCTGATCTAAGCATAACCCTTTGGGTCCTACCTATTAGATATGAAGATATCCAAAGAAGAATAAAAGGTGGGAAGCCTAAAATACTAAGTTTGTGTAAAAGGAGGTTATGATTCACAGAGTCAAATGCTTTGCTAAAGTCAGTATAGATGACATCAGTTTGCATTCTATTAAGGAATGCCTCATTTATAAAAGAGGTAAATTCCAATAAATTAGTTGAAGTCGACCGACTCTTAACGAATCCGTATTGGGCAGGGGAGATACTTCACTTGCTCTTTTCGAAGAGCTTAGGGATTGCGGACAACTTCGCAATTCCCCTGTAGTTGGAAATGTCCGACTTACACCCTTTTTTATGCAGTGGGATAATGTAAGATTTCTTCCATAAATTAGGAAAAACAGAGGATTCTAAAGAAAGCTTATAAAGAATTAGGAGAGGTTTTGTTATGGAAAAACAGCACTCCTTGAGCACATAACTTGGAATGTTGTCAGGCCCAGGATAGAAGAAAGACTTTAATGTGTTAATTGAGGAAAGCATGCAACTATCTGTAATATGAGGCAAGAAAACAGAATTAGAGGATGGGAGTTTATAGGGATAAGAGAAGTTAGTAGGCAAACTAGAGGTGTAAGTTGATTGAAAAAAGTTAGCAAGGAGATCGGAAGCAGCCGAGTCCTCACTTACATTACTGGAATTGAAAAAGAAAGAATAGAGTAAGGTACTAGATTTACGTTTAGAATTAACAAACTTATAGAATTGTTTAGGATCACGCGCAAATTGATTCTTGCAGCGAACGAGATAACTTTCATAGCATTGAGATAAAGAAGGGTAAAGGCAGCTTTTAATTTAGAATAATTTAAAAAGTCTAAGCTAGAACCTGTTTGCTAAAACTTTTTAAAATATTTAGATTTTTTGTTTTTTAAGTTGGATAGTCTTGGTGAAAATCAAGGTGGTTCACATGAAACGGCTTCACACCACAATATGTAATGCAGACATCAAAGATTGAATTTAAAGTGTTGTAAAAATACTCGACAGCTATGTTAATATCATTCGTGCTGTATAGTATAGACAAGTCGGTAGCAAGAATAATTTCCTTTGCGGAAGCAACTGCGTGACTTGGAAGAGAAAGAAGGAGCTAAATGGGTTAAGTTGGGAATAGAAAAGGATATTTCAAGAGTAGGATGAAAATAATCTTCAGGTACAACTACAGGAGAAGATCTAGTGACAACGGAACTGGATGAATCATTGACGAAGATGAGATCCAGCAATCTGTTTAAACGATTAGGTATATGATTGAAAAATGGAAAAAAGGAAGATTAATCAAACTATATAAAAAGTCAGTATTAGGTATGGGTATGAAATTAAACTTGTTGAAACACGTCCAGGAAACGTTTGGCAAGTTAAAATCACCAAGTGTCACAAAGAAATCATGATCACGAATGTGACTAAATGTTTCTTTAATGAAATTGAAATGTTGCAAATAAATCGACATTTCAGACGATGGAGGAATATAGGAACAAGTTAAATAAAGCGCAAATGACGAAAAAGTAACCTTAACGGCAACAATTTCGATTTCGTTCAGAAGTGAAACATCTATTAAGCGTTAAGACAGGATTTTACTGAAATAAGGACTCCACCACCACGTCGATTAGGACGATCGCGCCTAAATATATTATAATTTGATGACGTTATTTCATTATCAGATATGCTAGAATAAAGCCAAGTCACTGAAAATGCAATAATGTCAGAATCAAAAGAGAAACTATTCTTATGTAACTATTTTAACTTAGACCACAGACCCCACAGTTCTAATCTTATGTTTAAACTCGTGAACACATATGACAGGAAACAATTCAGGGGACCCACTAATCTTAAAGGATGAGATCTCTTTAGGCTCAGCTAATAGAAATAGTTGCGCTGACAGGAGTTTTGGTAACGATAAATGCAGCAACAGACTCAATAGTCGTGTCTGCGAAATCTAGAATTCGCAACATTAGAGGAATTGCCAGGTACCACAATTATATTAGTGGGTGAAGGGGGAACTGCGGGGGCTGCAGTACATCGACTATTACGTCGAATAGGGGGACTCTTCAAGTTTTTACTCTTAGCCATAACGGAGGGGATATTTCCCTCAAAATAACTCTTGCAAATAGAGTGAAAAAACTAAGAGTGAACAAGATTCCTTAGATGTAAACAAATATGCTCGAAAACAGAATTCGCTAAATATGTAAAAACAAATGTTAAAAACACGACCGGGACAGCAGATAATCTCTTTCTCTATATATATATATATTTGTAATTCACGACAACATGCTTTATTCATGACTAACAAACCTAACAGATATCCATACTTAATAAATAATAATGAATGTTCTGTTTACTGCGATTTAAATGTTTACAATTTGGGAAGCAAGTGGTCGTTAGCACACCTTCTGCCGGTTGACCCAAAGTATCCTGATTGCGCGGTTTTTGATCGTTGCTGATCTATTGGGGGAGATTCACCGGTTAAGCTGCTCTTTGTTTACGATTACCGAAATTGTTTACAAGTTCAGTTTGGAAATGTTTATAATTGGAGGAATAGCTTTTAATGTGGAATTCGGAATTCGAATTCGTCTACACTGCTATGTAGCATTGTTATGTATAGGGTAGCGTATATATTCAGTATGAATCTGTCACTACGCTCTCCTTAAGAGGCGAACCTGTAAGTCATGGTGAAATTGATGGGTAGAGTTTTGGTTTTGTTCTTGTTGTTGAACTGTTTGTACCGTTTCGTTTTACAAGATACATATTTTGAGTAAAGGAATATGAATATTATTAATATTAATTATTATAATTGTGTGTGTCAAGGCATTTTTCTGGGATAGTATTTTTACAATATCGTCATGTTTTATGGTTTTAACTTTGATTATTTCTATTGGTGAATACAATGGTTGTAAGATCAACTCCTAGTTGTAAGTAATTGGCGCTTACAATATTATTATTTAATATGACGCTGGCGCTGGCCGCGCCGCCCGACAACATACGTACATATGTGCATACATATAATATCAAACGTACATATGTGTATTTGCATACAAACAAACAGATATATGTTTGATTATACTTGGATTTTTTTGTTTCAACGTGTTTTAATGCAAGTAATATACTACCCATTGTAATATCTGGATACCGATTTTAATAATTTAATCGGGAAAAATGCAGAAAGTATTAAATGCGACTTTACTTTTCGTTCTTACAATACAATAGTGTTAGGAACAATATATTTTATCATTTCTTTATCGTGTATATGTGTTCAAAAGTACAAATTAGTTTTGTTTATGTTTTTGTAATACATTAATTATTAATTTGTTTATTTTTTCTATTAACAATTTTATTTTCCTTTTTTAAAATAAGAGGTAGAACTCGTGTAATCGAGTTGATATCCATCGGGATCTGAATATGGAATGATTTTAATGGTGTTAGTAGATTGAAAGTCTATTGGAATATTGGATACAATTAGTATAATATTATCTTGGTAATTAATTCAAGTAGATATTTATTTAAAAGAATGTTTCGGTTATTAACACTGTCAAGTCTGCCATAGGTAAGTAATTTGGGATGGAAATTGCACGCCCATTTCAATGAATTTCTATAAATCGTAATATTTGGTAAGTAAATACATATGTCTTGCAGTGTTCGTTTGTTTTGAAAGTCTTAAAATTTTTGAATTTCGCTACTTATTATGTTTATTTGTCATTTATATCTTTAGTTTGAACAATATTTAAAGATAAATTTTCAATGTTTTTCTCGAATTCAACTCTGTCATTATCGTCAAGTCTGCCAAAAAGAAATTTGTATAAGTCAACAATGTTGAACAGTCCGCGTTCTTTACGATTCTCATGATGAAATAATATATAATGAACCATTCAGTTCTTGTTGTAATTGAGTGCATTAATAACTGATTTGTGATGAGTTTTTAAAGTAAGGAATAGTTCTACGAAATTAATAGTTTTTAATTTTTTCAGTTAGAAGAATATATTCAGTAATACTGAATACTGAATCAGTATGAAAGAATAATGTTAATAAGAAAAGTAAATTTCCGTGGTCCGTATCTTTATTATTTATGGTATGGTATGGCATATGGTAAATAGTGTGAGCGACAATATAAATTTGAAGTAGGAACATGTACATATGGTAAATAGTGCAAGCGATAATATGAATGAGTTCCTTGAACTCGGTTGATAATTTCTTCGTGTGCATTTTGAATAATTCCAAAATTGTCCTAGTAGATAATGTCGAAAAGTTTTTTTACTCTCTGCAAGAGTATATTGGGTTTGTGCAAAAGTATGTAACAGGCAGAAGGGGGCGTGGCAGACTCCATAAAGTATATTCTTGATCGGCATCACAAGCCGAGTCGATATAGCCATGTCCGTCTGTCCGTCTGTCTGTCTGTCCGTATGAACAAACAGATTGGTGTCAAACGATACAAGTCAGTCAATACAAGAATCTTTTTTTTTTCGATTCCACGCCCCATTCGGCCACAATAAGCAAAAAACTGGACACACCTCGGGAAAAATTGGTGTTTTCGGCAAATATCTCAGTAACTATGGCACCTAGGTTCACCAATTCTGGTACGGGAGGTTCCTAGCGACAGCATAGTTGCATTGCCATCTAAAATTTTGGACTGCCACGCCCACTTTTCCCACATTTGATAAAAAAAGTCTGGAAGCTTTAATGCCGTTTTTAGCGATTTTGTTCTTACCGTACAGTATTGTAGTTTATAATTCATATGGAGACTAACTATATTAAACTATACTGAAAGGCGCATTAAAATCGGACTATAAACAAGAAAACTAGAAGCGTTACAATATTGATAATTGAACGCAATATCAACCCATAGGTGCAAGCGAGATAGAAACACACAAGCACATGTTCGAACGTTTTCGCTGCCTGTGTGTGGGCAGCGCTGCCCGCGGTCGCTGGCTGCTCCGAATACACACATACATACATATTTGCATAATATACATATTGTCAAACGTATGTGTATTTGAATGCACTCAAACAGATGTATGTATGTATGTTTGATTATGCTTAGATTGTTTTTGTTTCAACGTATTTTAATGCAAGTAATTCACATTGCAATATCTCGATACCGATTTTAATAATTTAATGGGGACAAATGCAGAGAGTATTATACGGTCGGGCGCGCTCGACTGTACTTTTCTTTCTTGTTTATAATATCTGGTTATCCAAGAAAATCTTCAATTTCTTTGAACTTTTTTGGAATTGGGTATTTTAAATGGCCTGGATTTCTTCAGGATTGGGTTTTATTGCGTGCCTAATTATGATATGTCCAAGGAAAATATTTTTTATTTAAGAAACTTTATCATGTTTATATTAGCTTTAGAAAGCTTTTCGAAAACTAGTTAAAGTGAATGCAGATCCTCTTCAAAGGATGTGAAAAATACTATAATAACGTCCAAACAATGCTTGTTTAATAATGGTCGTAAAGCATTATTCATGCAACGTTGAAAAGTTGCAGAAGTATTTTTTAAACCATTGCTGTTGTTTTGTATTGCATCTGGATCCATCCAGCTGGTGGAAACCTTTCGCAAGATAAATTGTGGTAAAATATTTACATCTACCTTGCTTTCATAATATCTTGTACAAGTTTGGTGTCATTTATAATTACTTCGTTTTGTTTTCAATAGTCGATTACTATTCTAAACTCTTGTTTACCCGATTTGATTTTACATTTCCTTGATTTGATTTTCAACCTCTTGCTCATAAGCTTGAGGATAAGTATATGGTTTGGCATAAATGGGAGAGTTGTGGGGATTATATGTAAAAACAAAGTTCATCTCTTTCTTGGAATTAAATATGCTGATAGGATTTTAATAAAAGTTTTTAGCTAATTGTGTATTACAAATGTGTGCGAATTCAGAGCTAATGCAATATTCTTTAGATACAAAATTTGGGTAGGCTAAAAATGATTTTGATTTACTATTAAAGAATCATTTCATTAATTTGTATTTTTTTTTAATAATGTTAGTGGCTGGGATTTTTAATCTATTACTGCTTGGGCTTGTGACTACATTTATCTGTCAATTAATTAGTCATAATCCGAAGAGAATTTATCTAAAAGGAATTCACTTTTATTCATGAATATGTTATTAGAAGGAACATTAACCTTTTGTGTATGTCGGTGCTCTTGTAGAGTGGCACTTTTGACGGAAATTTAGTCTAGGTGTAAACTATACCGGTCTTGTCGAAATCGGTGCGGGTTGAACTGGTCGAGGTAAATAAGCGTTAGTGTAATGCATACTGTTATTATTTTAATGTGGTTGTGGTGGATGAAATAGTTGTTTAAAATATGGCTCGTTAAAGGAATATTGTAGATCTTTCAGTTGATTGATTACTTCTGACATGCTGGCATCAGAAAAGGTTGTTGCGTTTGCTGCTCCTCCTTCCATTGTATGGTATTTATGTTATGATTGATTTTTGTTTTGATTTTTTATTCCATTAAGCAACATTTATTTCAGTTTTTTGTTTGTATATTAAAGGCTTCACTTAGTTTAATTTATTAGTTTTTCTTGTAATTCACTTTATTCACTTCAAATATTATTTAGTTTGTTTGCACAGATAGCACCATCAAATTTTATTAAGATGTCCAGGTAGCTTTTGGTCTGCGTATTGATCAGGGAAAATTGAACATAATATTCATTAATTTTGATAAAGTTTTTATAAAGATAAAGATTATTGAATTTAGCTGCAGGACAACGCTCCAATCCACCCAGCTCGCATAATAAAAAAATTTTCTTTGGCTTATATGAAAACCAAGCTCACGCAATATGCATGACTGCATGAATATTTAATCTCTGGTGTAGAGAAGATACCCGTTTTTAGACCCCGTACTCTAAAAAAGAGTAGTAGTAGTAGTAGTATGTTATTTTACTGCAACATCACTGTACGCGCGAGAGCGAGACAGAAACATACAAACACATGTTCGAAGGTTCTCGATGCTTGTGTGGCGGCAGCTCTGGCGGAAGACGCTGGCCGCGCCGAATACACACATACATACATATATGCATCAGTGTTGCCAAATCAGCTTTTTTCCCGTCAAATCTAGCTTTTTTTAAAGTCCAATTGCGGGAAAAATTCTAAAACAGCGGGCAGCAGGAATTCTGGCTTTTTAAAATATAAATTGCTTTTTTTCCGCTTTTTTGTCTACTGAACAATCACTTTTTTCGGTTTATCTAGTGTTGAGTTGTTCATTGTGGAACAACAATAGGTCAGTACTGATGATGATTAAACTAATTCGTTCAATTGAACTTGTAAACTTGTAAAGACACCACTAAGTTTTGGGTGAAAGTGCTTGCTTATAAGGATTCGGGGGGAATGGCAAATTCAAGGAGTTGGCCACTTTCGCAACGCCATTGTTTTCGTTGTTGTTATCCACCGCAGAAGTGAAACGCATTTTCAGCAAAGTCAACATCGTGAAAAAAAGCTGCTCAATAAAATGAATGTTGGCATGCTAAACTCAATTTTAAGCGTCAGGTGAAATATATAAAAAAATTAATATTTAATAGTTAATAAAAAAATGTATTTATTTGCTTAAAAAAATATTTAGACATGATAGGATCAATGAAAACTTACGACGAGCACATAAATTGCTGTGAAATGGAAGATATAACAAATAATTTATAAAAAAAAAAACACTTAAAAGAAGGCCTAAGACATCAGCTTTTTTCCAGCTTTTTCCCCAAATATTCAGCTTTTTTTTCTTGTAACTTCCCACTAAAAACAGCTTTTTTTGCTCAACAAAAGTTGGCAACACTGATATGCATACATATAATTTCAAACGAATGTGTATTTGTATAAATAACAAGTAAATGCTGATAATCGGAGAATCTTGAAAGTGGCGAGTGGTGCAACTGGTATAGTTGCGTCGCGTTGGTTTTAGGTTCGAATGCTGACATTGAGAATTGTTAATTTAATTTTTTTTAAATTTTAATTCAAAATGTACATATAAAATTAAAATTCTTAAATTTAATTTAAAATTTTAATTCAAATTAAATACAAATACCCACTACTATGGGAGTACGGGGTCTTTTTACAGTCGTCTCGATCGACTGTAGCCTTTCTTACTTGTTTCTCTAAAGGTTGGTTACTTTACTAAGTATTTGAAGGATTCGACATATAAATAAATAAAAAGTGTGCGTTGTAGCAGCGATATAGTAATGCGTTCCTTCAGGCACTCTCGGGTATTTAAGCGAACTATTTCTGTCCGCAGCTGGTACACAACAAGATGCTCTTTTTGTCAGTTTTGTGTTTAATTTATGATTTTCTTAACCCTCTAAGCCCTCTTTCTAAAGTTATGGAAGAATATACCTCGAATATTTTTTTTCTAGGGTAATTTGGGGATTTTAATCTCAAATATGCATTCAAAAAAGTGTGTAAAAAGCTTTCGTTCACCTGTAACGTTCAATTATGAAAATTTTTTTTTTTTTTAAGCTTAATGCCCAAGAGTGCCTTGAGGACCGAGTACTAAAACATTATATTATTACCTTTACATTGACTCTTAGATGAAAATAGATCACCCTAAAACAAATAAAAAATTGTACATCTTGGGTATTTTGACTCTAATTTGTGACTTCTCGCGCCTATCTACTTACATAGTATAGTCTCTGAGATCCTTTTGTTCATCCAGACGAACGAACTGATGGGCTCTGCCACGCCCATATACTCTACGAGTAACAAGTATAAATATGTTTTAGTATAGAACATTTTTTTGTTAGCTTTCTAAAACCGAATTTATACAGTGAGTATAAGGTTTACTAATTCTTATTTTGACGGTGGATTGTTCTAATGCAACCGCATTTACATATGCTGCAAATATAAACTTAATTCTTTTACTTGTAAATTATAAAGTAAGAGTGTATCCTATTATCATTGTTAGTTATATTAATGGGAGAAGTACTCATTTCCAGCCGCATATGGTACATTTATTTTTGATCTCCATTAATAAGAGAGTGTACATACATATATAGCTATGTCCGTCGCACTGTATAAATAAAATAATCTCAGACACAATATGACATACTTTTTTCAAACTATCAGTAGCCCTGTAGTCAATCGACTGAAAGATTACACTAACATAATTAGAATATTGCAGTGTTAATATAGTTATATATATATGTATATTACAACTGAGTAACAGGTGTCGTAGAGTCGGAGTCAGCCTTTGCAGTCTTTCTTTTTGTAATTAAATACGTATGTAAATCTGTCTATAAATCTATATTGCCTGTCAGACTATACAAAACAAATACTCGTTTATTTTTAAATTGCTGTTGTTCACACACAGTTCATGCCACATTAGACATTCCGCACGAACGATTCAAAATCATGGTAACAGTAAATGGAGGCAGAGTGAACCTGGCCAATGCTACCCTCAAATACCATATAATCTGTTTCTTTGATCAAATTTAGCTTATTAAATGTGCCAAACGAGTTAAATTATTGCCCAACAAACTTTGTTTTTATACCCGTTACTCATCGAGTATATACTCTTTTATTGCTTGTGGTCGGGAATTCGACAGCATTATATTTTGATCTGAAAACAAAAAATAAAAAATAAAATAAAATAGCCGACAGCTTAGAGGCATGTGTATCTACCAGCCAGTTTACCGTGAGTGCGCGGAAGACACTGGAGCTGTTTGTCCGAGTCAGCATAGTTTGGTAGATCGGTCTTGAGATCGAGTTGGCCAAATCAGTGGTTTCCCTCCTAAGGTCGTCAAGTAGCTATTGGCATGGGTACTTACCCTCTCTCATTTTCAAGAGGGAGGACTACCGCCAGCCTAGCGAGCTTGTTTGCAGCCAGTTGCCCTTAATGTCACTATATCCAGGGATTGTTCAGCCATCTCAATAAGAGATCTCCGATATTCATTAGATATATTTCAGTTAGAGGAGACATCCCTAAGTAATTTAGGTGCTGCCTGGTTGTCCCAGAGAATGAAAATCGTGCACCTGTCCCGTGTAGCTCGTTTCGCAGTTTCGAGCACTTCTTTAATGGCAAGAATGTCTGCTAGAGAGACCCTACCGTGGTTTGGCAATCTAAAAGAAAAGGCTAAGATGATTACTGTCAGTTTCTCCTCAAAGATGAAAATTTTTTTATATTTTTGTGCGAAGTGCGGTTCAAGTGGTGAAGATGTCTGTTATTATTTTTCACACTTGTGTAAGGTGTGCTGTTCGAACTCCGGCATAGACAGTCATTTCATTTATTTTTGTTAAAACTTGTGACTGTAAAGTACACTGAATTCATCTCTAGAAATGACGATATTTGTTAAAATTTTTAGTTAGTTTAGGTTTTGGCATAGTAACTGAGGACTACTAGAGTTCTGTCGCTAGAAGCAGCGGCCAAACGGGAGTATACCTAAAGCATGCCGTATGTTTTTGAATATATGATTGTATGTGCATGCATAAGGTATTTAAATTGGAATGCGCACTTTAAATGCACTTTAAAACTAAACTAAATCAATCACCAAACGTTTTTTTTGTATTTGCTGCGCTGTCACAACCTTTTTTGTCCACCACCGAAACTGAGTTGTAGGACAAGGTTCTTTACTTCCGAAGCAGCAAACTCGCGGGTATGAGAATAGATAAAAATTACAAAAATTGATGTATCGTTCTGATGGTAGTGACAACGGTCGTGTTTAAGGGCACTCGTTAGGGTCTGCGAATGCCATCACAGAGTCCTTAAGTATTTGCTGGAATTGAGGCTTCACTACAACCGGAACTTCGATGTCTAAAATTTTTTGTTGATTCACATCTATGCAATTATGGCTATGTATAATTTCTGAATCACCATTAACCACCAGCTTGCCATCTTTCAAGCTGAAAGCGGCATCGAATTTTTTTTAACAAATCGATACCGTGCAATGTGGACAAGTTGTCCAAAATAAAAAATGTGGCTATCTGTCCGTGAATCGCGAATCGCGAGCCGTCGCTATCGTAGTCATTGTCTGAGCTATCTTCGGCCTCGGCAACTTTTTTCTCAGCCTTTCCGCTATAGGACGCGTCTTGATCTGTCCTTTTGGCGACAGGTGTTCCAGCCTCTGACGCCTTGGGCCCGTCAAACGATCAGACGTATTCGACCGTTTGTATATCTGTCCCCTGTGTTACATTGCTTGTCCAATTGCTGCTGATTTTGGTTTTGTCGGCTATGATTCCGGCCCTAGTTTCTTCTTTTATCTTCTGTGCCACCTGGTGGTGTCATAAACTACCGTCATAGTTTCTAAGGATTTTGTACCAGTAGTGTGCGGACTGCCGCTACTATGTAAGATATATCCCGGTCTCTTGTCAGTTACTAAATACATCGATTTGTTGTATTCAATCTTTGCCTCGAGGATCAGTTCGACCGTGTTGTTGATGTTTTTCCGAAGTTTGAGACAACGGGCAATTTCTAACAGTGTGCTGTAAGAGCGCTAAACTTGGCCGTTCTATGTGCTATGCAACTGAGGTGCGTTCATAATATTTATACCCCAAAAATTTGTAAAGGCAGAGATGTTATAATGTTATAGGATTTGAGCGAAGGCTAATTGTTTTAATACTGCTGTTTTGCCTCAACAAAAATCATAATCGTAAGCAATGGAGGTATAACGTTTTCGATCGTCCGTAACCGTGGCCAACTTGGAATATTTGTCAACATGAAGCATCTCTGCGGCTTAGTGTTTACCCAAGCTCGTACATCTTCGGGTGTCTGCCCTGCTTAGAAGTCAGGGTTGATCACCGATTTTACGGTGTCGGTAAGGGAATACTTGTTGACAGGTTTTTTTCCCCAAACAAGATGAATTTCCTTTTCAATGGAAATCGAGACATCTCGAAGATGATTTGGTTTCTGAAACAATTGACCGATTTGTTCCTCGTCTCAATAGTATAGGTCTGGGACGCTTCGCGATGAATTGTATCGGCATTATACCATTTTTGGCGATAAAGTATTAGCTACGTGATTCTCCTTACCAGGTTTCCTTTGGACACCGCAAACGTGAGCTTCTGATGGTCTGTAAATATGTTAATGTGTTGCACCCCGTAGAAGTAATGACGATGTTTTGCCAGGGCTTAGACAAGTGCTGCAATTTGCGCTCTTTAGTACCGTAATTTGCTTCCCTGCCACTTTAACACTTTCTCCTATCAGAAAGGATTGTACTACTATTTTTGTTCTCTAAATTTTCTTTTCTTTAATATTTATTTCCACAGATTCGAAATTTTATCTGATCTTTATCCATTCTGGCAAAAGACTTATGGTTAACTTAAATATATGAATGCTTGTCAATGCAATTTTGCATGAAAGACGAAAACATACAAAGTTTGTATAAACGAACTTTTGCGCTGCAAACGGACAATTGTATATTAGTATGTATGTATATACATTTTATTAATATATTCACTAATTATACCCGTTACTCGTAGAGTAAAAGGGTATATTGTAATCGTTGGAATGTATGTAACAGGCAGAAGGAGGCGTGGCAGACCCCATAAAGTATATATATTCTTGATCAGCATCAATAGCCGAGTCGATATAGCCATGTCCGTCTGTCCGTCTGTCCGTCTGTCCGTCCGTCCGTCCGTCCGTCCGTCCGTCCGTCCGTCTGTATGAACAAAAGGATCTCAGAGACTATAAGAGCTAGAAAAATGCTAGTGGTCGCAAATGAAAGGTACAATACCCAAGCAGTACAAGTTTGTTTTTGTTTTTTGACACGCCCACTTTAGGGCGTATTATTTGCATATAAAGGTAAATGCACAGGTTATCGTCGAATGTTTTAGTATAGAAAACTTTTTTGTTAGCTTTGCTATCTGAACCAAATTTACACGGAAAGTACATATCTAGGAAGTACATGTACTGACCAAGTTTGATCCAAATCGGACAACTATATCGTATAGCTCCCATAGTGCCGATCGGTCGAAAATATGCTCTAAACATGAATTTGTATGAAAATGTTCTGTGTTTGCCAAGCTATTTTATCCATCACCATTGTTAATAACAATTGAAACTGAGTAACGGGTATCCTAAAGTCGCGAGGCGACTATAGCATTCTTTCTTGTTTTAATATAATTTTTTAAAACCCCGTATTCAGAAAATGATTGGAGGAGTCTAGTAGGTTTGTGAGAAGCGAAATGTGAGTAACAGGTAGAATGTCTTCCGCCATTCATAATTTATGCATAATCTAAAGTTATTGCAAATTCAGTGCGACCACATCACTTTGGACACATTTTTCTCATTACATAACATATCCTCTCATATGGATAATGCACAAAAATTTCTAGTCTTAGGCACGCTTTCCAATTCACTCGCGTAACAACCAACTGACACCTTTTTTAAGGTTTTCGTGGCAATATTCTCTCATTATGCAATGACTAGGATATATCGATCCCTAACAAGAACTGTATTTACCTATAGAACATTGTTCACTATTTTAAATGCATACATATAAATACATGTTTTATGGAGACCCCCAAGACTTTTTAATGAGGCTCGTCCGCAAAAGTCGCGGCCCATCGATTATTTTCTTTTCATAATTTTTGCCGCTAAGACCCGAATACTAGACAATTACCGTATGTTTTTCTGTTCTTACAATGGAGTTAGACCAGAGGTTTACAAATACCTAGCACTTTAAACCGGTTATTTGTATGAGTATCCGAAAGTTCAGAGAGTATTGCACGCTAAGAATGTTAGTTAAGTACTGATTTTAATAGAGCAATATGTAGGTTTTTTTACAGTCTAAGAAACGATTATTTTATAGATTATTTTTCTTACTATAGGACTATAGGCAAATGGTAATGATTACTTGCACTGACGGTTGCATGCAGCTGGTTTTGGTCTTTGTATGTTTCTTCCTCCAGTGTTTTGCTTGTAGATATCCATTAGACATACTCCCGGCCGTTGAACATCACTTCAACTATTAAATGTGTAAGTCTTGCCAATGTTGGAGCTTAATGCAGCTGCTATAGAATTTGGCTGTAACCTCGATGGTGTTGATCGAATCTGTGGTAGTGAAATCCCATCGTGTTGGTTGTTGCTCGTCTGATGGCTTACATTTCTCCTGTACCTATTGATTGTGTATGATACGTATGTTCCAAATGATGATTTAATGGCGTTTAGCGGGTGCAATGTCAAGTGGTAAGTTAATTTTTGTTGCCAGCGTTAATTCTGATTGGAGTCTTGTTAGTTCATCGTAATTCGTTCGTTAATTTACGTTTGACCTACCTTTTGTGTTGTATCAAATCGTATATACACGTTTTTGCTTGAACTCTGGTTTGACCATGCATAATGATGCACACGACTGAGTGGCGACTGAGATGCAATCAGAGTCTGCAGACCAGATCCTTGCATTCTGACGAACTCTGGTTGGTAGTTGCAGATAGCTGATAGGTACATTGTATTTTGGGAACCAAAAATCCATTGGTTATATGCTATGTCCAACCATAAAAATGTTTGGTTTTGTGTGTAACTTGAAAAATGATGCTTTGACGTTAAAAAATAAAAAAAATGATGAAAAAATCGGTTTTTGATCAACATTATACCACGGCAGTATGACAATATTATCACAAAAACAAATGTTTGTCTGACTACTGGTCCTTTGGCTCGCATCAGTTTGTATAGTTGGACAAAATTATTCTTATGGACTGGTAGGCCTTTTTCGAATAAATGAGTCTGCATGAACTCCAATTGTTTTTCAAGCTATTGTAAGGACATCAACAATTGGCTCACGATGTTATTGCGGATATCTGTTAATACTCTGATAATTTCTGTCTGTTTTCGCTGAAGACATAATGTACCATTAAAAGAACAAATGACGGCTTGTTTCCTAGGCCATGTTAATCATCTGCGCCTCAAATAGCTCCAATCGTTTTTAGATTTTTCCTTCATTTACACTAATTTTTTATTATTCAACAATGTCAACATGAAACCGTCGTTAGTAATGTTAGCAATGTTTCCAATAATGTATAAAAGCGATCGTTGGTTTCCGGTGGGTTTTAGAAATCCGTTTTCCACCATGAGTTCTTCTTCGCTTTTTGGAGACAGTGTTCTTTGTGGGAGTGGAACTTTCATCGGGTTGTGATGCACGTTTCTTAGGTAATTCAGCTGTGATTTCGTCTTCTGGTAGCAGTGGCCACACTCTGAAAATTGCTCTCTGTATAATACCCCATATGCCATTGAATACTGATACGTTATCTTCCTTAATGAGTACCATTGTTCCTTCATTAACAGTGGGTAGAGTTAAATGATATTTATGTCGTCTATGATATTCCGCGGACCTTCGGGTTCAAAAAGTGTATAGAAAGTTTGACGATTGGTCCTATTGAATTGTGGTAGTTGTTGGTTCGCAGTGTACTTGGCTGACTAAAAGTTCGCATATTAAAATTTCCAATGATCGTCTTTTAATCGTTGGAATCCGATGAATGTGGTCTCAGTGTTCTTGAGTTAGATTTACCTTCCAGTGATAGTGTTCACAACTTCATACGTGAGTGATGCTATTTTCACATTTCTTTTTCACAGATTTGACTACTGCTTCTAGCAAGAATCCGAAATGGTGGGATACAGCTAAATTTGATTTTCCATTTACTGCAGCTCTCGGTGATTTAATATTTGCCTCTCTTGATAAGATTGCTTCGTTTAGTCCCTTGAAGTAATTGCAACATTCCATAAAATTTGTAGTGTGGTCACAGTAAATGATGTCTATCCTTTCTCGACGTACTAGAAAACATTTGAGTTCTCAAATAAAAAAAAGCTGTCGTGAGCATGAACTGCCTTCGAAGTGAAAAAGAAACAAATTTTGTTATACCGGGAGTGTAAGTTGAAGTTTGCTGGTATTTTTCAGGAAAATCTTAAAGTATGTTATTCACAGTATTGACCATTTGATTATACATTTTGCCTAACTTTCAGCCAAATTATAGATATCATTCCAATAAAACTTTTTTTTTTCAACAAAACCATTCGACGAGCCATTTTTCTATTTCTTCAAAATCAGCGAAGTGCTGGTCCGCAAGTGAGCGCCCCATCGATGTGAAATATGGAAGTCGAACGAAGCGAGGTCTGGAGAGTATGGTGGGTGCGGTAATATTTACCGATTCAGTGTTTTTAACGTGTGTACCAGCGAACTGCATGGGTGGTGGTTTTTTGTACTCGAGTCATACACACAGAAAATGCGGTTGCGATCTTACTCATACACAAACATTGGGAATAAAAATGAGATCGGTTATTTCTTTACTTAAATATTTTTTTTTCGTAGCAAAAAAAAAACTCGAGCATTTTTTTTTGCAACGGTTTGGATGATTCCATTGTAAATATAAGTACACTGAGTTTTTTTTGTTGTAGCAAGCTTATTCGATTAATTTTGACTTAATTTAATGAGATTAGTTTTAGAAAGAATATATACTTCGTTAACATTTAAGCAGCATCTTCAGATATTTCCAAATAATTTTAAAGATAATAGTTACAGTTCCAAAATACTAAGTTTATTATATATTACAACAAATATTTGAACTCATTTTAATGAATATTGGCCACTAAAAAAAATTAGAAATATAACCTCAAAATAATTCAACCAAAAATGTTAGTAACAAAATGAAGTAAATTAGTAAAGAAAACGACCTAAAACATATTGATATGTTATGTTTATGTTAAAACAATATTAAAATATTACTTGTGATAAAAAAAAGTATTTTTAATTTTCAAGCTTAATAAGTTATCTATTAAAATTTGTTCAAATACCTCCCCTAGTTCAAAAGATATGATTTTTGCAAAATTTTTCGGCCCGCTGCCCCACTGTGCGGCGCTCAGTGTATGTTTCGTTCGCGTATTTCCTTAACAATTAGGTCGTTGTTTGGCAATAAGAATGGGCAGGTATGGATATTGGCATAATACATTTTGGTGGACATTTCGCAGAATAAACATTTGCTCCTCTTCTAGTTTATAAAGGTTTAGCTGCGTCGTTACAGTTTTTTAGCATAGCAAAAACGACGCATGTAGGTAAGCAATGATATGTTCTAGCTTGTTAATTGCTGTGTTTTATGTTGTACAAGTTCTGTCCAATTTGCTACAACTACATTTTGCATCTTCTTTAAATTTGATTTAAAGTTAGACAACAGAATCAAAGTTTTTGCAATGATCATTAGGATGTCCAAAATGAGTGGGTTGGTGCTTGAGCTGCCTCGTGATAGACCGTCAACGTGATTTTGACTTCGAGGTACGATTCTCTAATGTCATGGTTATGTTAATTCCTGGTGCAACATCAGGATTGAGTTCTTTTTAACCATCCCGCAAACTCAACTCCAGCTACAGTCATGAAATTGTCGAGTTTCATAGGAGCTTTTATTAACTTGGTATATATATATATATATATATATATATATTCACGGCTGCTTCATAAGCCTCTCCTAAGACATTAAGAAAAATGCGAATTTTCTTTGATATTGAGACATGGCCCTAATTCACGTGTCACGGGATCTTTAATTCGTTAAGATGTTAGAGGTCCTTTTTGTACGCTTGCCATCTTCGTTGTAAATGCGATTGGAGAAGATCACCACATTCAACCGCTTCCTTCCACAGGTCTTGCATAAACATTTTCGAATACTACTCTTAGTTTGGTAGCTGTATTGTCTGGTTTCAATACACAATGGTGCGGAATAAAGTAGTGTAATTTTGGAATTTGGTGTTTCCCTACTTCTTTTATGCGGACTAGAGATTCATATTCAGCCATGAATTGTCTGTAGCCCTTTCGTGTCTCTTGCTTGCGTTCCAATCTTCTTTGTCAAGCTAGAAAATGTTGTGTGGCGATTTCAAAAGACTCCACCAGCTCGAAGGGTTTTCAGAGAAAAGTAACTGTACCATGAATCGACTGTCTTCTGCTGTCTGTATATTCTGGAGAAAATGTTTCTTACATCTCTATTGTTCAGGGGATCGTACAGGTTTGCTTAGCTTAACTTCATCCAGTTGTTCTTCGATGGCCTTGTCTAGCGCTTTCTTTAAAGTTGCAACGGCACATGAGGATGAACTATGAGTTCAGTGTTATGCATCCTCGGAAGTCCCGTCTTCATCCTTTGCGTTTCTGGCTTTAAAATGGATTAATAATGTTCCGCACCGAGGAGGATGTCGATTTTGTCTGGTTTGTTAAAATAAGGATCTGCAAAACATATATTTTTTTTGCAATTTTAACTGGGATTCCTTTAAGTGCTGTGTAGGTTGATCAGCAACGATGTGTGGCAATTCAAACGATTCTGGTCTCGTCATGAAATCATTATTCCTTGATTTCATAACTCGAATAGTCTCAAAAAGTGACAATTTTCAATTTTTATACTCCACAAGAGTATATTGGTTTTGTGCAATGTTTGTAATAGCCAAAAGAAGACGTGGCATAAACCATAAAGTATATATATCCTTGATCAGCATCAATAGCCGAGTCGATATAGCCATGTCCGTCTGTCCGTCCGTCTGTCTGTCTGTCTGTCTGTCTGTCCGTATGAACAAACAGATTTCAGAGATGGTAAGAGCTACAAGTTCGAGCTTGGTGTCAAACAATCAGATATTTAGTCAGTCAATACAAGAATCTTTTTTTTTTTTCGATGCCACGCCCCATTCGCCCACAATAAGCAAAAACTGGACACACCTCGTGAAAAATTGGTGTTTTCGGCAAATATCTCAGTAACTATGGCACCTAGGATCACCAATTCTGGTACGGGTGTTCTTTGCGAGAGCATAGTTACATTGCCATTTAAAATTTTGGACTGCCACGCCCACTTTTCCCACAATTTATAAAATAGTTTTCAAGCTTCAATGCCGTTTTTTCCGTATCGTACAGTATTGTAGTTTATAACTGGTGTGGAGACTAACTATATTAAACTATCCTGAAAGGCGCATTAAAATCGGACTATAAACAAGAAAACTAGAAGCGTTACAATATTGATAATTGAACGCAATATCAACCCATAGGTGCAAGCGAGATAGAAACACACAAGCACATGTTCGAACGTTTTCGCTGCCTGTGTGTGGGCAGCGCTGCCCGCGGTCGCTGGCTGCTCCGAATACACACATACATACATATTTGCATCATATACATATTGCCAAACGTATGTGTATTCGCATGCAAACAAACAGATGTATGTTTGATTATGCTTAGATTGTTTTTGTTTCAACGTGTTTTAATGCAAGTAATTCACATTGTAATATCTCGATACCGATTTTAATAATTTAATCGGGACAAATGCAGAGAGTATTATACGGTCGGGCGCGCTCGACTGTACTTTTCTTTCTTGTTCTTCTTCTTTTATTATTAATAAAATTAAAACCCACAGTGCATAATATAAAAAATGAAATAATTGTAATATATGTGCATTGATTTTCCCATGTACACATAAGTAAAAGCTAGATCTGGCGGAAAACAATTTAGAGAGCAACACTGATGGCACTCGCAACAATCTCGAGACTCATCTTTGTTTGTGTGTATTAGTGCGAGCAAGTATTGATATGTTTGGCATACCACGCATTTCGTTTATATTTTTTTTAAGACACAAAAACACAAAAGGAAGAGTTTCTACCTGCTGCAAATATTGCGCCAAATGCAAAACACCCCTTTTACAAAACTCAGAGAGTCATACTCTGGCCAAACAAGGGAATTTCCAAAAGGTCTGCCCATCTACGTTTATCTGTTGAGCGTAAAAAGGGTTTCCAAATTACCAATTGTAAGTCAGATTTCTGCAAATTTCTGTAAAAAACTTATGATCAAAATATTAAAAAACAGAATTTAATTTGTTATTAAATGTCAACGTATTTAAATTACATTTTTTAAAGCCGTCAAACCATTTAGTGTAGTATCACCGCTGAGAATATTTTTTTGCAAAATATTATAAGTTTCTGTTTGGCTTGCTACAACATGTTGTATAACGGCAAAATACTCGAGTATATAAGTGGTTCCGTGAGGGGATGCCGTCGGCCAGGTCCAGATGCGTAGGTAATAATGTAGATTAGGTTGGGATACGGTTAGTATCAGATCACTGGCCTTGTGGCTCAGCAATATATTAATTAATAAGTCAAGATATACGGCTAGTTGCCGGAGCAATGTTTATTCGTGCGTTAGCTTACGTTATTGGAACAGAACTGATTGTGACAAATGAAATGAATAAAAGACTAAAGCTAAGTACATAAAAGGGAAATATGAATCTAAACCTAAATACATAATAAGTACATAAAGATCACGCCATGGGCTCTTGACCGCGCGGAGCTATGTCAGCATGTTTACGTTAGCGTTACAATGTCCGCGATTGCGACATATAACGAAAGCTGCCAGTGGCCGCAATACCATATTTTGCAGACATTGCATTTAGGCATTGCACCCGAAATCCGATACGTCGATGTTCTGACTGCGTGGGTTGTTCCAAACTTAACGCGAGGGTTGTTCGTTAACTTGTTTGTTAACTTATACTCGAGTAAAACGAGTATAAGCATGCCCGCGGTACGCACACCAATCGATCGGGTATCAAATTTGTTCGAACAAAACGATCACAAGTAAGCGTTCGAGTATACTCGAAATTTTTATACTCGTTGCAGGTCTCTGATACACACTGACCAAGTTTGATCCAAATCAGTATCGTATAGCTGCCACAGGAACAAACGGTCGAAAATATGCTTTAAACATAAATTTCTTTGAAAATGTTCTGTATTTGCCAAGCTATCTTATTAATAAACTCAACGATTGCACTAATATTATTATAATACACCCCATTTTTATTAACATATTGAAACTGAGTAACGGGTATCCTAAGACGTGAGTCGAAAGAAAGAACATTTATTTTAATTGCGGAAACGCTGCAGTTAGAGTTAAGAAGTTCGATTAATCTTTCTGGGACACACGGCAAACGGGATCACATCCTCGTATAACTACTGGTTAATATTATATTGCGCCGGGAATATTCTCATGGAAAACGTGATCAGATCCCCGTCTATCTACTGGTTAGTATTACAACGCGTCAGGATTATTCCACGGCGAGCAGGGTCAGATCCTCGTTCAAGTACTTGCTAGCAATTACGGATTATGTAGGAGAAATAAACAATGCAGTTGGATCGGCATCAATATAATTCTTTATTCCTACTCATTAATCGCCAATGTTAATACATCCTGCTGCACTGCCTAACGGAGCCCTAATGCCTCACTGTCACCATCTTACTTGTCTAATTTGCATAGGCGCGCCAACTTGAGACGTCTAGTATCTTTCGCTGCCGATCATATCATAATCATACTTACAAACTAAAAACAATAAAATAATAAAGCATGTAAGGCGGTTAATTCGGAGGCCGCCATACAACTTTTTTATCATATTATTTATTATTTGTAGCCTTTTTATCTGTTATTTCTAGTTTAAAGATTACTTCTTTAGAGTAATCATCTATGTTATATAATGGATCTGTTCTAGTTATTTTAATAAAATCTATGATGTTCATGTCTTCATTGGACCGTTCTATAGAATAAAGTATTCAAATATTGCTTTGGCAACAATGTGCTTTTATTTGTAGCTGAAATGGCTACTACGTACTTTGATAAATGTCATATATTCATTGCCATTTTCGCCCGTGACATTGGACCTACGGTGACCATTATCACTTTATCAAAAGATATAGTTTGTGTTTAAGTTAGGTTAGTTATAGTGGCTGCTGGTGTTATGCACACCAGCACACATGAGCCAAGTTCGGCACCAACAAGGAGGAAAGGTCTTTAAAAATTTTGGGGATTATTTGTATAGCGGACAACTCATTAAAAAGGAAAGCACCAAGGCAGGACAGTAACAGAGGAAATGGACTACCGTCCCGTCTTTTTCTTCGCTCAGCTCCTGCAGAAGATGTAAAAACCAACAGATAATATACACGCATGTATGCCTACAAGCCAGTGCCCAGTGAGTGCACTCCTTCTGTAGCAGCCTACATAGATTGGTCGATCGTTTCTCAGAACGAGCATGCCAAGTCAGACGAGACACTCTACATCTGCGAGTGTTCTCCCATTTAATGTCAGATAACCTTTTAAGGTGATTGATGATTCACAGTCCGTAAGGCGCTAGAGGCATACGTTCTCTCGTACTCTCTCTTGTCCAGGGACCCAGATGAGGTGAAAATCGAATTGTGCTATGAGTTCCGTGAGAGATCTGCGGGCTAGGAGGTACGGGAGCGCGGTGGATGCTGCTTTACAGCGGTGGAGTTTTATTTGTAGGAGTCTGACCTCCACCACCGTGGTGTCTTCAGCTGAGTCCTCTTTCTTCTCCACCTCCTCAAGGTCTGCACATTCCTTTTTCTGAGACCCCTTTTAAACGTCACCCTCCTCGGAGACATATTTATCTAGGATGTCTTCGTCCAGTTCCTCCGTCGCGTCAAAGAGCTCGACCAAGTTCACGACTTTTCGTATCTCGTTATTTGGTATGACTTGGTAAACATTGGGCTAAGAAGCTTTATCTAGAACTTGTCTAAGCATAGTTTCATTTTTGTTCTCTAGCCCAAGATTATTTTGTTATTTATATTTATGTTGCCTGATAGTGACTTTCAAGACCTTACTCTTTACTTCTTTAAAATCGGGTATGTTAATCCTTGATAGGTTGTCATAAAATCATATTCTTGTAAATCAAATCTCATTCTGGTTAGTTTTGAGCTTGGATTGTCCTTAAGAACAAATCATTTAATGTTTTGTGATTTGTTTTCACTGTGAAAAATTTAACATAAATATATAAATATCTGAAATGTCTAATCGCCCAGTTTATTATTGCTAATTCTTATTCTGCTGTACTTTGGTTGCATATTCATATGAGAGTGGTTTTTCTCCATATGTTTGTGTTAGAACAGCTTAGAACAGGTTTTATTAAAACCTTTTTTAAAAATTCAAATGCATTTTGGCACACGTCTGTCTATTGTAAAATGCCTTTTTCCCTATTTCTCTATTTCTTAATGACGTCAAATTTTTTTCAGCAGGTAGAATGCCTTAATCAGTGCACTTGTGGCCTTGAAAAGTCATTTAGTTCATGAAGAAAGTGAATTTTTCTGTATATACTTTATAGTTGTGTTAAAAATCAAAAACGTTTATGTTTATAGTCTATGACTAATCGACACCTTCTAGCTACAGATCCAGTGAGACCTTCGTGGATACAAGTAGTACTGGACTGTCATACTCCGAAACGGATGGATCAACTATCTTGTTCAGAATGATCATATCACCCTGTCTATTGATTTTATCTTTATGTGCATATTGAAATTCTATAATATTTTGCGTATTCAGGATTTTTATCTTTTAATCTAAGTTCTTCTTTATAAAAATTTTTAGTCGTTATTGATTCGGTTTCATGTCCGAATATATCTGTATACTGCATGCTCTTTGACACTTTGAGTTTTGTTTTAAATTTTTTATTTTATTCCTAAACAAAGATTGATATTGTATACTAGCGCACAATTGGTATATTTGAAAGAGCTTGTTAGTTTTCCTAACTACCTTCAGTAGCCCGTCCTTTGGCATTGTTTGTGCTTTTTTGGTAATGGGTATCTCATCATGTTTTTTCTTGCCGCATATAACCCCCAAAATTGTTATATAAATTACGTTTTAAATGTAGTCACTCGTTTCGAATTGATTAAGACCACGAGTACTGGTGAGATTTGCAAAGTATATTTATTAAAGGCGTCCGCCGTTCAATATGAATGATTACAAACTAAAACTACGAAGCATAAATTCTTAATCACTAAGCGATGGTCATTGGCGACACCGCCGCTGCCGTCGGCAGCGCTGTCGCTGTCGTTAGCCACATTGTAGCTGGCCACGGTGTCGCTGCCGCCGCTGTTGTTGGCAGCCGCACCGGCAAAGTGCAGCGTTAGCGCCTCGTGCAGAGTGTTATGTTACTCGGCGGATGTTATGCAAGAATGTTGCAAAACGCCGACTTTACTCCGCTGATCGGTGGCGTAGCCGCACTTGACACCCGAGTTTTGGACATTCTTGCTGACTGGCGTAACTGCTGATTCAGTCGCTGCGACCCCAACACTGTGAGAGTACTCTTTCCGTTTTGGGGTCGCTGGGAGCTCACAGTTAACTACTCCCCCCTCCAAAGACTGACCGTCCCTGGTCACGTTATAAGCCTTCTGCACCTGCTCGATCATTTGTCCAAAACGTCGGGGAAGCTCGCCTTTTCTTGACGTACTGATAGAGGGCAATGCTCCCGCAAATTATCGAGCAGGTTATGACGCCCATGCCAAACACCAACATGGATCTCGTGCCGGACGTAGCATCGTCTCTTATCTCTCTGATGTAGCTTAGATTTTCCTCATTTAGACGGTGGAGGTATGGAAGGCTTAGTATGTCACTATGACCTATGATATTCAATAAGGGTGACGCTGCAACTCCCGGGAGTCTTTCTTGGACGTTGTTGCGGTTCACGTATCGGGTTCCGTTGATCATCGCGTAGGTGTCGAATGTAACTAGTTGAGTTCCAAATGAGCTGATCTCGGTTTTATCATCGAACGCCACAATAGCTGGACGGTCGTTTATGATGATGACTCCATCGTCGACCACGGTGATGGGGTCCAGATGGCTGGGCTGAGTCACACAATGCGCCGTGCCTCCAGAGTGCAAACCTTGGGCGCAAAAGTTTCGCTGAGTGCCCGCTCGCAGAATACTGTCGTGGTCGTTGGCTTGCAGTTTGTGAGTGCCAGAATCTGCTTTCCGCATTCCGCTACTACGTTATCTGACAGCTGAAGGATCGTGTTATTGTGTGCGACGGGGAATATGGTGATTTTTTTGCATAGCTGACTTATTCTAGGGTATTTTATAATAATCTTAATTACATTCGTTGATTGTAAAATCTTAATACTAGATACTTCTAACAAATCAGTTATGGTCGTCCCTGTGAGTTCGTTCATAAGAATAGACTTAAGATCAGCGTGGTCTAAAATGTTCGGATTAATGATATTGGATTTTGCTAGGGTAATCGTTAACATGAGATTACCGATTTCATTTATGAGAATTCTGTTTCTTGTGAGCAAAGTCTCGTATAAATGCGAGGTGTCTGGTTGTTTATCTTTGGCAATCTTAAGGATTTTATTTACTGTGTCGGTTAGCATGTTTATTTGTATCTGTGTTTTAGAATTAATTTCTATCTGCCTATTGTTGGAACTAACCAGCTGTGTCTCCGTCATTCTAATGTTCTCTAGGTCATTTGCGTCGGGGGTGCCCGCAACGACTTTAAGCGCCGTCCCCAAGAAGTCAAGGCTTCTCGCATGGCGGTGATGCACCTCAAGAGCGGACAACAGGTCTCGTACGTGTTCGGTGTCTACCTCCAAAAGCTTCCGCATGTGGGATTGCGGAAACATGTCCGTTAATTTAGCGGTTTCGTCAATCATTCGCGTGAATTCGGAAAGGTTAGTCGTATGTCTTAAAAAGTCGTTACCGTCCCAAACTAGTAAAGTTCCGTCCGAGATAGGAATGTAGTCAGAGTGTGAGTAGTCTGTCATTCGTGCCGTCACAGTCACTAGTAATGTTAGTATCGTCCCGTACAACCTGAAATGTGAAGCAAATCGTTAGTTCTTACTTGTCAAATATTCCTTAATCCTACAAGCTAAACCTATTAACTCAGCGAAGGTTGTCCTTGTGGACTACCCTCCCTTAATGAGGACTGTGGTCCCCAAGTCCGCTTCAATCTTTTCTTCGATACATAAGGGCGTGAGTTTGTTGCCTAGTCTCCGGTTTGTTTTGACCAGAACCTCTTCGCCCACGTCAAATACCCTATTCTGCCTGTCTTGGTTAAGTCTGGCATTCTGTACTTGCTGTGCTCCCTCTATCCTCTTCGTAACCTTATGTTGGGTCTCTTCCGAGGCATCGTACAAAGCGTCTATTGCTCTCTTCTGAGTAACGGAATGTATTGACCTGTTATACTCAATTGCGGCCTGTAGTATGAGTTCGACTGTACTGTTTACCCCTCTTTGTAGCTTCAGACATCTGGCTATCTCTATAAGTGTACTGTGAAAACGCTCGACTTGTCCGTTCGACGTGCTGTGTAGGGGCAGGGCATTTGCTAAGTTAACGCCAAAGTTGTTTAGCAGCAGGGACGTAATCGTTTCCGACTTAAGCGATGGCTCATTGTCACAGTATATCTGTTTGGTCTGGGGAAAAACGTTCAATATCGATAGTAACGGGGTATCAAGTCCTCTATAGTACGCGACACTATATGGTGAACTATAGCAAACTTAGAGTATTTGTCGATGCAAGTCAGAAACAGTTTGCGGTCTGTGGAGAATATGTCAACGTGAAGCATTTCTCCAGCTCGTGAAGGGATCGGCGTTCGTCCGAGCTCTTGCTTCTTCGGGTCTCTGTCATATTTCGCTTTTGAGCACACCTTGCAGTTTAGGACTGCTTCGTTTGCTAACTTTGTCATTTTGGGAAAATAATAGTCGGTCATGATCTGTTTTATGTTTTCTTGTGCAGCCCTGTGGGCACGATTGTGTTCCTTGGTGAGGATATCCCTTCTCTCTCCGCTATCCAGAACATCTATGACAAGGTGCTTGCAATGCCAAAAATTTTGTGGTTGGGAAGCTTCTAACAAGTTCGTCTTGCAATCTTGCTAGGATTGGAAGCTCGCAATGGATTGCGTTCACTACGTTTGGGTTAACTATCGATTTTACTACATCAATCAAGGTGGTCCTATCAGTGAAATTTATCACATGGCGCGTTTTTTCGCCAAACATGATATAATTTCTGTTCAGAGGGAACTGAGACTCTTCCAAGATGATCTGGTTTCGAAGCAATTCACCGGCTTTTCAGTAGTCTCGATGGTGATGTTGATTCTTTTTGATCTGTACTTGCTCACCGAACCGTTTTCCCCTTTCAGGATGTCGGAGAGGTTTAGCTATTGCGGCAAAATCTTTGATGAAGCAGCGGTAGTAGCTGGCTAAACCCAGAAACGACCTTACTGCAAACAGTGACTCCGGCTCGACATAGTTCTGAATGGCTTTCACCTTTTCAGGGTCAGTCCTTGCGCCGTTGCTAGTCACAATAAACCCCAGATACTCTACGCTGTGTTTAAAAACTGGGACTTTTCTTTGGGCACTTTCATGTTTGCGTCGCGCAGACTCTTGAGGACCCACTCAACGTGTTTGACGTGGTCCTTTTTCGCTTTCGGAGAATATGATGACGTCGTCCACATAAACATAGCAAGTTTTGCCAATCTGTTCACGGAGGGCATCATCAATGGTTCTTTGAAAAATGCTGCCCGCATTCTTCAGGCCAAAGGGGAGTCGACAGAACTCGAATTTTCCCCGTTCACCGAAAACGCCGTCTTCTCCCTGTCCTCCTCCGCCAAAGTTATTTGGTGGTATCCAGACTTAAGGTCGAGCGTTGTGAAAAACTTTGCTTTACCCAAATTTGCCAGAATCATCGTTATGCTTGGCATCGGATATTTGTCAGCAATAGTTTTCTGGTTTAGTTTCCTAAAATCGATCACTAAACGTTTTTCTTGTTGCCATTACTGTCGGTGCCCTTTTTTGTCCACCACCCAAATCGGGTTATTGTATGGGGACCGCGACTTTCTTATGATACCGTTTTTGAACAGTTCGTTTATTTCTGTGGCAACAAAATCTTCCACACCTCTCGGGTATGGGTATAGCTTTGAATAGATTTCCTTCTCGTCGGTTGTTCGTATTTTAGCAACGACGGAAGTATTGTACGGCAGTGACTCATTAGGGTCAGCAAATGCCTTATCGTTCCTTTTGAGCATTTGAAGGAACTCGGTCCTCACTGCAAAAGGCACATCAAGGTCGATAACCTTGGTGTGGTTTACATTCAAGCATTCCTGGTAATGTATCGTTTCCGATCCACCCTGGATTAAAAGCTTGTTTTCCTTCAGGCTTATGGCGGCGTTGACCTGCTTTAATAGGTCAAGGCCTATTATCCCGTCAAATGTAGAAAGGTTGTCTAGTATAAAAAAAGTCGCTGTCTGTCCAAACATTGGCAACGCGCACTTTTTGGAAATGTTGTTGGAGCCGTGAATAGACTGCACGACAAACTTCGTCTCGACCGGGACTACACCATCCAGCTGCGTTAGCGGCTTGATGTAATTTTTTGATGCACCCGTGTCAATTAACAACCTATCGTTTCTCCCTGCTATTCGTCGCCGTAAGTACGGCAGCAGGGACTTCGCCCTAAAAAATTCAGGCCGCTATCTAGAAAGTTGAGGCTGTCGCCCTCACACTCGATGTCAGTATCTATTTCCTCGACTTCTTTGCTAGCCACCACGTTATATGACCCTTCCTTGTCTGCACCATTGGTAGAGATGTGATCTATCCTCTGGCGTCTCTGGCCCGTCATACGATCGGACGTATTCGATCGCTTGTTCGTCTGTCCCTGTTGTGGGTTAACTCTTGCGGACTCCTGAGATTTCTGATAGGCGGTCTGCTGCCTATATTTTGACATTGATGGATCAACGTCCATTGGTTCTGATCTGTTATTATTAGTAGTGGCCGCAACCTGAGCGGCCTCAGCGTTTCTCTGACCCCTTTGCTTCTTAAAGGCGGGGCTCTTCCCTTGTCCAGCTTGAGCGTTAGGTCTCTGCTCTTGCTGGTTGGGATTCTGACGACTTTGATTCCTCATTTCGCCTTTATTAGACCTTTCTTCTAATCCTCTGGCGAAGTTTGTGGCAAAGTTGTACCGATCGTGGTTTGCCTCCACCTCCTGAGCCAAAGCCAAAGCGGATGGCAAATCAGGCGGGTGCGCTGCAAACAACACGTCCGTCAAGTTGCGTCTTAGTCCGGAGATAAAGACTCTTAAGGCATCGCCTCTAAACTTCTCGCACATCCCCTGGCCAGATTATGGTCGTACGTCATGTTCGTTTTGTTAGTTAATAAGGTGAGCTTTTTCTCGACCTCATCGTAGTACTCTAGAGTGGACATGCTGCCCTGTTTAAGGGTACCCATTTCCTGTTCTATAATGTGAATGGGTTTCTTATCAGCGTAGGTAAAATCAAGTCGCGCGATGATAGCCTCGAAGTTGAGTGCTGTATTGAATGACGCGAGAACGGCATCGGCCGAGCCCCTTATCTTATTCCTTAGAATGACCATGGCTTGGTAGTGTCGCGAGCTCCCGTCATAGTTTTTGAATATTTTGTATGAATTGTGCGCTGCTTGTCGCCAAGCGACGTAGGCGTCTAGGGAGCCGGTGAATTCCGGCAAACTTTTCATCGCGTCTAAAGGCTCATCACAGCGAATACCCGGGATGATTTGTGCGTCTTCGTACACCTTTATCACTGGTACAGAAATAGTTGCTCTACTTATACGCCCTGACAGTTCGTCAATTTGCCGTTTGAATTCGGCTTTGAAGTCTGCCTCTCTCCTAACATATTCTGCTGCCTGGACTGATAAAGCAGTCTGGATAAGTGCTCGTAACTGGTCCTCGTCCATGTCTGTACTAATAGACTGCGTTCGACCGAATTTTGAGCAGACCGGAAAGTACACTGTCGTCACTGTCGTTACTTTTCTTCTATAACTCATAAGTTATAACGCGAGAAGAGACACAATTAAACATGCAACGCGAGCGGAGACAATAAAACAAACTTTACACACGCAATTCGTTTAATTTTATCTATCTTTTCTCTCTTTTTTTTTTTTTTTTAATCTGATCTTTGGTCTTTCCCTAGAAGAAACTCACTTACATGATACTATTTTTGTCCGTCCTGGTAGTTGTCCTCGGATTTGTTCCTTTCCTTGGGATCCTCCTTATGTTTTTCGTCACCGCTGCCCAGAGAGCTCCTGCGGATCTGGTGAACTTGGTTCTTGTTCTTTTTTTTGTTAGTTTTTAAACAGCCAGACGCTGTTTCTTTGCACTTCACTTGCAATTTCTTTTAGTTTTGTTTTGTGTGTGTGTTTTCTTTTTTTTTTTTTTTATAACTGCCGGTTTCGCGACGCAAGAACCGTTTGCCACTTGGGTGATCGGAGATCCGTAGTTGGGCGCCAATTACGTTTTAAATGTAGTCACTCGTTTCGAATTGATTAAGACCACGAGTACTGGTGAGATTTGCAAAGTATATTTATTAAAGGCGTCCGCCGTTCAATATGAATGATTACAAACTAAAACTACGAAGCATAGTCATTCGTGCCGTCACAGTCACTAGTAATGTTAGTATCGTCCCGTACAACCTGAAATGTGAAGCAAATCGTTAGTTCTTACTTGTCAAATATTCCTTAATCCTACAAGCTAAACCTATTAACTCAGCGAAGGTTGTCCTTGTGGACTACCCTCCCCTTAATGAGGACTGTGGTCCCCAAGTCCGCTTCAATCTTTTCTTCGATACATAAGGGCGTGAGTTTGTTGCCTAGTCTCCGGTTTGTTTTGACCAGAACCTCTTCGCCCACGTCAAATACCCTATTCTGCCTGTCTTGGTTAAGTCTGGCATTCTGTACTTGCTGTGCTCCCTCTATCCTCTTCGTAACCTTATGTTGGGTCTCTTCCGAGGCATCGTACAAAGCGTCTATTGCTCTCTTCTGAGTAACGGAATGTATTGACCTGTTATACTCAATTGCGGCCTGTAGTATGAGTTCGACTGTACTGTTTACCCCTCTTTGTAGCTTCAGACATCTGGCTATCTCTATAAGTGTACTGTGAAAACGCTCGACTTGTCCGTTCGACGTGCTGTGTAGGGGCGGGGCATTTGCTAAGTTAACGCCAAAGTTGTTTAGCAGCAGGGACGTAATCGTTTCCGACTTAAGCGATGGCTCATTGTCACAGTATATCTGTTTGGTCTGGGGAAAAACGTTCAATATCGATAGTAACGGGGGTATCAAGTCCTCTATAGTACGCGACACTATATGGTGAACTATAGCAAACTTAGAGTATTTGTCGATGCAAGTCAGAAACAGTTTGCGGTCTGTGGAGAATATGTCAACGTGAAGCATTTCTCCAGCTCGTGAAGGGATCGGCGTTCGTCCGAGCTCTTGCTTCTTCGGGTCTCTGTCATATTTCGCTTTTGAGCACACCTTGCAGTTTAGGACTGCTTCGTTTGCTAACTTTGTCATTTTGGGAAAATAATAGTCGGTCATGATCTGTTTTATGTTTTCTTGTGCAGCCCTGTGGGCACGATTGTGTTCCTTGGTGAGGATATCCCTTCTCTCTCCGCTATCCAGAACATCTATGACAAGGTGCTTGCAATGCCAAAATTTTGTGGTTGGGAAGCTTCTAACAAGTTCGTCTTGCAATCTTGCTAGGATTGGAAGCTCGCAATGGATTGCGTTCACTACGTTTGGGTTAACTATCGATTTTACTACATCAATCAAGGTGGTCCTATCAGTGAAATTTATCACATGGCGCGTTTTTTTCGCCAAACATGATATAATTTCTGTTCAGAGGGAACTGAGACTCTTCCAAGATGATCTGGTTTCCGAAGCAATTCACCGGCTTTTCAGTAGTCTCGATGGTGATGTTGATTCTTTTTGATCTGTACTTGCTCACCGAACCGTTTTCCCCTTTCAGGATGTCGGAGAGAGGTTTAGCTATTGCGGCAAAATCTTTGATGAAGCAGCGGTAGTAGCTGGCTAAACCCAGAAACGACCTTACTGCAAACAGTGACTCCGGCTCGACATAGTTCTGAATGGCTTTCACCTTTTCAGGGTCAGTCCTTGCGCCGTTGCTAGTCACAATAAACCCCAGATACTCTACGCTGTGTTTAAAAAACTGGGACTTTTCTTTGGCCACTTTCATGTTTGCGTCGCGCAGACTCTTGAGGACCCACTCAACGTGTTTGACGTGGTCCTTTTCGCTTTCGGAGAATATGATGACGTCGTCCACATAAACATAGCAAGTTTTGCCAATCTGTTCACGGAGGGCATCATCAATGGTTCTTTGAAAAATGCTGCCCGCATTCTTCAGGCCAAAGGGGAGTCGACAGAACTCGAATTTTCCCCCGTTCACCGAAAACGCCGTCTTCTCCCCTGTCCTCCTCCGCCAAAGTTATTTGGTGGTATCGAGACAAGGTCGAGCGTTGTGAAAAACTTTGCTTTACCCAAACTTGCCAGAATCATCGTTATGCTTGGCATCGGATATTTGTCAGCAATAGTTTTCTGGTTTAGTTTCCTAAAATCGATCACTAAACGTTTTTCTTGTTGCCATTACTGTCGGTGCCCTTTTTGTCCACCACCCAAATCGGGTTATTGTATGGGGACCGCGACTTTCTTATGATACCGTTTTTGAACAGTTCGTTTATTTCTGTGGCAACAAAATCTTCCACACCTCTCGGGTATGGGTATAGCTTTGAATAGATTTCCTTCTCGTCGGTTGTTCGTATTTTAGCAACGACGGAAGTATTGTACGGCAGTGACTCGTTAGGGTCAGCAAATGCCTTATCGTTCCTTTTGAGCATTTGAAGGAACTCGGTCCTCACTGCAAAAGGCACATCAAGGTCGATAACCTTGGTGTGGTTTACATTCAAGCATTCCTGGTAATGTATCGTTTCCGATCCACCCTGGATTAAAAGCTTGTTTTCCTTCAGGCTTATGGCGGCGTTGACCTGCTTTAATAGGTCAAGGCCTATTATCCCGTCAAATGTAGAAAGGTTGTCTAGTATAAAAAAAAGTCGCTGTCTGTCCAAACATTGGCAACGCGCACTTTTTGGAAATGTTGTTGGAGCCGTGAATAGACTGCACGACAAACTTCGTCTCGACCGGGACTACACCATCCAGCTGCGTTAGCGGCTTGATGTAATTTTTTGATGCACCCGTGTCAATTAACAACCTAACGTTTCTCCCTGCTATTCGTCGCCGTAAGTACGGCAGCAGGGACTTCGCCCTAAAAAATTCAGGCCGCTATCTAGAAAGTTGAGGCTGTCGCCCTCACACTCGCTGTCAGTATCTATTTCCTCGACTTCTTTGCTAGCCACCACGTTATATGACCCTTCCTTGTCTGCACCATTGGTAGAGATGTGATCTATCCTCTGGCGTCTCTGGCCCGTCATACGATCGGACGTATTCGATCGCTTGTTCGTCTGTCCCTGTTGTGGGTTAACTCTTGCGGACTCCTGAGATTTCTGATAGGCGGTCTGCTGCCTATATTTTGACATTGATAGATCAACGTCCATTGGTTCTGATCTGTTATTATTAGTAGTGGCCGCAACCTGAGCGGCCTCAGCGTTTCTCTGACCCCTTTGCTTCTTAAAGGCGGGGCTCTTCCCTTGTCCAGCTTGAGCGTTAGGTCTCTGCTCTTGCTGGTTGGGATTCTGACGACTTTGATTCCTCATTTCGCCTTTATTAGACCTTTCTTCTAATCCTCTGGCGAAGTTTGTGGCAAAGTTGTACCGATCGTGGTTTGCCTCCACCTCCTGAGCCAAAGCCAAAGCGGATGGCAAATCAGGCGGGTGCGCTGCAAACAACACGTCCGTCAAGTTGCGTCTTAGTCCGGAGATAAAGACTCTTAAGGCATCGCCTCTAAACTTCTCGCACATCCCCCTGGCCAGATTATGGTCGTACGTCATGTTCGTTTTGTTAGTTAATAAGGTGAGCTTTTTCTCGACCTCATCGTAGTACTCTAGAGTGGACATGCTGCCCTGTTTAAGGGTACCCATTTCCTGTTCTATAATGTGAATGGGTTTCTTATCAGCGTAGGTAAAATCAAGTCGCGCGATGATAGCCTCGAAGTTGAGTGCTGTATTGAATGACGCGAGAACGGCATCGGCCGAGCCCCTTATCTTATTCCTTAGAATGACCATGGCTTGGTAGTGTCGCGAGCTCCCGTCATAGTTTTTGAATATTTTGTATGAATTGTGCGCTGCTTGTCGCCAAGCGACGTAGGCGTCTAGGGAGCCGGTGAATTCCGGCAAACTTTTCATCGCGTCTAAAGGCTCATCACAGCGAATACCCGGGATGATTTGTGCGTCTTCGTACACCTTTATCACTGGTACAGAAATAGTTGCTCTACTTATACGCCCTGACAGTTCGTCAATTTGCCGTTTGAATTCGGCTTTGAAGTCTGCCTCTCTCTAACATATTCTGCTGCCTGGACTGATAAAGCAGTCTGGATAAGTGCTCGTAACTGGTCCTCGTCCATGTCTGTACTAATAGACTGCGTTCGACCGAATTTTGGAGCAGACCGGAAAGTACACTGTCGTCACTGTCGTTACTTTTCTTCTATAACTCATAAGTTATAACGCGAGAAGAGACACAATTAAACATGCAACGCGAGCGGAGACAATAAAACAAACTTTACACACGCAATTCGTTTAATTTTATCTATCTTTTCTCTCTTTTTTTTTTTGTTTTAATCTGATCTTTGGTCTTTCCCTAGAAGAAACTCACTTACATGATACTATTTTTGTCCGTCCTGGTAGTTGTCCTCGGATTTGTTCCTTTCCTTGGGATCCTCCTTATGTTTTCGTCACCGCTGCCCAGAGAGCTCCTGCGGATCTGGTGAACTTGGTTCTTGTTCTTTTTTTTGTTAGTTTTTAAACAGCCAGCCGCTGTTTCTTTGCACTTCACTTGCAATTTCTTTTAGTTTTGTTTTGTGTGTGTGTTTTCTTTTTTTTTTTTTTTATAACTGCCGGTTTCGCGACGCAAGAACCGTTTGCCACTTGGGTGATCGGAGATCCGTAGTTGGGCGCCAATTACGTTTTAAATGTAGTCACTCGTTTCGAATTGATTAAGACCACGAGTACTGGTGAGATTTGCAAAGTATATTTATTAAAGGCGTCCGCCGTTCAATATGAATGATTACAAACTAAAACTACGAAGCATAGTCATTCGTGCCGTCACAGTCACTAGTAATGTTAGTATCGTCCCGTACAACCTGAAATGTGAAGCAAATCGTTAGTTCTTACTTGTCAAATATTCCTTAATCCTACAAGCTAAACCTATTAACTCAGCGAAGGTTGTCCTTGTGGACTACCCTCCCCTTAATGAGGACTGTGGTCCCCAAGTCCGCTTCAATCTTTTCTTCGATACATAAGGGCGTGAGTTTGTTGCCTAGTCTCCGGTTTGTTTTGACCAGAACCTCTTCGCCCACGTCAAATACCCTATTCTGCCTGTCTTGGTTAAGTCTGGCATTCTGTACTTGCTGTGCTCCCTCTATCCTCTTCGTAACCTTATGTTGGGTCTCTTCCGAGGCATCGTACAAAGCGTCTATTGCTCTCTTCTGAGTAACGGAATGTATTGACCTGTTATACTCAATTGCGGCCTGTAGTATGAGTTCGACTGTACTGTTTACCCCTCTTTGTAGCTTCAGACATCTGGCTATCTCTATAAGTGTACTGTGAAAACGCTCGACTTGTCCGTTCGACGTGCTGTGTAGGGGCGGGGCATTTGCTAAGTTAACGCCAAAGTTGTTTAGCAGCAGGGACGTAATCGTTTCCGACTTAAGCGATGGCTCATTGTCACAGTATATCTGTTTGGTCTGGGGAAAAACGTTCAATATCGATAGTAACGGGGGTATCAAGTCCTCTATAGTACGCGACACTATATGGTGAACTATAGCAAACTTAGAGTATTTGTCGATGCAAGTCAGAAACAGTTTGCGGTCTGTGGAGAATATGTCAACGTGAAGCATTTCTCCAGCTCGTGAAGGGATCGGCGTTCGTCCGAGCTCTTGCTTCTTCGGGTCTCTGTCATATTTCGCTTTTGAGCACACCTTGCAGTTTAGGACTGCTTCGTTTGCTAACTTTGTCATTTTGGGAAAATAATAGTCGGTCATGATCTGTTTTATGTTTTCTTGTGCAGCCCTGTGGGCACGATTGTGTTCCTTGGTGAGGATATCCCTTCTCTCTCCGCTATCCAGAACATCTATGACAAGGTGCTTGCAATGCCAAAATTTTGTGGTTGGGAAGCTTCTAACAAGTTCGTCTTGCAATCTTGCTAGGATTGGAAGCTCGCAATGGATTGCGTTCACTACGTTTGGGTTAACTATCGATTTTACTACATCAATCAAGGTGGTCCTATCAGTGAAATTTATCACATGGCGCGTTTTTTCGCCAAACATGATATAATTTCTGTTCAGAGGGAACTGAGACTCTTCCAAGATGATCTGGTTTCCGAAGCAATTCACCGGCTTTTCAGTAGTCTCGATGGTGATGTTGATTCTTTTTGATCTGTACTTGCTCACCGAACCGTTTTCCCCTTTCAGGATGTCGGAGAGAGGTTTAGCTATTGCGGCAAAATCTTTGATGAAGCAGCGGTAGTAGCTGGCTAAACCCAGAAACGACCTTACTGCAAACAGTGACTCCGGCTCGACATAGTTCTGAATGGCTTTCACCTTTTCAGGGTCAGTCCTTGCGCCGTTGCTAGTCACAATAAACCCCAGATACTCTACGCTGTGTTTAAAAACTGGGACTTTTCTTTGGCCACTTTCATGTTTGCGTCGCGCAGACTCTTGAGGACCCACTCAACGTGTTTGACGTGGTCCTTTTCGCTTTCGGAGAATATGATGACGTCGTCCACATAAACATAGCAAGTTTTGCCAATCTGTTCACGGAGGGCATCATCAATGGTTCTTTGAAAAATGCTGCCCGCATTCTTCAGGCCAAAGGGAGTCGACAGAACTCGAATTTTCCCCGTTCACCGAAAACGCCGTCTTCTCCCTGTCCTCCTCCGCCAAAGTTATTTGGTGGTATCCAGACTTAAGGTCGAGCGTTGTGAAAAACTTTGCTTTACCCAAACTTGCCAGAATCATCGTTATGCTTGGCATCGGATATTTGTCAGCAATAGTTTTCTGGTTTAGTTTCCTAAAATCGATCACTAAACGTTTTTTCTTGTTGCCATTACTGTCGGTGCCCTTTTTGTCCACCACCCAAATCGGGTTATTGTATGGGGACCGCGACTTTCTTATGATACCGTTTTTGAACAGTTCGTTTATTTCTGTGGCAACAAAATCTTCCACACCTCTCGGGTATGGGTATAGCTTTGAATAGATTTCCTTCTCGTCGGTTGTTCGTATTTTAGCAACGACGGAAGTATTGTACGGCAGTGACTCGTTAGGGTCAGCAAATGCCTTATCGTTCCTTTTGAGCATTTGAAGGAACTCGGTCCTCACTGCAAAAGGCACATCAAGGTCGATAACCTTGGTGTGGTTTACATTCAAGCATTCCTGGTAATGTATCGTTTCCGATCCACCCTGGATTAAAAGCTTGTTTTCCTTCAGGCTTATGGCGGCGTTGACCTGCTTTAATAGGTCAAGGCCTATTATCCCGTCAAATGTAGAAAGGTTGTCTAGTATAAAAAAAGTCGCTGTCTGTCCAAACATTGGCAACGCGCACTTTTTGGAAATGTTGTTGGAGCCGTGAATAGACTGCACGACAAACTTCGTCTCGACCGGGACTACACCATCCAGCTGCGTTAGCGGCTTGATGTAATTTTTTGATGCACCCGTGTCAATTAACAACCTAACGTTTCTCCCTGCTATTCGTCGCCGTAAGTACGGCAGCAGGGACTTCGCCCTAAAAAATTCAGGCCGCTATCTAGAAAGTTGAGGCTGTCGCCCTCACACTCGCTGTCAGTATCTATTTCCTCGACTTCTTTGCTAGCCACGTTATATGACCCTTCCTTGTCTGCACCATTGGTAGAGATGTGATCTATCCTCTGGCGTCTCTGGCCCGTCATACGATCGGACGTATTCGATCGCTTGTTCGTCTGTCCCTGTTGTGGGTTAACTCTTGCGGACTCCTGAGATTTCTGATAGGCGGTCTGCTGCCTATATTTTGACATTGATGGATCAACGTCCATTGGTTCTGATCTGTTATTATTAGTAGTGGCCGCAACCTGAGCGGCCTCAGCGTTTCTCTGACCCCTTTGCTTCTTAAAGGCGGGGCTCTTCCCTTGTCCAGCTTGAGCGTTAGGTCTCTGCTCTTGCTGGTTGGGATTCTGACGACTTTGATTCCTCATTTCGCCTTTATTAGACCTTTCTTCTAATCCTCTGGCGAAGTTTGTGGCAAAGTTGTACCGATCGTGGTTTGCCTCCACCTCCTGAGCCAAAGCCAAAGCGGATGGCAAATCAGGCGGGTGCGCTGCAAACAACACGTCCGTCAAGTTGCGTCTTAGTCCGAGATAAAGACTCTTAAGGCATCGCCTCTAAACTTCTCGCACATCCCCCTGGCCAGATTATGGTCGTACGTCATGTTCGTTTTGTTAGTTAATAAGGTGAGCTTTTTCTCGACCTCATCGTAGTACTCTAGAGTGGACATGCTGCCCTGTGTAAGGGTACCCATTTCCTGTTCTATAATGTGAATGGGTTTCTTATCAGCGTAGGTAAAATCAAGTCGCGCGATGATAGCCTCGAAGTTGAGTGCTGTATTGAATGACGCGAGAACGGCATCGGCCGAGCCCTTATCTTATTCCTTAGAATGACCATGGCTTGGTAGTGTCGCGAGCTCCCGTCATAGTTTTTGAATATTTTGTATGAATTGTGCGCTGCTTGTCGCCAAGCGACGTAGGCGTCTAGGGAGCCGGTGAATTCCGGCAAACTTTTCATCGCGTCTAAAGGCTCATCACAGCGAATACCCGGGATGATTTGTGCGTCTTCGTACATTTATCACTGGTACAGAAATAGTTGCTCTACTTATACGCCCTGACAGTTCGTCAATTTGCCGTTTGAATTCGGCTTTGAAGTCTGCCTCTCTCCTAACATATTCTGCTGCCTGGACTGATAAAGCAGTCTGGATAAGTGCTCGTAACTGGTCCTCGTCCATGTCTGTACTAATAGACTGCGTTCGACCGAATTTTTGGAGCAGACCGGAAAGTATACTGTCGTCACTGTCGTTACTTTTCTTCTATAACTCATAAGTTATAACGCGAGAAGAGACACAATTAAACATGCAACGCGAGCGGAGACAATAAAACAAACTTTACACACGCAATTCGTTTAATTTTATCTATCTTTTCTCTCTTTTTTTTTGTTTTAATCTGATCTTTGGTCTTTCCCTAGAAGAAACTCACTTACATGATACTATTTTTGTCCGTCCTGGTAGTTGTCCTCGGATTTGTTCCTTTCCTTGGGATCCTCCTTATGTTTTTCGTCACCGCTGCCCAGAGAGCTCCTGCGGATCTAGTGAACTTGGTTCTTGTTCTTTTTTTTTAGTTTTTAAACAGCCAGCCGCTGTTTCTTTGCACTTCACTTGCAATTTCTTTTAGTTTTGTTTTGTGTGTGTGTTTTCTTTTTTTTTTTTTTTTTATAACTGCCGGTTTCGCGACGCAAGAACCGTTTGCCACTTGGGTGATCGGAGATCCGTAGTTGGGCGCCAATTACGTTTTAAATGTAGTCACTCGTTTCGAATTGATTAAGACCACGAGTACTGGTGAGATTTGCAAAGTATATTTATTAAAGGCGTCCGCCGTTCAATATGAATGATTACAAACTAAAACTACGAAGCATAAATTCTTAATCACTAAGCTATGGTCATTGGCGACACCGCCGCTGCCGTCGGCAGCGCTGTCGCTGTCGTTAGCCACATTGTAGCTGGCTGCGGTGTCGCTGCCGCCGCTGTTGTTGGCAGCCGCACCGGCAAAGTGAAGCGTTAGCGCCTCGTGCAGAGTGTTACTCGGCGGATGTTATGCAAGAATGTTGCAAAACGCCGACTTTACTCCGCTGATCGGTGGCGTAGCCGCACTTGACACCCGAGTTTTGGACATTCTTGCTGACTGGCGTAACTGCTGATTCAGTCGCTGCGACCCCAACACTGTGAGAGTACTCTTTCCGTTTTGGGGTCGCTGGGAGCTCACAGTTAACTTATATCTGTTACCATTATTTTGAAAATAACCTCTTCTCCGGTTATTAAATTTGGAAATGGCTTCATTCATGTTTGGGCGCCTTCCTGCATAATAAGTTATCAATAGCGCACTTTCGTGTAGTAGCTTTTACAGCAAATGTTGTGCTGTATTTTGCTGACATCATTAATGTACGCTCCTTGCAGAGATTTAGTTAGTTTTTTCACCTCTTGGGTGTACTGATTGACAGTTTTGCTCTTTTTTTTTTGCAAATCAACAGAAATAACATCTTAGCGGAAATAACATCTGCTTCTGATCGTTAACTGAGTAATGATCTCAGCTATTGATCTCGCATGGGCTTCAGTTTTAATTTAATTAAGCTTATGGCTGTTAACTCATGTTTGCCTGTGGTGTAAGATATGCGGCTTATTTAAAAAAATCGACCACTGTTTGAGCCATTTTTTTATTGGTATTAATTAGTAGAGGGGACTATTAGGTTTATCAGAAGCGAAATGTGCGTAACAGGCAGAAGGAGGCGTGGCCGACCCCATAAAGTATATATATTCTTGATCAGCATCAGTAATCGAGTCGATATAGCAATGTCCGTCTGTCCGTCTGCATCTTTTAAACTACAAAAGCTAGAGAAACCAAATTTGTAATGAAAGTCCGTTATCTTCGCGAGCATATCAAGTTTATTTCAAATGGGGTTCACGCCCCTTACGGCGCCCGCAATGAGAAAAAAAGCAGACACACCACGACCAAATTTTTGTAACTATGTCACTTAGGAACACCAATTGAAGTATGCAGTTTACTAGAGACAGCCTTAATGCAATACCTGAAACTAAGTAACTTTCAAACTTTATTCCCGTTCTTAAGGCATTTATTCATATAGTACAGTGTTGTAATTCAACATTAATTTGGAGACATCAAATCAAACTATACTTAAAATTGCATCCAAATCGTACTTTGAACAAAATAGCTATCACGTAACAAAGTTTATGTTACTTAACTGCAATATCACTGTATGCGCACAAGCGAGACAGAAACATACAAACACATGTTCGAACGTTTTCGTTGCCTGCGGCACCGCTTCCCGCAGACGCTGGCTGCGCCGAATACACACATACATGCATACATATGTATAATGTGGAAAAAATGTGTATTTGCATACAATCAAACTGATGTATGTTTGATTATGTTTAGATTGTTTTTATTTTAACGTGTTCTAATACAAGTACTATTCATTGTAATATCTGGATACCGATTTAATTAATTTGATCGGGAATAAAAGCAGGGAGTATTATAAAGCTGGGCGTGCTTGACTACTTTTCTTTCTTGTAAGGGCGGACGTACTTATGTTTATTTCAAATTTTTCCCACGCCCCTTACTGACTCCGCAAAATCTAAAAACTACTATCTCCTCTGCAAATACTATTTTCAATAATTGTAATTTATGTACACATGGTAGAAAGAAAAGAGAAGAGATAACTCTATGTTTACCTTCCTTATTAATAAACGTTCTAATTGTTGAAAGAAGTGTGGCCCAAGTGGTAGATATGGTTGGTATTATTTTTATACTCTCTGCAAGAGTATATTGGGTTTGTGCAAAAGTATGTAACAGGCAGAAGGAGGCGTGGCAGACCCCATAAAGTATATATATTCTTGATCAGCGTCACAAGCCGAGTCGATATAGCACGAGGTTGCGCTCGTTTTATGACTTTAAATTCTAAACGGGCAAACTAGGGCAAAGGAAATTACATAAGAATATTAGAAGAATGTTCATTCTATTATATGTATATAGTTTCTTTGTGAACATCGGTGAACATAAGAAGTTATGTCCATGTTAAATTAAAAAAACTGCCCAATAATAGTGTATTTTTTAAACTTTTTTGGAATATTCAGTTACAAAACGAAAATTAAAATTTTTACTGAATTTAATAAAGAATTAATTATATTTAAATAAAGAAATAAAACTTTAAGACTGACCTATTATTTCTCCCAAAATTCAATTTCAAAGTTAATACTTTGCGACGAAGAATTATGCACTTTGCCACATTTGAGGAAATAGGTCAACTTTGAGGGGCTCTACCACCCACACTATTCAACCGATTTCAAAAAAATTTCGGATTTATCACCCATGATCATTTTTTAACTAAATGCAATTTTTCTTTTTGTTGTACGCTACCATCACATAAATGATTTTTGCCACGTTTTTCGGCCGGCTGCCCCATTGTGCGCTGCCGCCACACAAGCATCGAGAACGTTTGAAAATGTATTTGTATGTTTCTGTCTCGCTCTCGCGCGTAAGTGGTATTGCAGTTAAAAAACAAAATTTAGAACGTTATTGCTCTTTTGATAACAATTCGCATTGCCAGCATTCGAACTTACAACCTCAGACCAACGCGCCGCAACCCTATCAGTTGCACCACGCGCCACTTCCAAGAATTCTCCGATTATCAGCATTTACATATTATTCATACAAACACACATTCGTTTGAAATTATATGTATGTATGTGTGTATTCGGCGCGGCCAGCGTCTGCCGGCAGCGCTGTCGCCACACAAGCATCGAGAACGTTCGAACATGTGTTTGTATGTATCTGTCTCGCTCTCGCGCGTAAGTGGTATTGCAGTTAAAAAACAAAATTTAGAACGTTATTGCTCTTTTGATAACAATTCGCATTGCCAGCATTCGAACTTACAACCTCAGACCAACGCGACGCAATTCTATCAGTTGCACCACGCGCCACTTCCAAGAATTCTCCGATTATCAGCATTTACATATTATTCATACAAACACACATTCGTTTGAAATTATATGTATGTATGTGTGTATTCGGCGCGGCCAGCGTCTGGCGGCAGCGCTGTCGCCACACAAGCATCGAGAACGTTCGAACATGTGTTTGTATGTTTCTGTCGTGCTCTCGCGCGTAAGTGATATTGCAGTTAAAAAACAAAATTTAGAACGTGCTAGCTCTTTTGTTAAAGGTAGTATTTTGATGCCACTTTCAGCATAGTTTGATTTGATATGTCTCTATATGAATGTTGAAAAACAACACTCTACTATATGAATAAATGCCTTAAAAACGGCATTAAAGTGTAACAGTTTGGTTAACTCTCATGAGAAAAGGGGGCGTGGCAGCTCAAAATTGAAATTAATGGCATTGCATTAAGGCTGTCTCTAACAACCAGCTTAGCATAAATGGTGTTCCTAAGTGCTATAGTTACTGAGTTATTGGCCTAAAACTACTTTTTTTTCGAGGTGTGTCTTGTTTTTTGCCTATTAGGGGGGCGGTAAGGGGCGTGGCAACAAATTGAAATAAACTTAACTTAACTTAATAACGGATTTTCATTATAAATTTGGTGGCTCTAGCTTTTGTACTTTAAAAGATCCAGGTGTTCATACGGACGGACGGACAGACAGACGGACATTGCTATATCGACTCGGCTGTTGATTCTGATCAAGAATATATATACTTTATGGGGTCGGCCACGCCTCCTTCTGTCTGTTATGCGCGTTTCGCTTCTGACAAACCTAATAGACCCCTCTACACTTTTTTAGAGTACGGGGTCTAAAAATTAAAGGAAATATTACGTACCTGTTTGAGTGAAAACTATCTATTGAGAATATTGAAATGAAGCTAGTAGTAATTAGAATGTGCCCCTTATTTTAAAAAAATCCCATTAATTTATTGCAGAACTTGAATCATCGCTGAAGATCAGCCGATAAACGGCAGAACGAGGGCTGCGGCATGGATCATGCCGTTACAGCGGCGCACTGCCGTCCACTCAATACGCTAAGATTTGAGAATGAAGAACTGGAATTTCTCTACCAACGGTACACTCTAAAACTTCAACGTTTTTCGGTTTTAGGTGTCATCGCGTTGCTGGTGGTTCTTTGTGGGGTAACAGCCGCACTTTCGCTAGCCTTTAATAATGTCATTACATTTCACGTAAGTATTTAGACGTATTTAGTTTTGACTGCGGACAATAGTCGACTCTAGAGATAAAAGTATAACCCAAGAAACACACCGCAGTAATGTGAATTGAATACTCGTAACATATACATATATATACATACATATATATGATATATATGTTATGGCCCATTTAAAAATTGCCCATAATCCCATATCGTTTTCAAATATTTGGTATGCTAAAGTTGTTAAATAAGTATATGTAGGGTTTTAATGTTTAATGTTTTTTATTTTATATTGTTTTTTTTTTTTTCAATTATTTTAGATATAATAATAGTGTATATTTAAGTCGTACAATATAGTTTGTTTCTTCACGACTGTTCCCTTCGTTGATGTTTCTATCCCTGTGTATGCTCCTAGTTTGCATGAATTGCCTTATGAAAACTGATGTATGTTATCCGCTGAGTGTGAACTGCTGAGTCCTGCTGTTGCTATTGTCGGAATGGGTAACGGCAATAAATTTTTTATGCATCTGTCGTGACGGCATATCCCTTCAGACCCTCTGAATAGTAGACGGTAATTCGATCAGAGAGTGAAGTATTCGAAGTTTGGTGGAACTACTGCACCTAAAACAGACATGTGACCAATCACAAGATACTCGTTCATGAAACTCGTATATAATTTCTTGATTTCCGAGTCCAAGAAAACGCTACGCTCTAACGCAAGAACCTGTCGTTTAGCTGTTGCGAACGACGAGCACTGCACTTGGGGATCCGATTTGAAAGGCAAGCTGAATATAAAGTGTCCTGAAAAGTTTGATCACAGGTAAGGAGCTCTGTAAAATATTTTGTCAACGCATTTGTTTGTGAGCTAGCTTCCAGTTCTCAGAATTCAAGAACCTCAAGTCGATCATCTTCTTTAGGTTTCATCGCTGCGCCGCTTACAGGGCTTTGGGTATGCATTTTCTTGCACCGCCCCGAGGCTACCAATCCAAACAACGCCTTTTGTAGCAATGGACCATTCTCAGCCAATCGAATTTGTCTAGTGCATAACAATTCAAAAAAGTAATCTGCTCCCAGATCTATTCGCTGGGGTTTATGAAATTCAGTCAATTGTATGTTTGATGGAGTCTCCCACCGATTAGTGGAAAGTTCTTAGTTAGGCTGCCAGCTAGAAATCGATTTCAGCACCCAGAACTCGGCGCTTATCTAATGTGTAGATGCACGAAAAGATACTACTGCCGATACTTCGCAGTTTTCTGACAGATTCGGCCGACGGCACGGTTAAAAGACGAACCGACGTTACAGTTAACCGTCGAATCGACGGTACGGTTAATTGAAGAACCGCCGTTACGGTTCACTGATTAACCGACGTTACGGTTAAGGACTTGCTTTAGCGTTGAAACATCAAGAATAGAGCCAGCTTTTCAGTAATAAAGTTTACTTCACAATCTGAATCTAATGATCTAGCGCTTCGATTCTGACCGAATTTCTCTTTAACTGTTGTAAGGAAGCGTTTTAACCGGAGTGCAGATCAGTCTGTCCAGGGTTCGAATCTTACAAGAAATTTATAAAATTCGCGGAGACGCTGCAGAAGGGGAGAAACTGGTCAAAACTGGAGTAGAGAGTGAGCCCAACTAAAACGAGGTAGATCGAGGGCGCTAGAGCCGAAAGGCGGAGTCGCCGTGGTCTTTGGCGAGCCACGAAATGGATAGAAGGTAGAGAGGATAAAGGAGGACCCTGCGGGACCGTGATCGTGGCGCCAGGGTGCCCAGAGACTACAATCGCTCTCAGCGAAAAGGAGGGGGAACTGTGAAAAATTGGCACTGTGTTTTCCTTCATTTTCCAATGATATATAGAACACGTTGTCTTGCTTTCACTTCATTCTTTAATTCACTTTTATTTACTAATTTGCCTAACTCTGACGTCGCACTGACCTAACAGTTATCTATTTACAATTTTCTTCCGCGACTGCCTCCCGCGCTGCCGATAGCGGGCGCCGCCAGCCTCAACCAATTCCTATCGATAAAATAAAATACCTTTCTATTCGATCAACTTAAAACTTCAACTCAATTCGATCAACGTAAACCAATATTAAATTCCTTACATACCACAAATTTCTTTAAGTGCTACGAATAGCCTTAAATGCTTCAAATTTCCTATATCCCACGAACACTTGCATATTACTAAACTGTAACAACCGCAGTAGCAAGGAGCAGCTGACCGACTTCGAGAGCAACCTGATTTTCTTAGGTAGGATGCGGTTCTATGGGGGACAAGAGCATATTCCACACATTGATGCATCCAGTTGGATACTCCTTGCCCTGAATGCAAACAATTTATTAACAATTTCGTCAACTCATACTCCAATTTTTATCTTTGACATAACTATGTCGATTAAAATTCTATTAGCGGAATCTTGATCATTCACACCCGACATTAACATCGGCTTAATAACAAGCAACTGAGCGAAAGTGTCGAAGAAAATGTGGCACTTATTGTTGTAAACTCTACTCAGACCCTCTAATGCTTTCGGATAGTTTGCATCAGATACCAGGAAAGCCTCGTCTGACAAACACGATATTAAATGATCAAATGGTGGAATAATTAAAAATAACCAATAAATTGTCCATTCAGAGTGCTTAATGCTGAATTTAGGCAACTTTAGTTTGGGCAGGTGAAAATGGTGAGGGAATAAAGGTATGTTTTGAAATGCGTGGTATTCTAGATGTTTCCTGCCGCAGATTGGAACTAAAACGGGTTTTTGATGGGGGTGCTTCCATCGGCTATCCTAGGCCTAATAAAACTCTTGTTTGCAAGTGTCGATTACAAATTTTAGCTCTACCCCATTTTGATTCCACGCTGTGCAAACTATTGATCTGTACAGAGCCCTTTCCTGAATAATATGGTATTCCTTTAGTATGGCTTCCACTCTACTAATCCAAGTCATGTAATCATCAACCTTTCCTTCGAAATTCTGCAATTCTTTTACATAGTCTGGTAAAATTGCAATCTGAATCAGTTCATATTCGTTGCGCCCGCGCGTCAAAGCTTAGCTGGACTAGGTTTGCGCTTTCCTGCGTGGATTCTATCTTTACGTCACTTAGCTACTGAAGATGATCTTTAAAGGTAACCATGTGACAAGCACATTGCCTAAACTCGCCTCGAAACTAGTAAGGGTCTTCTTGATTTCCTTCATACTGATAAATAAAAATAATTAACCTTTCGAGCAAATTTAGGAAGCGAGGAACAATTCTTTGTTTATTTTCTTTGAAAATTTAGTAATTTCAATTGGAAATTCTTTTTATATAGATTGTCGGATATTGAATCATCCTTAATTTTTATTTACTTATATTATTTATATATTACTTACTGTACTACTTAATACGCTTCACTCACATCATGTTCCAAGATGTGTTATTCCATTAGTGTTGTCAGCTGTGTACATGTAGCTCAAACTCACAGTAGGCAGATTCAACAGGTGAAAAAACATAATGTTAGTATTTGGGATATAATAGGTATTTAACATATACAATTTAACGATCTCGAAACGGTTTGTTTTTGTGGGCTAGCGTACTTACCGTCAGAGTTAGCTAACTGACTTTACACGTTGTTTTTGTGGCAATGCACAAGTGTCGGAAGTCTGACTCCGCACATTGCTGTCCCTAACGCCCAATGTCTTGGCCAAAAAGTTAGTTGGCTAACTAAGCGCGAGTGGCGCTGAGATGCTTGAGTAATAATAATAGACGACGGTGCCATCATTAGCAACGGGGCTACTGTAACCATATGAGGTTATGCAAGCTATGGCGTGTTTAGGAGGAACTCAGCAGTTTTAGCATCCTCTGAGGTTAATGCCACCAAACATCGAGTACATCATAGTTTGACTAAAATTTTAGATCTTACTAGTACAGCTTTATTGAGCATTGGTCATTTTCATGTAGGAAAAAAGACAATCACTATATCTAAGTTTTAGTCAGTTAATACAAGATACTTTTTTTTTTTTATGACACGCCTCGTTCGCCCACAATGAGGCAAAACCTCGACACACCTCGAAAAAATCTGTCTATTTTGGTACGCTGGCTTCTGGCGACTATATAAATGCAATGTCATTGTAAGTTTTGGGCTGTCACGCCCGCTTCTGCCATAAGAAATAAAATAATGTTCAAACTTCAATGCCGATTCGATGGAACTTGTTCTTATCTTAAAGTATTGTTATTTATAATTCGATTGGATACTAATTATATCAAACTATCTTGAAAGTTGAACAAAAAGTTTTTATACTCTCTGCAAGAGTATATTGGGTTTGTGCAAAAGTATGTAACAGGCCAAAGAAGCCGTGGCAGACCCCATAAAGTATATATATTCTTGATCTCCATCACAAGCCGAGTCGATATAGCCGTGTCCGTCTGTCCGTATGAACAGATTTCAGATTAGATAGAGATTTCAGGTAAGAGCTACAAGGTCGAGCTTGGTGTCACGATCACATATTTAGTCAGTCAATACAAGAGTCTTTTTTTTTCGATGACACGCCCGATTCACCCACAATAAGCAAAAACTGGACACCCCGCGAAAAATGGGTGTTTTCGGCAAATATCTCAGTAACTATGGCACCTAGGATCACCAATTTCGGTACGGAGGTTTGTAGCGACAACACAATTACATTGTCATTTAAAATTTTGGACTGCCAAGCCCACTTTTCCCACAATTGATAAAATAGTGGTCAAACTTTAATGCCGTTTTTAGCGAACTTGTTCATATCGTATATTTATAATTCTAACTACATTAAACTATCCTGAAAGGCGCATTAAAATCGGACTTTAAACAAGAAAACTAGAAGCGTTACAATATTGATAATTAAAAGCAATATCAACCCATAGGTGTAAGCGAGACAGAAACACACAAACACATGTTCGAACGTTTTCGATGCGTGTGTGCCGGCAGCGCTGCCCGCGGAAGCTGGCTGCGCCGAATACACACATACATACATATATGCATCACATATTGTCAAACGTACATATGTATGTGTATTCGCATGCAAACAAACAGATGTATGTTTGATTATGCTTAGATTGTTTTTGTTTCAACGTGTTTTAATGCAAGTAATTCACATTGTAATATCTCGATACCGATTTTAATAATTTAATCGGGACAAATGCAGAAAGTATTATACGGTCGGGCGCGCGACTGTACTTTTCTTTTTCTTGTTATACTCTCTGCAAGAGTATATTGGGTTTGTGCAAAGTATGTAACAGGGAGAAGGAGGCGTGGCAGACCCCATAAAGTATATATATTCTTGATCAGCATCACAAGCCGAGTCGATATAGCCATGTCCGTCTGTTCGTCTGTCTGTCCGTATGAACAAACAGATTTCAGAGATGGTAAGAGCTAGAAGTTCGAGCTTGGTGTCAAACGATCACATATTTAGTCAGTCAATACAAGTATCTTTTTTTTTTTCGATGCCACACCCCATTCGCCCACAAAAAGCAGAAAACTGGACACACCTCGGTAAAAATTGGTGTTTTCGGCAAATATCTCAGTAACTATGGCACCTAGGATCACCAATTCTGGTACGGGAGTTCCTAGCGACAGTATAGTTGCATTGCCATCTCTAAATTTGGACTGCCACGCCCCCTTTTCCCACATTTGATAAAAAAGTGTGGAACCTTCAATGCCGGTTATGGCGAACTTGTTCGTATCGTACAGTATTGTAATTATATAATTCGTGTGGAGACTAACTATATTAAACTATACTGAAAGCGCATTAAAATCGGACTATAAACAAGAAAACTAGAAGCGTTACAATATTGATAATTGAACGCAATATCAACCCATAGGTGCAAGCGAGATAGAAACACACAAGCACATGTTCGAACGTTTTCGCTGCCTGTGTGTCGGCAGCGCTGCCCGCGGTCGCTGGCTGCGCCGAATACACACATACATACATACATATTTGCATCATATACATATTGCCAAACGTATGTGTATTCGAATACAAACAAACAGATGTGTGTTTGATTATGCTTAGATTGTTTTTGTTTCAACGTGTTTTAATGCAAGTAATTCAATTGTAATATCTCGATACCGATTTTAATAATTTAATCGGGACAAATGCAGAGAGTATTATACGCTCGGGCGCGCTCGACTGTACTTTTCTTTCTTGTTAAATACTCCTACTGTTTTAGTAGCCACTACAATATCATCCGAATAGGCTCCTATTTTCTTTTCTAAGCTCTAATAAGGTCCATTCTAAGTCCGAATGGCATTCTAACATACTCATATTGGGCATGAGAAGTGACAAAGGACAAAGAATTTCTCCTCGACTGCAATTCGATTAAAAAGTTGCTTAAGTTCAATAACGGAAAAACACGCAAAACATCACGACCTAATAACACTAAATCTGGTAATGTTCTTGATCGTACCACAAAATACAAAATAACGCGTGTGTTCATAACAAAATTCATATGGCCATCAATTTGGCCCTCAATAGAATATACTCTTTCCACTTAATCCATATATGTATATCAGAACATTTTCTTGAAACAACATTTTTAGGTTTTAATGATTCATCAAGAAAACTTACAGGACTACCAGTATTAATAAAAGCACGAGCATTACATCTCTGTTCATCATGTAAAATTCATAAATTAATTATGGGTGTAATAACAGGCACTCCCTCACCAGGTTGCTGACGAACATGTGTCGCCTTACCCAAGTATCGCTGGACTGGTGTGCCACGTCGAGCGAATAAGCTTGTTCTCTCGTCCTCCTTTATTTATCAACACATTTGTTGCGCCACACAAATTTACACATAAATGAATCAAACAGATTCGTCTTCCAAAATCGTCAGATTTTTGAACATATAGTCAGCCATTGCAAACTTGCCAAGCTAGCCAAGCAAACGTGTAGTAATTTTACTTTAACCCTTGAGGCCAATTTCTTTTAGCCTTGCAGAGTAGCCAAACGAACTGAACGAGTTTCTTAAAGTCACACGCTCTTGAAGATTGGATAATGTCGGTCCATTTTTCCAAGATACATTATCTCTTGGATACCTGCAACTCGATTGGCTACAAATGTTGCTAAAATGAAGAGGAAGTATATATAAATGTAGGTCGGTTTCTGAACCAATCCAACGCGTATTTTTGGACTTACATATGCGCGAAAGTTTCAAACAATGTTTTTCGACTGGTGGGACTTAATTTGGCGAAGCTACCAACCAAGTCGTACTGAAAAGTATTCAACCTTGGTCCTGGTGGAACTTCTGTATCTATAAAAAACGCGATCAAATTCAAGATAATTGGTATGCTTTATCTTGCACCGCCCTAATGACACTCAACCAAATAACGTTCTTTGTAGCAACGGACCACTCTTCGCCAATCGAGTTTGCCCAGTACAATGCATTTCAAAAAAGGAGTTGGCTCCCAGATTGCACACGTTGAAAAAACAACACCGCATACACAGGTAGGCAAATGATGCGATCCACCAATAACAACTAAACGGTACGCACTTTACTCACCTTACGTGTTTGCTAGTGCTTATGTATGTAAATTAGATTCTCTGAGGTTCCCGAGTTGTCAACTTCGATCCCACGCTGGTTATCCTAGAGATGTAAGGTGGTTCTTCTAAGAAGATTATGTTGGAGGACTTGACTTCGCACCCTTTGGTGATTACTGGCCTTTTGGCTCAGCAATTGCAGTTATAAATAATAACGCGATAATTTAAAGGCAGTGCCTAGCTTGATTGCGTGCGCAATCGTGAGTATACTCACCATCAGTCTGCATTCGTTACGCAGAAGGCGCAGTATGTACCGACTTAGGTGAGTGTTGTGTCCATTACACATAATTTTTGTGGTTTTGCAGGACGCTGTGTTCTTCCACGTGCGATTTATGCACTCTTTGGTGCTCTTCTCCAGATTACTTCGCAGTGATCTCAGTGAGATTGAGACGTTTTCTTCCATGCATGCTGGAAGATTGACGCCAGCTTTGGCAAGAGTGTCTGCCTCTTCATTGCCGTCTATGCCCTGGTGGCTTGGACTGACTTGGTCATAGAGTTAAGTATAAATTCAAAAAGAGACTCACCTCTGATATTAGTGTCGGTTGACCCCCATAGCTATGGTGAGCGTTGGCATCTGTTCCGATAATCAGTTGGGCTTGGCCGAAGACTGTCTCCCTGGATAGTCTTTCTAGCTCCTCCGGGGTTGAAGGCCTGTCGTGCGCCATTTAGCATGATGCCGCTATCAAGCGCTTCGATCCGCACTCTATCGAGACTGCTTCTAGGTCGTCAGTACTCTAATTGGACATTAGATAAGCGTGAATGTAGATTGAGCTGCAGAACCCTCAGCCGGGGTAGCTGCCGCACCTACAGTGGACGGGTTGACTACTACGGTAAGGTTTCCGTCCTCTTCATCGTCATCATCTTCATCTGAGGCGATTGCCATGCCCTGGGTGGCTTCGAGGACTGACTCAAGGCTAAGGTCTTTCTCCACCTCCCCAGCTGCCAGAGTGTGTGCATCCTTATCTTTTGGATGCCTTGTTGAAGTCAACAGCAAGATGTCGTGCTGGCCCCCCCTATACAGCGGAGAAGGCGCTGGCGTGAAGGACCTTTCAATCGTTGGTTGGAACGTCCTCTTTTTGGCGCTGCACCAGCTTCAGCGCCTGGTCTCCATTGACGGGGATGGGGATTGGTTTCGACGGGATATTATCCCTGTCTTCCACCTCCAGTTTGGCCCCCACACACCCTCCCCATCGTAGAGACCTTTTGTTTCAGCCAGCTGAGCGTCGGGTGATCCTTGCTTTTGTTCAGGTAGCCACCCCTAGCATTTTAAACCGACTGCCAGGCCTACCTTTAGCCATGGCTTGGGTTCGGTGCTCTTGATACGCCGTGACGTACCAAGACTCTGGACCCAGCCTTAGCTAGACACTGCATTGCCTCGGAGGGCAAGTAACAGTGCATCATCCGGTCGCCGGGACGATGCAGTGTCCATTGCCCGGCCGGCACCCTCGGGGAGGGTTCAGCTAGAGGATTTTTGCCATGCCTTCCAAATCCAATAGTGTGTGATGATATTTATCGCATTTAAGGCAACAACTTCTTTTGCAGAATTCAGCCCAGTGGTCATTGGCGAAACAATTCATGCAACATTGTCCAGGCACCTCATAATTCGATTTTGTTTAGGACAAATGGAGAATTAATCTTTTTGGAGAAGCAGATTTGCCTTCAAATACCACATCTTTTGAATTGTGGGTAATGTAGTTTAATGAATCATTTTTAAAAATAAGTCATGGAATTGTTGCCATTTTAAATAATCTCCATAAAATTTCGGTATAACAACTTTCGGTGGTTGAAACGCTGAATTTTGGTTGCCTTGTGTTGACATGCTCGTTGATGTCTCAACACTGTTTGCTGCTTGAATCCTTAAGACAGCTGCTTCTGCTGCTGTGAAATTTTCTAAACTATAGGATTCTCAAAATACTTTTAAATCTCATAATGAATCGAAGTATATAACTTGATTATGAGAAGTGGATTATCATTATCTCAATGCGACTGGTATCGTTCACTTGCGTTTAATTCTCTCATGTATTTTTTAACTACTTCTTTTATATTCATGTAGTAATTGGCTTCAAAATATTGATTCTTTATTGGCGTATCTCCAATTAGCCATTCAACTTGGGTGGGCATTACCGTCCATAAAAATCTTCTATAAAGTAGATAACTGATTCTTTTTATAATCTCTTCAAGAGTATATTGGGTTTGTGCAAAGTATGTAACAGGCAGTAGGAGGCGTGGCAGACCCCATAAAGTATATATATTCTTGATAAGCATCAATAGCCGAGTCGATATACCCATGTCAGTCTGTTCGTCTGTCCGTCTGACCGTCTGTCCGTCTATCCGTATGCACAAACAGATTTCAGAGATGGTAAGAGCTACAAGTTCGAGCTTGGTGTCAAACGATCACATATTTAGTCACTCAATACAACAATCTTTTTTTTCTATGCCACGCCCCATTCGCCCACAATGAGCAAAAATCTAGACACACCTCGGAGAAAACCGGCGTTTTCAGTGAATATCTCAATAACTATGGCACCTAGGATCACTAATTGGTATGGTTCCTACCGACAGCATAGTTGCATTGCCATTTAAAATTTTTGACTGCCACGCCTCTTTTTCCCACAATTAATAAACTAATTTCTAACTTCCATGACATTTTTAAGGTATTTGTTCTTATCGTACAGTATTGTAGTTTATTATTCGTGTGAAGACTAACTATGTTAAACTATCCTGAAAGGTTCATTAAAATCGGACTATAAACAAGAAAACTAGAAGCGTTACAATATTGATATTTGAACGCAATATCAACCCATTGGTGCAAGCGAGATAGAAACACACAAGCACATGTTCGAACGTTTTCGCTGCCTGTGTGTCGGCAGCGCTGCCCGCGGTCGCTGGCTGCGCCGAATACACACACATACATATATATTTGCATCATATACATATTGCCAAACGTATGTGTATTCGAATACAAACAAACAGATGTATGTTTGATTATGCTTAGATTGCTTTTGTTTCAACGTGTTTTAATGCAAGTAATTCACATTGTAATATCTCGATACCGATTTTAATAATTTAATCGGGACAAATGCAGAGAGTATTATACGGTCGGGCGCGCTCGACTGTACTTTTCTTTCTTGTTAAATACTCCTACTGTTTTAGTAGCCACTACAATATCATCCGAATAGGCTCCTATTTTCTTTTCTAAGCTCTAATAAGGTCCATTCTAAGTCCGAATGACATTCTAACATACTCATATTGGGCATGAGAAGTGACAAAGGACAAATAATTTCTCTTCGACTGCAATTCGATTAAAAAGTTGCTTAAGTTCAATAACCGAAAAACACTTTTTATTTTCTAGATACTCTAAGTAATCCTTTATAAGGGCCAGTGGGAAATTGTCACGGACAGTGAGTTTATTCATTTCTCTATAATCGACACGAAGTGCACCAGATTTATTTTTGACAGTTTTCGGCTATTTGCGTATCCTTGATAGACACTATATGTGGTGTATTAGTATCTGTGGCATTTTTTGAAAATTTTCTAACCAATTTATTATATTTTCCGCAAAACATCACGACCTAATAACACTAAATCTGGTAATGTTCTTGATCGTACCACAAAATACAAAATAACGCGTGTGTTCATAACAAAATTCATATGGCCATCAATTTGGCCCTCAATAGGAATATTCTCTTTCCACTTAATCCATATATGTATATCAGAACATTTTCTTGAAACAACATTTTTAGGTTTTAATGATTCATCAAGAAAACTTTCAGGACTACCAGTATTAATAAAAGCACGAGCATTACATCTCTGTTCATCATGTAAAATTCATAAATTAATTATGGGTGTAATAACAGGCACTCCTTACCAGGTTGCTCACGAACATGTGTCGCCTTACCCAAGTATTGCTGGACTGGTGTGCCACGTCGAGCGAATAAGCTTGTTCTCTCGTCCTCCTTTATTTATCAACACATTTGTTGCGCCACACAAATTTACACATAAATGAATCAAACAGATTCGTCTTCCAAAATCGTCAGATTTTTGAACATATAGTCAGCCATTGCAAACTTGCCAAGCTAGCCAAGCAAACGAGTAGTAATTTTACTTTAACCCTTGAGGCCAATTTCTTTTAGCCTTGCAGAGTAGCCAAACGAACTGAACGAGTTTCTTAACGTCACACGCTCTTGAAGATTGGATAGTGTCGGTCCATTTTTCCAAGATACATTATCTCTTGAATACCTGCAACTCGATTGGCTACAAATGTTGCTAAAATGAAGAGGAAGTATATATAAATGTAGGTGGGTTTCTGAACCAATCCAACGCGTATTTTTGGACTTACATATGCGCGAAAGTTTCAAACAATGTTTTTCGACTGGTGGGACTTAATTTGGCGAAGCTACCAACCAAGTCGTACTGAAAAGTATTCAACCTTGGTCCTGGTGGAACTTCTGTATCTATAAAAAACGCGATCAAATTCAAGATAATTGGTATGCTTTCTCTTGCTCCGCCCTAATGACACTCAACCAAATAACGTTCTTTGTAGCAACGGACCACTCTTCGCCAATCGAGTTTGCCCAGTACAATGCATTTCAAAAAAGGAGTTGGCTCCCAGATTGCACACGTTGAAAAAACAACACCGCATACACAGGTAGGCAAATGATGCGATCCACCAATAACAACTAAACGGTACGCACTTTACTCACCTTACGTGTTTGCTAGTGCTTATGTATGTAAATTAGATTCTCTGAGGTTCCCGAGTTGTCAACTTCGATCCCACGCTGGTTATCCTAGAGATGTAAGGTGGTTCTTCTAAGAAGATTATGTTGGAGGACTTGACTTCGCACCCTTTGGTGATTACTGGCCTTTTGGCTCAGCAATTGCAGTTATAAATAATAACGCGATAATTTAAAGGCAGTGCCTAGCTTGATTGCGTGCGCAATCGTGAGTATACTCACCATCAGTCTGCATTCGTTACGCAGAAGGCGCAGTATGTACCGACTTAGGTGAGTGTTGTGTCCATTACACATAATTTTTGTGGTTTTGCAGGACGCTGTGTTCTTCCACGTGCGATTTATGCACTCTTTGGTGCTCTTCTCCAGATTACTTCGCAGTGATCTCAGTGAGATTGAGACGTTTTCTTCCATGCATGCTGGAAGATTGACGCCAGCTTTGGCAAGAGTGTCTGCCTCTTCATTGCCGTCTATGCCCTGGTGGCTTGGACTGACTTGGTCATAGAGTTAAGTATAAATTCAAAAAGAGACTCACCTCTGATATTAGTGTCGGTTGACCCCCCATAGCTATGGTGAGCGTTGGCATCTGTTCCGATAATCAGTTGGGCTTGGCCGAAGACTGTCTCCTGGATAGTCTTTCTAGCTCCTCCGGGGTTGAAGGCCTGTCGTGCGCCATTTAGCATGATGCCGCTATCAAGCGCTTCGATCCGCACTCTATCGAGACTGCTTCTAGGTCGTCAGTACTCTAATTGGACATTAGATAAGCGTGAATGTAGATTGAGCTGCAGAACCCTCAGCCGGGGTAGCTGCCGCACCTACAGCGGACGGGTTGACTACTACGGTAAGGTTTCCGTCCTCTTCATCGTCATCATCTTCATCTGAGGCGATTGCCATGCCCTGGGTGGCTTCGAGGACTGACTCAAGGCTAAGGTCTTTCTCCACCTCCCCAGCTGCCAGAGTGTGTGCATCCTTATCTTTTGGATGCCTTGTTGAAGTCAACAGCAAGATGTCGTGCTGGCCCCCCCTATACAGCGGAGAAGGCGCTGGCGTGAAGGACCTTCCAATCGTTGGTTGGAACGTCCTCTTTTTGGCGCTGCACCAGCTTCAGCGCCTGGTCTCCATTGACGGGGATGGGGATTGGTTTCGACGGGATATTATCCCTGTCTTCCACCTCCAGTTTGGCCCCCTCACACACCTCCCCATCGTAGAGACCTTTTGTTTCAGCCAGCTAAGCGTCGGGTGATCCTTGCTTTTGTTCAGGTAGCCACCCCTAGCATTTTAAACCGACTGCCAGGCCTACCTTTAGCCATGGCTTGGGTTCGGTGCTCTTGATACGCCGTGACGTACCAAGACTCTGGACCCAGCCTTAGCTAGACACTGCATTGCCTCGGAGGGCAAGTAACAGTGCATCATCCGGTCGCCGGGACGATGCAGTGTCCATTGCCCGGCCGGCACCCTCGGGGAGGGTTCAGCTAGAGGATTTTTGCCATGCCTTCCAAATCCAATAGTGTGTGATGATATTTATCGCATTTAAGGCAACAACTTCTTTTGCAGAATTCAGCCCAGTGGTCATTGGCGAAACAATTCATGCAACATTGTCCAGGCACCTCATAATTCGATTTTGTTTAGGACAAATGGAGAATTAATCTTTTGGAGAAGCAGATTTGCCTTCAAATACCACATCTTTTTGAATTGTGGGTAATGTAGTTTAATGAATCATTTTTAAAAATAAGTCATGGAATTGTTGCCATTTTAAATAATCTCCATAAAATTTCGGTATAACAACTTTCGGTGGTTGAAACGCTGAATTTTGGTTGCCTTGTGTTGACATGCTCGTTGATGTCTCAACACTGTTTGCTGCTTGAATCCTTAAGACAGCTGCTTCTGCTGCTGTGAAATTTTCTAAACTATAGGATTCTCAAAATACTTTTAAATCTCATAATGAATCGAAGTATATAACTTGATTATGAGAAGTGGATTATCATTATCTCAATGCGACTGGTATCGTTCACTTGCGTTTAATTCTCTCATGTATTTTTTAACTACTTCTTTTATATTCATGTAGTAATTGGCTTCAAAATATTGATTCTTTATTGGCGTATCTCCAATTAGCCATTCAACTTGGGTGGGCATTACCGTCCATAAAAATCTTCTATAAAGTAGATAACTGATTCTTTTTATAATCTCTTCAAGAGTATATTGGGTTTGTGCAAAGTATGTAACAGGCAGTAGGAGGCGTGGCAGACCCCATAAAGTATATATATTCTTGATAAGCATCAATAGCCGAGTCGATATACCCATGTCAGTCTGTTCGTCTGTCCGTCTGACCGTCTGTCCGTCTATCCGTATGCACAAACAGATTTCAGAGATGGTAAGAGCTACAAGTTCGAGCTTGGTGTCAAACGATCACATATTTAGTCACTCAATACAACAATCTTTTTTTTTTCTATGCCACGCCCCATTCGCCCACAATGAGCAAAAATCTAGACACACCTCGGAGAAAACCGGCGTTTTCAGTGAATATCTCAATAACTATGGCACCTAGGATCACTAATTGGTATGGTTCCTACCGACAGCATAGTTGCATTGCCATTTAAAATTTTTTTTTTGACTGCCACGCCTCTTTTTTCCCACAATTAATAAACTAATTTCTAACTTCCATGACATTTTTAAGGTATTTGTTCTTATCGTACAGTATTGTAGTTTATTATTCGTGTGAAGACTAACTATGTTAAACTATCCTGAAAGGTTCATTAAAATCGGACTATAAACAAGAAAACTAGAAGCGTTACAATATTGATATTTGAACGCAATATCAACCCATTGGTGCAAGCGAGATAGAAACACACAAGCACATGTTCGAACGTTTTCGCTGCCTGTGTGTCGGCAGCGCTGCCCGCGGTCGCTGGCTGCGCCGAATACACACACATACATATATTTTGCATCATATACATATTGCCAAACGTATGTGTATTCGAATACAAACAAACAGATGTATGTTTGATTATGCTTAGATTGCTTTTTGTTTCAACGTGTTTTAATGCAAGTAATTCACATTGTAATATCTCGATACCGATTTTAATAATTTAATCGGGACAAATGCAGAGAGTATTATACGGTCGGGCGCGCTCGACTGTACTTTTCTTTTTTCTTGTTAAATACTCCTACTGTTTTAGTAGCCACTACAATATCATCCGAATAGGCTCCTATTTTCTTTTCTAAGCTCTAATAAGGTCCATTCTAAGTCCGAATGACATTCTAACATACTCATATTGGGCATGAGAAGTGACAAAGGACAAATAATTTCTCTTCGACTGCAATTCGATTAAAAAAGTTGCTTAAGTTCAATAACCGAAAAACACTTTTTATTTTCTAGATACTCTAAGTAATCCTTTATAAGGGCCAGTGGGAAATTGTCACGGACAGTGAGTTTATTCATTTCTCTATAATCGACACGAAGTGCACCAGATTTATTTTTTGACAGTTTTCGGCTATTTGCGTATCCTTGATAGACACTATATGTGGTGTATTAGTATCTGTGGCATTTTTTGAAAATTTTCTAACCAATTTATTATATTTTCCGCAAAACATCACGACCTAATAACACTAAATCTGGTAATGTTCTTGATCGTACCACAAAATACAAAATAACGCGTGTGTTCATAACAAAATTCATATGGCCATCAATTTGGCCCTCAATAGGAATATTCTCTTTCCACTTAATCCATATATGTATATCAGAACATTTTCTTGAAACAACATTTTTAGGTTTTAATGATTCATCAAGAAAACTTTCAGGACTACCAGTATTAATAAAAGCACGAGCATTACATCTCTGTTCATCATGTAAAATTCATAAATTAATTATGGGTGTAATAACAGGCACTCCCTCACCAGGTTGCTCACGAACATGTGTCGCCTTACCCAAGTATTGCTGGACTGGTGTGCCACGTCGAGCGAATAAGCTTGTTCTCTCGTCCTCCTTTATTTATCAACACATTTGTTGCGCCACACAAATTTACACATAAATGAATCAAACAGATTCGTCTTCCAAAATCGTCAGATTTTTTGAACATATAGTCAGCCATTGCAAACTTGCCAAGCTAGCCAAGCAAACGAGTAGTAATTTTTTTAACCCTTGAGGCCAATTTCTTTTAGCCTTGCAGAGTAGCCAAACGAACTGAACGAGTTTCTTAACGTCACACGCTCTTGAAGATTGGATAGTGTCGGTCCATTTTTCCAAGATACATTATCTCTTGAATACCTGCAACTCGATTGGCTACAAATGTTGCTAAAATGAAGAGGAAGTATATATAAATGTAGGTGGGTTTCTGAACCAATCCAACGCGTATTTTTGGACTTACATATGCGCGAAAGTTTCAAACAATGTTTTTCGACTGGTGGGACTTAATTTGGCGAAGCTACCAATTAAGTCGTACTGAAAAGTATTCAACCTTGGTCCTGGTGGAACTTCTGTATCTATAAAAAACACGATCAAATTCAAGATAATTGGTATGCTTTCTCTTGCACCGCCCTAATGACACTCAACCAAATAACGTTCTTTGTAGCAACGGACCACTCTTCGCCAATCGAGTTTGCCCAGTACAATGCATTTCAAAAAAGGAGTTGGCTCCCAGATTGCACACGTTGAAAAAACAACACCGCATACACAGGTAGGCAAATGATGCGATCCACCAATAACAACTAAACGGTACGCACTTTACTCACCTTACGTGTTTGCTAGTGCTTATGTATGTAAATTAGATTCTCTGAGGTTCCCGAGTTGTCAACTTCGATCCCACGCTGGTTATCCTAGAGATGTAAGGTGGTTCTTCTAAGAAGATTATGTTGGAGGACTTGACTTCGCACCCTTTGGTGATTACTGGCCTTTTGGCTCAGCAATTGCAGTTATAAATAATAACGCGATAATTTAAAGGCAGTGCCTAGCTTGATTGCGTGCGCAATCGTGAGTATACTCACCATCAGTCTGCATTCGTTACGCAGAAGGCGCAGTATGTACCGACTTAGGTGAGTGTTGTGTCCATTACACATAATTTTTGTGGTTTTGCAGGACGCTGTGTTCTTCCACGTGCGATTTATGCACTCTTTGGTGCTCTTCTCCAGATTACTTCGCAGTGATCTCAGTGAGATTGAGACGTCTTCTTCCATGCATGCTGGAAGATTGACGCCAGCTTTGGCAAGAGTGTCTGCCTCTTCATTGCCGTCTATGCCCTGGTGGCTTGGACTGACTTGGTCATACATAGATAATCTAATGCTTCCCTGCTCACCCTGACAGTTCTGGAACTAAGAGTTGACGACATCATAGACTTTATTGCGGCTTGGCTATCTACTAGTAAATTAACATTGCATAAATCTGTGTGCATATGCATTGCCAATTCCGCCGCTTTGCCGATTGCAAACACTTCTGCTGCAGTGGTTCAATAGTTTGTATGATAGTCTGGTGACCTGGTTGTCGCAGTAAACCGCGGCTCCTACTCCTACATCCATCTTAGAGCCATCCGATTATATGTTCATGTGGCCGATACGCTGTCGCATGATCCTTCTTATTTCGCTGTGCTCATAGCCTTGCAGCGTCAGGCTTCCAAGTGCCGCGAGGCGCTGGACTGATATCACTGCCACAAGTCAGGCTTCCTTTGCGTAGAGAGTTCGGAGTTCCACCAGTGTAGTCTCGACTTACTTTTTTGCTTGGATGGTCTACATGACTTTTTAAAAGAGTCCCGGAGGGTCTTGCATACAAACGATAAAGATGACTCTATGTCGCATGCTGACACAATTTCACCTGGTGCCCCTAGTCTATTGTTAACCTGCCTATAGAATTCTACCCAGTTTGCGTTCCGGGTGTTCCTGTATGAGTTGAGTTTGTGAGTGCTGTTAAAGTCACATTCAAACCGTATAGTTCTGTAGTTCGAGAAGGAGGGTGTTTTGAGGACCGTCCAGCTTGTTATGATCGCGTCTGATGCGAGTGTTAGATCGAGAACATTTGAGAAGGTAGGGCCTACAATATGTATGCATCTCCCCAATGTTTGCAATGCATAGCTTAGAGTTAAGTATAAATTCAAAAAGAGACTCACCTCTGATATTAGTGTCGGTTGACCCCCATAGCTATGGTGAGCGTTGGCATCTGTTCCCATAATCAGTTGGGCTGTGCCGAAGACTGTCTCCCTGGATAGTCTTTCTAGCTCCTCCGGGGGTGAAGGCCTGTCGTGCGCCATTTAGCATGATGCCGCTATCAAGCGCTTCGATCCGCACTCTATCGAGACTGCTTCTAGGTCGTCAGTACTCTAATTGGACATTAGATAAGCGTGAATGCTTTTCCGTATGGGTATGTATTGTAGTTTGATAACCTTAGACCCGCCACGACATTGCCAGACGCAATCCATGGCTCCTGGACTAAGGCCACGTCAACGGGCCTTCGCTCTAAGGCTAACAGGAGCTCCGTCGACGCCAGTTTACTATTATGTAGGTTGAGCTGCAGTACCTTCATCCGTGGTAGCTGCCGCACCTACATCGGACGGGTTGACTACTAAGGTCAGGTCTCCGTCCTCTTCGTCGTCATCGTCTTCGTTCGAGGCGATTGCCGTGCTCCGGGCGGCTTCGAGGACTGACTCAAGGCTAAGGTCCTTCTCTATCTCCCCAGCTGCCAGAGTATGCGCATCCTTATCTTCTGGATGTCGCTTCTTAAGACGCAGGAAGACGTCCCAAACCCCCCACGCCATTTTGCCATAGCGTGCATATAGCAAATCCTCCGCCTCCTTGTCGACCTAAAGGATGATGTGCTGACCTCCCTCTGCAGCGGAGAAGACGCCAGCGTGAAGGACCTTCCAAGCGCTGGTTGGAACGTCCTTGTTTTGGCGCTGCAGCATCTTCAGCGCTGGTCTCCGTTGACAGGGATGGGGAAGAGTAACTTTTCCATTGGTTTCGACGGGATATTATTCCTGTCTACCACTTCCAGTTTGGCCCCCACCCACACCTCACCCATCGTCGAGACCTTTTGCCTCAGCCAGCTGAGCGTCGGGTCATCCTTACATTTGAGGATTTTGGCCCTATTGAGCCCCCCCAGCAACGTCAAAGTTAGGCATGGGGGCCTCCGGTTCCTCCTCGAGTCTCGCCATGAGCTGGCCGACGAGCAGTCCGTGGATGGTTTCCCACCTTTCCTCTGTGATCCTGCCACTGTCGTCGCTCATGTCGATGAGAGCCACGGTGAGGTGCCCTTCAGCGACTTAATTCATCGTGGCTTTCCTCATGGTTTTGTTCGGACGAGGGATGGCGCCTTTATGACCACGCTGCCGTTTGCCTACCGAAGCCTCATTAGCTTTAGTGCTCTCGGTCGAGCGCTACCTCTTCGCTGCCATCATCTCCTCCACCTTATTCGCATAGTCACCCGATGATGCCTTCATCTGGTGTATCTTCTCGAAGTGACTGTGGCTCTCCTCTATCTGCTGCGTCGCCCAGGTCAGTTTAGCCTTGTCCTCTGGGGACAGGCCCACTGCTCCTTGGAGTCGGCTCTGGATTTTGAGAGCCGCTCTGTATTGTTCCTTAGCCTTCAGGCTCTCCCTCGTACGCTTTGGCCCTTCCCTACGCAGGGCTTTCTCCCGCCAAGTCTGAGCTGTGACCTCTCGCGACACGCAGAGAGGATTTCTCCTCCCCGTGGCCGCACGTGGTAGCAGTCACGCTTTCCATTGACGTTTGGACTGATATCCCAGCCCCGGTTGATTCTTTTAGCGAAATTTCCATGTTGCTTAATCCTCATCGGCTCATTTATTCAGGCAGCCTTCCCTAGCATTTTATACCTACTGCTAGGCTTACCTCTAGCCATGGCTTGTGTTCGGTGCTCCTGACACGTCTTGACGTACCAAGACTCCGGTCCCAGCCTTAGATAGACACTGCATTCCCTCGGAGGGCAAGTGACAGTGCATCACCCGGTCACCCGGGATGATGCAGTGGATTTTTGTCATGCCTTGAATTCTTTATGTAATGCTTGATTATTTTCAGCATTTTATTTTGGTTTATAACTTGAATTAGCATTGTTTGATTAATTTGGACTAGGATAATAATTCAGATTATTTCCCTTACCACGGTTTGGAATTTGAAATTTTCATTGTTTTGGTTAGTACGCTCGTTAAAACCATTTTTGTAAAGTCCTTCGCGTTGAGCTGCTTGCTTTAGTTTGGAAACTGTTGTAATGTCATATAGAGCTAATTTCATAAATATTCCGTCAGGTAATTTCTTCGTGATAATATCTTTGATTGTATTATTCATAGCATTAGTGTACAATATTGTGGTTTAAGGCTGATTTTGTAACATTAGTTTGTTTGAAATTATGAAAGACTTATATTCTAGGTACTCAACAAACTTACGGATACTATTATTATAGTTGGTGTTGTACAGACATCCCAAAAGTTCTTCATATGGAGTTTGTTTTTTTTTAAATTCGTCAATAAGTATATTCCTTAACTCTCCCCAGGTTGTGGCTGATGTTAACTGCGATACTCGATGCGCGGATCCGGAGGTCTGCATCTCGAGTGCTCCAAATAAGACACTATGTTGTCGCACATCCTGTGTTGGGTAGACCTGCATTACAAAATCAATCCTTACAAATGCAGTAAGTTCCAAGGTTTTTCCGTCGCACTTGTTGAATTTGTCCAATGATGGGAATAACGATTCTGGCGAAATGTTTAACATAAGTGTGGTGTTAGGTGTAAAGTAATAGGTACATATTATCTACATATGTATGTCACTATATATAATCGAAAACAAAGTTCGGAGAACATTATACGGTCGGCCGTTCTCGACTATACTTTTCGTTTTTGTTTGTTTTGGAAGCTTTCAATGATTGATAGCTCACTATAAATTCCATTGATCGCATACCGCGATCGTATACCGCGAAGGTCAAAGTCTAATGGTCGGTAACTTCGTACTGGAAATATCTTGCTCATATGTGGCGAAAATTGTCTTTTTATTCCGCAGTACTCTCGAAACCATTGTTAACGTGCAACGTGCCAATGTGTCAGTTGTTAAATCAAAGCTTTTTAATAATCCGGATATAGCAGAAACATATCCCCAGAAGCGGAATGTTTTCCGTCTATCAAAAGTTTGCAGCTGTTTAACTTTTAAGTCAAAGCTAACCTTTCTTAACTGTTAACCATAGGAATGACCTATGATCAAGGACTCTCGGGATTTATTTTAACACCGCCTCTAGTCACGACAAAACCAAAATATTCCACGGTATTCTTAAAGACTTGGACTACTTTGTATTTAACTATTCATACCATTTTGGACTTGACGAAAACCAGTAAACCATTTTTGCTAACCGTAACGCGTGCCAAAACTCTGCAAGCATACACAGCGTTGCCATATTTTTTTCACTGCGTCGGCGTCCGCGTTGTTAGCGCCGGCAACGACTATCCAGCTCGTCCTCCAATGGGGTGGGTCGGTGAGCTGCAGCGCGGTCAACTTCCTCAGAGTTAATATCCGAAAAATCTGGGTACTCGATGGGCCAGGGTCATCGGCTCAACAACGAAGCTGATGAGTCCCTCACGAGCGCGCACGCTTTCTCGTAGCTCGGCGGTGGCTCATCCAACCATGAGCCGTATGGTGGTGGAGGGTCGTCTACCTCAATCGCTGACGCTTCGGATCCCTCCTCATAGCTCGTCTCGCTTTTCTCGCCCCCGGTGGTTCCCATGGCCTCCATGAGTGGCCGAGGGGGAGTAACCGCCGGTGGACGAGGTTGAGGACTCGTTCGCCGTCAATGATAACATCTGACTTGTGCTTGGACGACTCTTCCTCGGACGACTCTAGTTCCCACTCAGGTTACAACTATTCCGCCTGAATCCGAAGCGTTGGCTGGTGCGAGTGTTCTTGGACGATGCTCCTCTCCTTTAGCTGGGGTCGCACCCCGGGAACGAGGCGTACCTTCCGATGTTGGAGCTACCCCTAGTGTGAGCTCCAGCTCGGCTAGCCTCTGGGTGACTTCCTTCGGTAACTCCGGTTGGCTTGCGCAAGCTGAGAGGCGGCTTCGTAACTCATCCACTGTGCCTGCGGGATCCTGGCCAAACTTTTTAAGAGCCATAGCCAGCAGACGCTACGACTGAGAAATGGAGAACACCCTGGATCGACCCGTGTCCAACAATTACTAAACGGCCAAAGCCACAGTAGTAATTGACGGGCCTGGCGAGTCGGACATGAAGGGAAGCCTATATGGAATTGTTTTGGGTGTATTCCGCTTAGGCAACCAACATTCGCTACTGCGACAGGAACGGAACACAGCCGATATAGAGACGGAGCACATCGGCTAATCGGCCGAAGCCACAATAGCGGTCGGTGGGCCTGCCGATCCTGGAAATAACAAATACAAAGGTTTACACAGCGGGCGCTATCGGTGTACTCCGTTTCTACGCACTGCTACGTGAACAAAACACACGCGGTATCGGCGTGGATCCACACGACAACTAATCGGCCGAAGCCACAATAGTTGGCGGTGGTCCCTCCGTTTGACACTGATTTGATGAGTCACTTTTTTAATGTCCTATTTAAATGTTGGCACATGACGATAGTTTTCAATGTTCCATGTTTAATTCTTTTATTACAATGTTTCGTGTTTAACTTCCATTGTTTTTATATGACAATTTCTTGCGCTGTTTTACTGACGCGCCGTCCCTAACCACACATAGAACTCTTTAAGGGACTCTCGTAGCTCACCCCGTTGTCAATATAGGTGTTTGTCGTCGCTTTCTGGGTCGTTCCTGATCGGCGGGGGGTCTTCGTTTTCCGTGATGCTTAATGGGTCGTCGGCTTCTTAGGTGTCTTCTACACTCGAGCATAACTTGCGCCAGGAGTTTCGTTTGGCTTTGCGTAGGCTTTATAATCGGATAGAGAGCTTTTGTAGCTCTCCCAGATTGGTCTCCGCTGCATACCCGCTGGCCTGGGGTCCTCAAACCAGAGATCGACTTTCCCTTTGATTAGGAGGAGTAAAAGAGCGACAGATGCCGCTTCACAGTGGCGGGATACTACCTCCACTACTGTCACATCGACGTCTGATTCCTCTTAATCCAGGTCCTCCAGATCAGTAACGTCGACCTTCCTGAGACCTCCGGCCAGGTCGCTCTCTTCAGATATACCCTCCAGTATGCCGTCTTCCATGTCGATCTCCGTCTCGAGATCCTGCAGCTCCGGATCAGTCTTGAGTACTGATCCTTTGCCTTTAGCATCCGCTTTGAAAACGTGGATATGCACCTTCTTGAAGCCATACGAGACTTTTCAGTCCGTTCTGGCTAGTGCTTCTGCGCAGGCCATATCGAGAATCAGTAGTACCTGTCTCGAGAGGCCAACTGCATCCTCCGCTCTAGCAATTTTCCAGTGTGCCGTAGCCAGGGCAAGGTTAAAAACCTGAAGCAACCGCAGAATTTTGTCGGGTTCCACTGGCTTGGCGGAGACCCATATCCCAGCTGGGAACCTCGTCCCAATCGACAACCTCGAGCCTTGCGCTTGGGTAGACTTCCCCGCGAGAGACGACCGCCTTCCTGTAGAGATCCACGGAGCGAGCATCTACACAAGCGATGGCTTTAACCCGGCCCTGATGCCACCCTGCGTCCTCACAGGTAGGCGAAGCGCCTCCACTCTCCTCGAGGATGCTCAGGAATTTGTCCTGCAACTCATTCTCTATTTCTGGTCTTGCGACATGTGTTCCTCCATGTTGTTTCCAGTCTTGCGAGGCTGGAAATTTGACGTGATTGACCGAACCCAGTTTAAAAGCTCCCTGCTTTCTGCGGAGCCTTTGGAGTTATCCTTGGATAGGATAAAAGCAGCCCTACGCTTGTCTTGATAGGACGCTTTTTTATCCTGCTTGTTGTTCGTATTGCTACCGGTGGTGTGCGCCATTAAAGGCCGCTCCTGTTCCAGGCATGGTAGCCGCACTAGTGCTCTGCGTACCAATGCCCTTTGCAGAAGGGCAACCAGTTTCACCTCCAGGTTGGTAACCGGTTGGCTTGCCGGTGTTGAGAGTATGGTCTTGTCCCGTCCGACTTTTTAAAGGAGTGCCGGGCTCCTTGTTATACTCTCTGCAAGAGTATATTGGGTTTGTGCAAAGTATGTAATAGGCAGAAGGTGGCAGACCCCATTAAGTATATGTATTCTTGATCAGCATCAAAAACCGAGTCGATATAGCCATGTCCGTTTGTCCGTATGAACAAACTGATTTCAGAGATGGTGAGCTTGGTGTCAAACGATCACATATTTAGGCAGTCAATACAAGAATCTTTTCTTTTTGTTTTGATGCCACGCCCCATTCGCCCACAATAAGCAAAGGACTGGGCACACTTCAGGAAAAATCGGCAAATATCTCAGATATTTGTTATTATCGTATCGTATTATAATTTATTATTCGTGTGGAGACTAACAATGTTAAATTGCCCTGAAAGGTGCATACAAATCGGACTATAAACAAGAAAACTAGAAGCGTTACAATATTGATAATTGAACGCAATATCAACCCATTGGTGCAAGCGTGATAGAAAAACACATGCACATGTTCGAACGTTTACCCTGCTGTGTGCCGGCAGCGCTGCCCGCGGAAGCTGTCTGCGAAGAAAACACACAAACATACATATATATACACGTATAATGTCAAACGTATGTGTATTCGCATCCAAACAAACAGATGTGTGTTTGATTACCATTGTTTTTTTTTTGTTTCAACATGTTTAAGTGCAAGTAAAACACATAGTAATATCTGTATACCGATTTTAACAATTTAATCGGGAAAAATGCACAGAGTGTTATTCGATCGGGCGTGCTCGACTGTACTTTTCTTTCTTGTTTTTCCTTGTCAATTCCATTTAAAATCTCACGAGTGTGCGGAATAGTGATGTCCACCACGTCATAGCCCGCTATAATGTGGTAAGCCTGGATGAAACTGGGGGTCGGCAGGTACCCAATGTCCGCAGAGAGTCCAGCGATCGAGCACCGCCTCGACTATGCATCCGTGGGCATATGCTGTTCCACCTTTGGATTGGAACGACTTTTTAGAGAAAGACGGAATGGTTTCGTCAATAATAAATACATACTGACCAAATTCATTAAAATCGGAAAAGTTCATCGTATAGCTGCCATAGAAACGATAGTCCAAAAATTCTCTTAAATTATAAATTATTCTAAAAAATATTTGCATTAACCAATCTGTCTCAATCAAACTCACTAGTGTCAGTCATCTGAATTATTTCACTTTTATTACTATTGTGAGCGTCTGGCAACTCTACAGACCAGAACTTGTTCAGATGAATAGATGAGCGAAGAGGGACGAATAATGTTGAGCAACGGCAGTGAATACACACGTACACCGATCGTCAAGTTTCCTTTATTTTCTTTTTAATTTTGACTATTGAATAAATAATTAATGTAGTTTATTAAACGCCTACATGCCTTCTACCTCGGGCATCTCTTACAGTTCAAAAGTGGAATAAATAATAGATAAAAACAATTATTCGCCGACAATTGAAATTTAGACACGCAGCAGACAATTTGCCAAAGTTGTGAAATTCGTTGAACGCTATATCCGTCCCTTTCTTTCGCACGTCAAGAGATACTCGCCAAAAAAAATGTACAAGAGAACGAACGTATGGAATGGAGGAGCTTGAAAAATTGAAGATGATGAAATAAAATCCATTTGGTGGATATATAAAACGTTTATCTTATATCCATTCAATTAACGCAATTCGAGAATACGCAATGATCAACGAATTACGAAGGATAGGTGATCTGAAGGTAGACGAGTTAAAGTACCTTCTTCGCCAACGACAATTATCTACAACTGGGTCACGAAGTCAGTTAATGCAACACCTTATCGAACACGAGAAATCCGAAGATATCGAAATGCCGCTCAACGAAGATCAATCAACGCAATTGGCTGATCTTAAGGAAAGTGTTAACCAACTACGTGGGTTGTTAATGCAGGTATTAGAAGCACAAAACGTATCCAATGGGACCGCTCAGTCGAATGTCACAAACGCCAGCGAGAGTGAACGTGAAATGTTTCCGTCCACCAACCCGTCATCAAACTCAAACATCGGCACACGCCAAGTGTCTGTGAAAGAAATAGCCAGAAAATTGCCAGAATTCGATCCAACAAAAGCTGACAGCTTTAGGAAATCGATTTGGTATAAGCGAGGCAGCAATAATACGTTATATACGAGCTGGCCTTAAACATCGAGAGTTTCAACAGTGCATTTCTGTGCTCACATTTTCTACCGTTAAGGAGATGCGAGATGCAGCGCAGAACTTTTTCGCAAATCGTCAAGGATTACGTGACTCAAAGCCTGAATCAGAATGCAAGAAGGATGATCTAAAATCAAAACGAGACGATTCACTCAAAGTGGATATGAAAAAGCAAGTCAAATGTTATAACTGCGACGCTGTCGGGCACATTTCGATCAATTGCTCTCATCCACAGAAACGTCAACGTTGCGCAGCCTGCAACAAAATTCACCCGACCGGAACGAATTGTAAACCAAACGATGTCAATACTTGTCGCCTCGGAGCAGCTAATCGAGATGCATGTTTTAGCAAAGTGATTGAGATCAATTCAATTCGATACATTGCTTTCATTGATACTGGGAGTCAGTGCAGTATGGTGCGCCAGTCTGTTGCTAAAATGATCAACGTTGAACGAAGCAAATGTCTAATGCAAATTAAAGGAAATTGTGGTGGAGTTCGTATCCTGAAAGAATCCATCATCTTAAATCGACAATGTATCCGTCCCTACTCAAGTTTACATCGTCGATGATGAGATCATAAACGAGGACTTTCTTCTTGGTCAGGATGTGCTTGTAAATCCCAGCTTGCGTTTCACGTTGGACAACGGACAACTTGATTTTCAAAGCAAACGAGTGAACAACGTATGGATAAATTCAAAAACCTTTTATGTAATCTTAGCACAGAAACTGATAAAGCTCAAATGTTAACACTATTGGAGAAGTACGATGATGTTTTCGATACGGGTTTGCAAGGAATAGGCAAGACAAATGTCGTTGAAGCTAAGATCGAACTGGAGGACAATAAAGTCGTTACAGATTCGGCATACCGCGTGAGTCAACCAAAGCAAGATGTAGTGAATCGCATAGTAAACGAACTACTCGACCGGGATATTATCACCAAATCCACATCTAATTATGCTAGCCCAGTCGTACTCATAAAGAAAAAGAATGGAAGCGATCGCCTGTGTATCGATTATCGTCGACTTAACAAACTCATTAAAAAAGAAAATTTCCCAATTCCGAACATCGAAGAACGTCTTCAGGAAGCGAAGCAATATAAATACTTTTCGTCTCTAGACTTAAATAGCGGATACTACCAAATTGCTATGTCACCAGAAAGTCAAAAATATACAGCTTTCATTACGACTGAAGGCTTGTTCGAATTTAAAGGAATGCCCTTCGGCTTGAAGAACGCTCCTGCTGTTTTTAATCGTCTAATGGCAGAAATTCAAGCCCGTGTCAATAAAAATGATATGTTACATTACAAGGACGATATTCTAATCGGCAGTAATTCATTGAACGAAATGTACGAGAAGCTGGAAAGAAGATTTAAATACTACATCTACGGCAAGAAATTAAGTGTTGTCACCGATTGTAGTGCGCTTCGGACCACGATGGAAAAGCGAGAGTTAATTTAAAGGATTGCTAAATGGTGGTTAAGAGTTCAAGAGTTCGACATCGAAATATTACATCGAGCAGCTACACGGATGGAACACGTGGATGCCCTAAGTAGAGCACCAGTAGAAGGCGCCCGTGAGTTGGACACGGCACATATGCAAATATCAAAGGCGTTAGTTGATGAGGCAGACTGGTTATTTGCTATACAACTGCAGGATGAAAGCATCAAGCAAATTGTTGCTGATATGAAAGTGAGTAAATCAAAGAACGTAGCTGATTATAAAATCGAAAACGGACGCTTGTTCAGACAGTACCATGACAAATTGCTGTGGGTCGTGCCAAAAGCTTTGCGATATTATGTGCTTCAACAATGTCACGGCAAAGGAGGGCATATGAGCGTTGAAAAGACCATTAGTCGTATTTTACAGTTTTTCTGGTTCCCAAGAATAAGAAACTTTGTCAATGGATACATTAAGTCTTGCATTGGTTGCGCTCTCAACAAAAAGCCAGGAGGCAAGCATGAAGGAAGTTACCATTACGATGACGCTAAACCAATCCCGTTTGGAACCATACACATCGACCATTTGGGCCCGTTTAAAAAAAAATCCGAAACAAAATGAGCATATTTTGGTGATTCACCATCGTCAGAGCCGTTAAGAGCACAGCGACCAAACATGTCATTGCCGTATTGTTAGAAATGACGAGCTATTTGGGTATGCCCGGACGAATTGTAACCGATCGAGGTACCCCATTTACTTCGAAGGACTTCAAGAAATTTTGCGACGACAATCGAATCAAGCATATTTTAAACGCTGTACGCACTCCGCGTGCCAATGGACACGTCGAACGAACCAATCGTATCATTTTGGCTATGTTGTTGCCTGTAACTGAACATGATCGCCGCTGGGACGAGAAAGTTCGACTAGTTCAATGGAGCATTAATACCATGGTCAACAAAACGACTGGCTGCACACCGTTCCAACTTCTTTATGGCTTCGAACCAAGGGATATCCTTCAAATAGAATTAATTCAAGTACTCCAGGATGATTCCCATCAGATTTTGACCGAGGCCGAACTACAAGATCTACGTTACACCTCTGCCGGACGAATAAACGATCAACGAGCTAAGGCCAAACTGCGTTTTGATGCAAAACATGCGAGACCAAAAGTTTACAACGAGGGTGATCTTGTTCTAGCCGAAAATGAGCCTTATAGCACCGGTACGTCTCGTAAATTGGAGCCTCGTTATAAGGGACCGTTTGTAGTAACGTAAGTGCTACCAAAGGATCGATATGTGATTGAGGACATGCCACAATCCCAACGCAAGCAGCGCCATTATAAATCTGTATTCTCTTCCGATAAATTGAAGCCCTGGTGTCACTGCCGCCAGACGAATACGATGAACCGGATGACGACGATGAGAATGAATTGAATTCTCCATCATAACTTTCGAGCGAGGACGCCTCGAGTAGTCAGGACAGCCGACTGTGAGCGTCTGGCAACTCTACAGACCAGAACTTGTGCAGATGAATAGATGAACGAAGAGGGACGAATAATGTTGAGCAACGGCAGTGAATACACACGTACACCGATCGTCAGGTTTAATGTAGTTTATTAAACACCTACATGCCTTCTAAATCGGGCATCTCTTACACTAATTACGCCTAATTTTTAATAACATATTAAAACTAAGAGCTACATGTTCGAGCTTGGTGTCAAACGATCACATATTTAGTCAGTCAATACAAGAACCTTTTTTTTTCGATGCCATGCCCCATTCGCCTACAATAAGCAAAAAACTGGAAACACCTCGCGGAAAACAGGTGTTTTCGGCAAATATCTCAGTAACTATGGCACCTAGGATCACCAATTTCGGTACGGAGGTTCCTAGCGACAGCATAGTTGCATTGCCATTTAAAATTTTGGACTGCCACGCCCACTTTTCCGACAATTGATAAAATTGTTGTCAAACTTCAATGCCGTTTTTAGCGAACTTGTTCGTATCGTACAGTATTGTTATTTATAAACTATCCTGAAAGGCGCATTAAAATCGGACTTTAAACAAGAAAACTAGTAGCGTTACAATATTGATAATTGAACGCAATATCAACCAATTGGTGCAAGCGAGATAGAAACACACAAGCACATGTTCGAAAGTGTTCTCTGCCTGCCTGTGTGTCGGCAGCGCTGCCCGCGGTCGCTGGCCGGGAACAAATGCAAAGAGTATTATACGGTTGGGCGTGCTGGACTGTACTTTTCTTTCTTGTTTTTTTTTTGACTTAACTTAGCATTATCAAATATAGTTAAATATTATGTTTTACCGTTCGTTTTTTTGCACTTAAAAAGAATATCACCATAGAGACAATAAAAGCAAGCTAATCACAATGTGTAGCAAATGCATGATAAAATGGCCAAGCAGGACAAAGTTACATACATAATTTTAATCAAACCTTATTGTTTATCATGTAAATAAACTGAGTTTACTTTTTAATTTTTGACAATAATTTAGAATTTGGAACAAATGGAGAAAATAATATTGTCCGGTTGATCCTTTTTAATATTTTCTCTTACCATTCTATAAATCTTGGTGAAAGATTAAATATCTTTATTTTTCATAATTAAATTCTTTCATTTTCAGAACATTTTCAACACAATATTATGCGTTATATTTTCATTGGTGCTTGTTATGTTGCAATTCTCTGTGATCAAGGATCATCATCTGCCCACATTATGTTATGGCATTTTATTGTTCACGGCTAGCATTTGTGTTGTGTCCATGCCAATGCTGGGTAGCATGTTCCTGATAGACAACAAGGAACTAATGGCTGAAGGCGTTTGGCAAATTGTGTTTGTGACTTTTCTGGCCTACGCTATGTTGCCGTTGAAGATTTGGGAAGCGGTGGCGTTCGGCATTACGCTGCCCATGGTACACATCAGCCTATCAGTCTTTTACATTTTTACGGATGCGTTACTGTACTTTAAGCACAACCAACTCATAGCGAACATTGTAGTCTTCATTGGAGTCAATGTCGCAGGCCTTGTGGTTAACATTATGATGGAGCGTGCCCAACGCAGGGCCTTTCTGGACACAAGAAACTGTATTGCCGCGCGCCTTGAGATACAGGATGAAAATGAGAAACTTGAGCGTCTGCTTCTCTCAGTTCTACCTCAACATGTAGCCATGCAGATGAAAAATGACATTCTATCGCCAGTAGCTGGTCAGTTTCATCGTATCTACATTCAAAAACATGAGAACGTCAGCATTCTATTTGCGGATATCGTCGGATTCACAGTCCTTTCCTCGCAATGCAGCGCACAGGAGCTGGTACGTCTACTTAACGAGCTTTTTGGACGCTTTGATCAGCTGGCCCATGTAAGTAACTTTAGATTTTAATTATGTAATATTTAAAAATCGGTATGGCTGCCCATATTAATTTTTTTGTCACTGACCTGTTATTTTGAGACAATTTTAGAGGATACATCTAGTACAAGCCCTAAAAAATAAAATTTTCAAACTTTGAAATGTATGTAACAGGATGAAGGAGGCGGCAGACCCCATAAAGTATATATAATTAAGTAATTAAATTGTCCACTTAAATAAAAAAAAAAACATTTTTTATTTGTTAAAATAGAAATTTTATTGATTACTTGTGATCAATCTAAGCCTGAGTTAAAAAATAATTATGAATAATAATATCTGCGTAAAGGAAAGTTATGTAAAGCTTTTCTTAATATTTATTTACAATATGAGTTCTGTTACAGTTCTGTTTTTAACATTATTGGGTTTGTGCATTTGATAAGCAATGTGAAACTTTGCTGACAGTGCAGATCGCAAAGTGAAGCATTGCCTAAAATTGCTAATAGCGCACATCTCATGGTCGAGAATGCAGATTGTTTACAAATAGTTTATTGGCGTGAGATCGATGCATTGAAAACGCATATTGTTTATAAGTATCTTTTTTGTCTAAGAAAGATTCGTGTGGGAACGATATTGAAATATAAGTGTTAGCGAATTTGTGATAACGAATATGTTATATATTCTTGATCAGCATCAACACCCGATATAGCCATGTCCGTCTGCCCGTTCGTCTGTATGAACAACAAGAAAGAAAAGTACCGTCGAGCACGCCCGACCGTATAATACTCTCGGCATTTTTACCCGATTAAATTATTGAAATCAGTATCCAGGTATTATAATGGATAGTACTTGTATTAGAACACGTTGATACAAAAAAAAAAAAAAAAAAAGCATACTCGAACATAAATTTGTTTGTCTGTATGCACATATAAATTCGTTTGAGTACGGGGTCTAAAAAACAAGAAAGAAAAGTATAGTCGAGCGCGCCCGACCGTATAATACTCTTCTCATTTGTCCCGATTAAATTATTAAAACCGGTACCCAGATATTACAATGCGTGCATTAAAATATGTTGAAACAAAAACAATCTAAGTATAATCAAACACACATCTGTTTGTTTGTATGCGAATACACTTACGTTTGGCAATATATGATGCATATATGCATGTATGTGTGTATTCGGCGCTGCCGACACACAGGCAGAGAAAACTTTCGAACATGTGCTTGTGTGTTTCTATCTCGCTTGCACCAATGGGTTGATATTGCGTTCAATTATCAATATTGTAACGCTTCTAGTTTTCTTGTTTAATGTCCGATTTAATATAGTTAATCTCCACACGAATTATAAATAACAATACTGTATGATACGAACAAGTTCGCAAAAAACGGCATTTGAAGTTTTTATCAATTGTGGGAAAAGGGGGCGTGGCAGTCAAAAATTTTAAATGGCAATGCAACTATACTGTCGCTAGGAACCTCCCGTACTGAAATTGGTGATCCTAGGTGCCATAGTTATTGAGATATTTGCCGAAAACACAAATTTTTCCCATCTTCAATGCCGTTTTTAGCGAACTTGTTCTTATCGTACAGTATTGTAGTTTATAACTTACTATATTAAACTATCTATAATCAACTATCCTGAAAGTCGCATTAAAATCGGACTATAAACAAGAAAACTAGAAGCGTTACAATATTGATAATTGAACGCAATGTCAACCCATAGGTGCAAGCGAGATAGAAACACACAAGCACATGTTCGAACGTTTTCGCTGCCTGTGTGTCGGCAGCGCTGCCCGCGGTCGCTGGCTGCGCCGAATACACACATACATATTTGCATCATATACATATTGTCAAACGTATGTGTATTCGCATGCAAACAAACAGATGTATTTTTGATTATGCTTAGATTGTTTTTGTTTCAACATATTTTAATGCACGCATTGTAATATCTGGGTACCGGTTTTAATAATTTAATCGGGACAAATGAGAAGAGTATTATACGGTCGGGCGCGCTCGACTATACTTTTTTTTTTTTGTTTTTTAGACCCCGTACTCAAACGAATTTATATGTGCATACAGACAAACAAATTTATGTTCGAGTATGCTTTTTTTTTTTGTATCAACGTGTTCTAATACAAGTACTATCCATTATAATACCTGGATACTGATTTAATTTATTTAATCGGGAAAAAAGCTGACAGCTTTATAAAGTCGGGCGTACTTGACTGTACTTTTACTTATATTAGGCAGATCAAGTACATATATTTAAAACTGTTGACACGCCCCTTACCGACCCGCAAATTGTAACAACTGTGTTCAATTATAATTAATGTACACGTGGTTGAAAGGATAGAGATTACTCTATATTTACCTACATAAGTGGCGCTATTTAGCAAGCGAAGTGTGGCCCAAGTGGTAGAGATGACTGGTATTATTTTTTTCGGACTTGAGTGTTAACCTAAGGTCTAGGATTCGAATCTCGGCACAGATAGGTATTTTATAAATTTTTTCTATTATATAACAAAAGTTATTTCATATAAATGCAGATTATTAAAACATTCAGAAAAATTGGCCGTGGTGCAACTGCTAGGACTGCGGCGATTTCTGGAACCAGCGTTTAGTTCAAATGCTGATATTGAAAATTGTTAATTTAATTTATTAAATTTCAATTCAAAATGTAAATTATTTGTTAAATTTCATTTTAAAATTTATATTTTAACAAGTAAGAAAGCCTACAGTCGATCGAGCCGACTATAAATGACCCCGTACTCCCATAGTAGTGCACATTTGTATTCAATTTCAGTTCAAATTTTCAAATGAAATTTAACAATTTTAATTTTATGTGTACATTTTGAATTGAAATTTAAAATAAATAATTTAACAATTCGCATTGCCAGCATTCGAACCTACAACCTCAGACCAACGCGCCGCAACCCTATCAGTTGCACCTCGCACCACTTTCAAGAAATCTCCGATTATCAGCATTTACATATTATTCATACAAACACACATTCGTTTGAAATTATATGTATGCATGTATGTATGTATGTGTGTATTCGGCGCGGCCAGCGTCTGCCGGCAGCGCTGTCGCCACACAAGCATCGAAAACGTTCGAACATGTGTTTGTATGTTTCTGTCTCGCTCTCGCGCGTAAGTGATATCGCAGTTAAAAAACACACTTTGTAACGTGGATGGCTCTTTTGTTAAAGGTAGTATTTTGTTTGATTTGATATGTCTCTATACGAATGTTGAATTACAACACTCTACTATATGAATAAATGCCTTAAAAACGGCATTAAAGTGTAACAGTTTGGTTAACTCTCATGAGAAAGGGGGGCGTGGCAGCTCAAAATTTTTAATGGCATTGCATTAAGGCTGTTTTGCTCATTGCGGGGGCGGTAAGGGGCGTGGCAAAAACATCAACAGACGAGTCGATATAGCAATGTCCGTCTGTCCGTCTGTCCGTCCGTCCGTATGAACACCTGGATCTTTTAAACTACAAAAGCTAGAGCCACCAAATTTATAATGAAAGTCCGTTATTAAGTCAGGCAGGTTAAGTTTATTTCAAATTGTTGCCACGCTCCTTACCGCCCCCGCAATGAGCAAAAAACCAGACACACCTCGAAAAAAATGTAGTTTTAGGCCAATAACTCAGTAATTATGGCACTTAGGAACACCATTTCTGGTAAACAGGTTGCTAGAGACAGCCTTATAGCAATGTCATTAAAAATTTTGAGCTGCCACGCCCCCTTTTCTCATTAGAGTTAACCAAACGTTTACGCTTTAATACCATGTTTAAGGCATTTATTCATATAGTAGGGTGTTGTAATTCAACATAAGCATAGAGACATATAAAATCAAACTATTCTGAAAGTGGCATCAAAATACTACCTTTAACAAAAGAGCTACTGCGTTAGAAAGTTTGTTATTTAACTGCAATATCACTTACGAGCGAGAGCGAGACAGAAACATACAAACACATGTTCGAACGTTTTCGATGCTTGTGTGGCGACAGCGCTGCCGGCAGACGCTGGCCGCGCCGAATACACACATACATACATACATGCATACATATAATTTCAAACGAATGTGTGTTTGTATGAATAATATGTAAATGCTGATATTCGGAAAATTCTTGAAAGTGGCGCGTGGTGCAACTGATAGTGTTTGTCTGAGGTTGTAGGTTCGAATGCTGGCAATGCGAATTGTTAAATTATTTTTTTTTTAAATTTCAATTCAAATTGAATACAAATGTGCACTACTATGAGAGTACGGGGTCTTGTATAGTCGGCTCGATCGACTGTAGCCTTTCTTACTTGTTTTGCAATAATATTGTCTGTTTATTTTTGCAATTGTTTTATTTATACCTGTTTGATCTCCTTGAATTGGATCGTCATGGCATGCAAACATTATCGCTTCTCGATCTTTATCATTATTTATTAGGGTCACCGGCTTGAGTAGCGCTACTCTTAGTATTTTCAATATTTTATTGCCCAATATTTTGAAAGATTCTATTGAAATTGATTCAAAGATCTTTTCGCACGGTGCCACTTTGAGTTGGCTGATGCCAAGTATACCGGCTTGCTTTTCAAGCCTTTGAAAGAATTGACCTAGGTCAATGGTTCCATTGGTGTACAAATCATCAACATCAATTCTGGCAATAATTTTCTTTCCATGTTTCAGAAAACATGTATTGTTTAATATTTTTTCGTATTTCGTCATTACAAATGACTTCATATACGTTGGGCTTAGAAGCGTTGTCAAGTGTTTGCATAGGCAAATCTTCTTGAGCATTTCCTGCGCAGGAGTTTTTCTGTTTACTTTGTTTTCTAGTAGTGACTTTTAAAATTGTATTGGTTATATTTTTAAGATCAATAATAGTGATGCGTGAAAGTGCATCAGCTACAAAATTATCTTTTCCTTTCAGATACTCAACAGTAAAGTCGTATTCTTCTAGTTCTGATCTAATTCTTGTAAGTTTTGAGCTTGGGTTTGTCATTGAGAACAAGTACGTTAATAGCCTATGGTCTGTTTTTACAGTGAAATGTTTGCCATAAATATATGGTCGAAAATATGTAATTGTCCAGTGGATTGCTGCCAATTCTTGTTCTGTTGTTAATTTGTTGCTTTCACCTTTGGTCAATGAGCGTGAAGCATATGCAACTGGCAGTTGTTTATCTCCATAGTTTTGTGTTAGAACGGCTCCACAGGCGTGTGTACTTGCATCTGTAATAATGCAAAATTCTTTATCGAAATCGGAATATTTCAATAAAGAAGGCTTAATTAAAGCCTTTTTTAAATGATCAAATGCATTTAGGCATTCATCAGACCAATGAAAATTGACATTCTTTTTGCATAACCTAGTTATGTGCCTTGAATAGTCGGCGAAATTTTTAATGAAACGTCTATAGTAGTTGCAGAATGCTACAAATCTTCTAGCGCTATCAGCGTCCGTTCGTACTGGGTAATTTTTAATTACATCGTACTTTTTGTCATCTGGAAGAATTTCATTATCAGTGCACTTATGACCTAGGAATGTCACTTCGTGCATGAAGAAAGAGCATTTTTCTGGGTGTAGTTTAAGGTTGTGTTAAGTCAAATACATTTGTTCAGTTTTTGATCATGTGTTTTTCCGAACAACCGATGACAATTAAGTCATCCATGTACAAGAAAGCTTGTGAAGGGTCTAATCCAGAAAAAGCTATTGTTATCATTCTTTGAAAGGAATTTGGCGCTATTTTTAATCCGTAAGGTAATTGTGTGAAACGATATGAACCATTGTTGGTTGAAAATGACGTTAAATTTATAGAGTGTTCTTTCAACTCTATTTGATGAAATCCAGACATTAAGTCTAGACACGAAAAATATTTAGCTCTGCCCAATTGGTCAAGAATATCATCAATTCTTGGAAGTGGAAATTTATCAGATAACAGTTTTTTATTAATTTGACGATAGTCTATTACTAATCACCATCGTTTTTCATTTGAACCTGGTAAACCTTTCTTTGGCACCAGTAGTATTGGACTGTTATATTCTGATACTGAGGGCTCAGCTATTTGATCAAGAATGAGTTTATTGACTTGTCTGTTGATTTCGTCTTTATGAGCATGCGGTATTCTATAATTATACTCTCTGCAAGAGTATATTGGGTTTGTGCAAAAGTATGTAACAGGCAGAAGGAGGCGTGGCAGACCCCATAAAGTATATATATTCTTGATCAGCATCACAAGCCGAGTCGATATAGCCATGTCCGTCTGTCCGTCCGTCTGTCCGTCTGTCTGTCTGTCTGTCTGTCCGTCCGTATGAACAAACAGATTTCAGAGATGGTAAGAGCTACAAGTTCGAGCTTGGTGTCAAACGATCACATATTTAGTCAGTCAATACAAGAATCCTTTTTTTTTTCGATGCCACGCCCCATTCGCCCACAAAAAGCAAAAAACTGGACACACCTCGGTAAAAATTTGTGTTTTCGGCAAATATCTCAGTAACTATGGCACCTAGGATCACCAATTCTGGTACGGGAGTTCCTAGCGACAGCATAGTTGCATTGCCATCTATAAATTTGGACGGCCACGCCCCCTTTTCCCACATTTGGTAAAATAGTTTTCCAACTGCAATGCCTTTTTTAGCGATTTTGTTCGTATGGTTATTTATATTTCGTGTGGAGACTAACTATATTAAACTATCCTGAAAGGCGCATTAAAATCGGACTATAAACAAGAAAACTAGAAGCGTTACAATATTGATATTTGAACGCAATATCAACCCATAGGTGCAAGCGAGATAAAAACATACAAGCACATGTTCGAACGTTTTCGCTGCTTGTGTGGCGGCAGCGCTGCCCGCTGAATCTGGCTGCGCCGAATACACACATACATGCATATATGCAGCATATATTGTCAAACGCACATATGTATGTGTATTCGCAGGCAAACAAACAGATGTATGTTTGATTATGCTTAGATTGTTTTTGTTTCAACGTGTTTTAATGCAAGTAATTCACATTGTAATATTTGGATACCGATTTTAATAATTTAATCGGGAAAAGTGCAGAGAGTATTATATAGTCGGACGTGCTCGACTGTACTTTTCTTTCTTGTTTTTTATATACACCGGTTCTGTGTCTTTTAATCTTGGTTATAGATTCGGTTTCTAGTCCGAATATATATGTGTATTTGGTGCAAAGATTTTTTAATACAGGCTTAAATAATGGTGGAAAGTTCTGAATTAGTTTTTTCATGACAGTATTTTATCTTTCTTTGTAAGATTCTTTGACTATCTCGTAGTCACTTAGAGTTTCAGTTTTTATTTTGTTAAGGTTTAATATTTTTATTGAATCAGTTGTGTTTAATATTCGGACAAATGTATTCTGTTGGTTGGAAATTGAATTTCCAATGAAAATTCCTTCGTCAATTTCTTGATTGGGAATAACAACATTTTGTTCTTTTGAAACTATGTTAATTTGACGGACTACTTCAGCACGAGCTGGAAGTATTGTGGCGTTATTATCACAAGTGTGAACAAGAAAGAAAAGTACAGTCGAGCGCGCCCGACCGTATAATACTCTCTGCATTTTCCCGATTAAATTATTAAAATCGGTATGGAGATATTACAATGTGAATTACTTGCATTAAAACACGTTGAAACAAAAACAATCTAAGCATAATCAAACAAACATCTGTTTGTATTCGAATACACATACGTTGATGCAAATATGTATGTATGTATGTGTGTTTTCGGCGCAGCCAGCGACCGCGGGCAGCGCTGCCGACACACAGGCAGCGAAAACGTTCGAACATGTGCTTGTGTGTTTCTATCTCGCTTGCACCTATGGGTTGGTAATGCGTTCAATTATCAATATTGTAATGCTTCTAGTTTTCTTGTTTATAGTCCGATTTTAATGCGCCTTTCAGGATAGTTTAATATAGTTAGTCTCCACACGAAATATAAATAACCATACGAACAAAATCGCTAAAAAAGGCATTGCAGTTGGAAAACTATTTTACCAAATGTGGGAAAAGGGGGCGTGGCCGTCCAAATTTATAGATGGCAATGCAACTATGCTGTCGCTAGGAACTCCCGTACCAGAATTGGTGATCCTAGGTGCCATAGTTACTGAGATATTTGCCGAAAACACAAATTTTTACCGAGGTGTGTCCAGTTTTTTGCTTTTTGTGGGCGAATGGGGCGTGGCATCGAAAAAAAAAAAGATTCTTGTATTGACTGACTAAATATCTGATCGTTTGACACCAAGCTCGAACTTGTAGCTCTTACCATCTCTGAAATCTGTTTGTTCATACGGACAGACAGACAGACAGACAGACGGACAGACAGACGGACAGACGGACATGGCTATATCGACTCGGCTTGTGATGCTGATCAAGAATATATATACTTTATGGGGTCTGCCACGCCTCCTTCTGCCTGTTACATACTTTGCACAAACCCAATATACACTTGCAGAGAGTATAATGATTGGAATGTGTATTGTATAATTTAGATTATTTGGCCGTAGTATTAAACAATCACTTAATTGTGTGAAGTCTAATTGGCAATTGTATTTTTTTATGAAGTCTATTCCAATAATGCCATTGCTTGGTATTGGGAAGTCTTGATCGACTATATGGAATTCATGTGTTATTACATGTTTTCCTGTAGATAATTTTATAAATGCTAAACCTTTTGAAAAAACTGAACCCTTACTAATGCCTGTTATTTGTGTTGAAATGTGTGTATTTACATTATCGAATATATCTATATTTTCTTTTAATATGGAAATAACTGCACCAGTGTCTATTAATAAGGTATTAGTTTTACCTGTACTTTGATTCTTAATTTTTATAAAAATGCTTAAACTGAGATTGAGTGTATATATATTATTTTCTAATTGCTCTAAGTATCTGCAGATTTCTGCCCGTTTCCCGAATTAGTTTGGGCAACTCGGACATTGTTATTGCTATTAGCTTGGTAGTATTGGTTTTGACTATTGCCTCGGTTGGAGTTATTCCTTCCTCGGTTGTAACCTCGACCTCTACCAATGTTTCTGTTGTTATTATAGTTTTAATTATTAGAGTGATAGTTACCGCGGCCATTGCCTCTACCTCTTTGGTATCGGTAACCACCTCCTCTATTACTTTGGCTTCGCTGAAATAATACTGTACTTGCACTTCCAGTCATTTCTGTGCTGCAATGGATATATTTTCCCATTACATCATTGAAAGTAATGAAGTTACCAGCTTCCAGTATTATTTTGAGCTTTTCATGCTCACAATTTTTAATCATTGCAGAAATAGACTCGTTTGTGGAGAATTTTTCTGCATTGATTGGGTCTAGGCCGTTGTCAATGAAGGCTGCCTCCAATTGCTTCCGTAAATTATCTATTTCGGTTGCATACTGGGAAACAGTTTTGCCTTTTTGTTTTATGTTTAAAATTTTTGCTTTTAGAACGTCGGGAGATTCTCCTTTTACGTTATCTTTAAGCTTATATATTATACCTAATATAGTGGTTTCGTTTTGTACCTTGTACAGGATTGTGCCGGTTATTTTTGACTTTATGACTTCAACCGCTATATCTTCCTGGTCGCCTTTGGTTCTTTCTACAAGCTTCAATGCTGTTATGAACCGATTCAATGTTAACTTTTTTCCATCGAATTCAGGTAGGGAAGAGGAAACCTGGTTCACATATTCCCTGTCCAAAGCTACCTGGTTAGTCATTGTAACGGTATTCTCTTCGAGCATTTCGATGTCACTATCAATATCAGTTTCTGTGTTGATCATTGGCTTAAACTCATCTAAATCTTCTAACTGGTTCTCGTCAAATTCAGCTAGCAGATTTGGATCTTCTGGTATTGTTATTACAATATTTCGTCTAATACCAATATTATGTAGCCTTGTTTTTACACTTTTTACAGTTTTCTGACATACGTTTTTATGCTCTTGAGTTAACTTATCGTTTACTTTCCTTATTATAGTTACAATGTTGTTATATTGTGCTGTTAATATTTGCGCATGATATATCAATCTATCTGATTTTATTGTTTTATCAGAATTGATACATTTGTATGATTTTTCGAATTTATCTTTACAATCATTTATTTTTTTCGCTAATATATTCCATTCATTTGTTTAAAGGGAAATATGGAGTTTTATTTTAGCGATGTAAGCGCAGCATCAATATAGTTGTCGTTCCTAGTATTGCATGTGTTTCCTTGGTACTTTTTATACTCTCTGCAAGAGTAAATTGGGTTTGTGCAAAAGTATGTAACAGGCAGAAGGAGGCGTGGCAGACCCCATAAAGTATATATATTCTAGATCAGCATCACAAGCCGAGTCGATATAGCCATGTCCGTCTGTCTGTCTGTCCGTATGAACAAACAGATTTCAGAGATGGTAAGAGCTACAAGTTCGAGCTTGGTGTCAAACGATCACATATTTAGTCAGTCAATTCAAGAATCTTTTTAGACCCCGTACTCTAAAAAAGAGTAGAGGGGTCTATTAGGTTTGTCAGAAGCGAAATGTGCGTAACAGGCAGAAGGAAGGCGTGGCCGACCCCATAAAGTATATATATTCTTGATCAGCATCAACAGCCGAGTCGATATAGCAATGTCCGTCTGTCCGTCTGTCTGTCTGTCCGTCTGTCTGTCCGTCCGTATGAACACCTGGATCTTTTAAACTACAAGAGCTAGAGCCACCAGATTTGGAATGAAAGTCCGTCTATATTGCAGGCAGGTTAAGTTTATTTCAAATTTTTTGCCACGCCCCTTACCGCCCCCGCAATGAGCAAAAAACCAGACACACCTCGAAAAAATGTAGTTTTAGGCCAATAACTCAGTAACTATGGCACTTAGGAACACCATTTCTGGTAAGAAGGTTGCTAGAGACAGCCTTAATGCGATGCCACGCCCCCTTTTCTCATTAGAGTTAACCAAACGTTTAAGCTTTAATACCATGTTTAAGGCATTTATTCATATAGTAGGGTGTTGTAATTCAACATAAGCATAGAGACATATAAAATCAAACTATTCTGAAAGTGGCATCAAAATACTACCTTTAACAAAAAAGAGCTACTGCGTTAGAAAGTTTGTTATTTAACTGCAATATCACTTACGAGCGAGAGCGAGACAGAAACATACAAACACATGTTCGAACGTTTTCGATGCTTGTGTGGCGACAGCGCTGCCGGCAGACGCTGGCCGCGCCGAATACACACATACATACATACATGCATACATATAATTTCAAACGAATGTGTGTTTGTATGAATAATATGTAAATGCTGATAATCGGAGATTTCTTGAAAGTGGCGCGTGGTGCAACTGATAGAGTTGGTCTGAGGTTGTAGGTTCGAATGCTGGCAATGCGAATTGTTAAATTATTTATTTTAAATTTAAATTCAAAATGTACATATAAAATTAAAATTGGTAAATTTCATTTGAAAATTTGAATTCAAATTGAATACAAATGTGCACTACTATTGGAGTACGGGGTCTTTTACAGTCGGCGCGATCGACTGTAGCCTTTCTTACTTATTTTTTTCTCTTTTTGCCAGAATATACGAGTTTTACAAACGAAGCAACCCCGTCACAATTCGGAACGGGTGTGCGAGAACAGCGAATCGGAGTTAGGCAGGTGTAGCTGAAGCGCTCTTGCTACTGCTTCTTCTCCAGCCAATTCCATGCGCCGGTTGCCTGGGCACGCTTACACGCCGTGTCCACACCAGGCGTTCTGACGGTGCGTGTACCAAGAAAAACCAGCCGACTCACCGCATATATTCTGCACCAAGAACGCGCGAAAGCGGCCAGGATTTGTGAAACGTCAGCAGTTTCATCCCCAATGATGGGATCAACGATTCTGGCGAATTGTTTATGTTATTGTCACCATTTGATTATTTTATAATGTTTACATTAGTTTTGTGGGAAAGAAATCTTTAACATAAATGATAAGTGTGGTGTAAGGCGTAATGTATAGGTACATATGTATCTACATATGTCACTTCCCCATCCTTATGAAATGAGCCTGTCCTCAGGCGGTTAATTTTGGATATAGTGTTGGATCTATTACAATTTCTTCGATTTCATTTTCATTTTGATTTAATTCTGTTTTAGTTTGTGTATCATTTTGAATATTTGATTGTATGTTTGGGGTTGATTCTTTTTTGTTCTTATAGTTAGCAAACATTTTTTGTTGAATATTTTTCTATTTAAAATAATGTATAATATAAGTACAGTTAAAATAATTGTTAAAGTTGTTATAGTTATAATTTGGAAGGTGTTATACAATTTTGTTTGTTGTAGGATAATTTCTTTAGTTTGGACATATGACAATGACTCTAGTTGGGTTACATTATAATTTATGTAAACAGTTTGTGTGTAATCTAACATAGTATTAGTTATTAGAATTTCATAAAATTGAATTGAACAAATTATGGCTTTTATCATATTGTTTCCTTTGATAATAATTTCTCTATTGATACAATTTTGGTTTAGTACAGTTTTAGGTAAGTTCCATGTTAACATAATGTTTGATTCCACATACTTATTTTCATAATTATACCTTTGCAGAGGGTATATTGTTTTTGACACGAAGTTTGTAACGCATTGAAGAAGGCGTTTTCGACCACATAAAGTATATATATTCTTGATCAGCATCAACAGCCGAGTCGATATAGCCATGTCCGTCTGTCCGTCTGTCTGCCCGTCTGTCCGTCTGTTTCTATGCGAACTAGTCTCTCAGTTTTAAAGCTATCTTAATGAAATTTGGTACAGATCTGTATTCTCTCTGCACGCAGTTCATATGTTAAAATCGGACCACTATATCATATAGCTCCCATAGGAACAATCGGTTGAAAATGCTTAGTATGAACATTTTCGGTGTCTATTGACCGATTTCAACAAAATTCACGAAGAATGTATTTTCATTGTCTCCCATATGTTGACCAAATTTCATCCAAATCGGACTAATATATCATATAGCTCCCATAGGAACAATCGGTTGAAAATGCTTAGTATGAACATTTTCGGTGTCTATTGACCGATTTCAACGAAATTAACTCAGAACGAATTACTAGTATTGTCCCATCTGTTGACCAAATTTTAAATCGGACTTCTATATGTATCAATATAACTACCAATTCAATATTCATGACTGCAAAAGTATTTAATCTTCGGCGAGCCGAAGATAACCGTTTTTTCTTGTTTTTATGTGATTTTGAATATCTACATTCTGTTTTATCTTGATTTAATATTCCAGTAATACATTTGTTCATAACTAAATCTTTATTGGTTCCTGTGATTGCTTTATTGTTTTGTAAATAGTAAGTGTCATGTATAGTTTCGGTCAAAGTGTCATTGTTTTCGTCAGGGTGTGGAATAATGTCGTATAGCGCAGTATTTATAATTTTGCGTGGAATATGTGAAATAATTAAAATTTCGTTAGTAGTTGTTTTTAGCTAAGTTGATGTTTTAATAATTATTATTTTTTCAGCGTTTAGATGCTTTAGTGAGTAATATTTTAGTAATTTAGGGTTGAATATACCAAGCCTGCTTAGTTGCTTTCCTAACTCAATTCTTGTAAGTTGAAAATTAGTATTTAAAGTCTTTGGTCTGCCTCATGGGTGATACTTAGACTGTTTATTTCTTCTGTTAATTTGTTGACAGCTTTTATTACTTCATTTATCTCATTGGTTTCAACACTATTTTCTGAAAGGTTATTATACCCGTTACTTGTATAGTAAAAGGGTATATTGTAATCGTTGGAATGTATGTAACAGGGAGAAGGAGGCGTGGCAGACCCCATCAAGGATATATACCTGATGAGCCTCAATAGCCGAGTCGATATAGCCATGGGCGTCTGTCCGTCTGTATGAACAAAAAGGATCCCAGAGACTATAAGAGCTAGAAAGATGATAGGGGTCGCAAATGAAAGGTACAATATCCAAGCAGTACAAGTTTGTTTTTGTTTTTGATACGCCCACTTTAGGGCGCTCTATCTTCATATAAAGGTAAATGTACAGTTAAATCTAGAATGTTTTAGTATATGTTAGCTATGCTATCTGAATCAAATTTACACGGATAGTACACGTCTAGGAAGTACTTGTACTGACCAAGTTTGATCCAAATCGGACTACTTTATCGTATAACTCCCAAAGGAACGATCGATCAAAAATATGCTCTAAACATGATTTTGTATGAAAATGTTCTGTGTTTGCCATGCTATCTTATCGATTACCATTGTTAATAACATATTGAAACTGAGTAACGGGTATCCTAAAGTCGCGAGGCGACTATAGCATTCTTTCTTGTTTTTCTACCTTTGTTAACTTCTTCATAGGTTTCATCTATTTGTGTTATATTACCTGTTTGTTTAAATGGGTTTGTGGATTTAAATCTTACTAAAGGTGATTCCCTATACCTAGTATCTATTTCAAATTCGGTTCTTTTTATACTCTCTGCAAGGGTATATTGATTTTTTGCAAAAGTGTGTAACAGGCAGAAGGAGGCGTGGCAGACCCCATAAAGTATATATATTCTTGATCAGCATCACAAGCCGAGTCGATATAGCCATGTCCGTCTGTCTGTCTGTCTGTCCGTATAAACAAACAGATTTCAGAGATGGTAAGAGCCACAAGTTCGAGCTTGGTGTCAAACGATCAAGAATATTTTTTTTCTTTCGATGCCTCGCCCCGTTCGCCCACAATGAACAAAAAAAAACTGGACACACCTAGCGAAAAATCGGTGTTTTCGGCAAATATCTCAGTTAATATGGCACCTAGGATCACCAATTCTGGTACGGGAGTTCCTAGCGATAGCAGTGTTGCATTGCACTGCCACTCCCCCTTTTCACACAATTAATAAACTAATTTTCTAAATTCAATGCCACTTTTAATGTACTTCTTCTTATTGTACAGTATTGTAATTAATAATTCGTGTGGAGACTAACTGGCGCATTAAAATCGGACCATAAACAAGAAAACTAGAAGCGTTACAATATTGATAATTGCAAGCGAGACAGAAACACACGAGCACATGTTTTCTGCCTGTGTGTCGGCAGCGCTGCCCGCGGTCGCCGGCTGCGCCGAATACACACATACATACATATGTGCATCATATATTGTCAAATGTATGTGTATTCGCATACAAACAAACAGATGTATGTTTGATTATGTTTAATTGTTTTTGTTTCAACGTGTTTTAATGCAAGTACTACACATTGTAATATCTCGATACCAATTTTAATAATTTAATCGGGAAAAATGCAGAGAATATTATTCGGTCGGGTGTGCTCGACTGTACATTTCTTTTTTGTTTTATAATGTTTACATTAGTTCTGTGGGAAAGAAATCTTTAACATAAATGATAAGCGTGGTGTAAGGCGTAATGTATGGGTACATATGTATCTACATATGTCACTATATGTATATATCTTGTATGTATATATATTAATATACACCCAAGCATATGTGTATTTTACGCGTGTGTGCACTGTACTTTTTTCACTGAGATTCTAGGTTTGCAGCAACGCGTTTTACTTCTTTGGAGTCAGCAAACAAAGTGAACGAGAAATTTTCTACCGTGGCCTACGTGCCAAATTTGCGTCCAATTTGTGCAATGTGACATTTAATTAACTGTTGTTTTCCCAGCTCTTTCTGTGTCGTCTTTCGATGCGTTGCCACACCATCGAAGGCAAGAACAAAAGAGATCGCTAATCAGCTGCGCCGAGTAAAAGGGAAATTTTGTCTATGCTATGGAGTAACGGGTTGCCAAATTATTAAATAGCAAAATAGAAAGGGTGTTCCTTAAAACTGAACCCTACATCCTTTCAGGGAATAGTTTTGTTTATTACATTTTTAGACCCCGTACTCTAAAAAAGAGTATAGGGGTCTATTAGGTTTGTCAGAAGCGAAATGTGCGTAACAGGCAGAAGGAGGCGTGGCCGACCCCATAAAGTATATATATTCTAGATCAGCATCAACAGCCGAGTCGATATAGCAATGTCCGTCTGTCCGTCTGTCTGTCCGTCCGTCCGTCCGTATGAACACCTAGATCTTTTAAACTACAAGAGCTAGAGCCACCATATTTTGAATGAAAGTCCGTCTATATTGCAGGCAGGTTAAGTTTATTTCAAATTTTTGCCACGCCCCCTACCGCCCCCGCAAATTGTAAAAAACAGTTTTCATTGCACTACAACTTTGAAACTTTGAAAGCTATAACCAAATTTACACAGTAGGTGTATGGTACAACTATAACTATCCTCACCAAGTTTCATTAAGATCGGACAACTATAGCTTATAGCTCCCATAGGACAAATCGGTCAAAAACAAAAAATTTGTATGATGACATGTAGTATTTGATAAGTGATCGCAGCCAAACTCACACAGAATGTGAACATAATTATTAAAAGTAACTTCACCAAATTTGGTCCAAATCGGAGAACTACAACATGTGAAACAAATTAGTCAAAAATGTTAAAAATTGTAATTTATATACGTGTTTGAAGAAAAGTGGTAAATCATTTATCTACTTTAGCCGTCCTGATTGTCAACAGTGCTGTGGTCCAAGTGATGTGGCATTCGTTAGAGAAACATGAGGTCTGCGGTTCGAACCCCAGAACAGACAGGCATTTGTTTTCTTTTTCTATAACAAAACATTATTATATGTAAATGCAGATAATCAGCAGTACCTGCAAATTGAGGTGTGGTGCATATGGTAGAGTGGCGACATGTGACAATCCTGTGTCTGATACCGCGGGTTCGATTGCAGCTAGCGCATCACTTTTTTAAATTTTAATTTAAACTATTATCTTTTTTTAAATTTGTATTTTAAAATATGAATCAGTCTACTGCTTCTTCTTTTAAGTTTGTAAGTATTTTTGTATGCGCACTACAAGGAGTACGGGGTCTTATACAGTCGGCACGTCGACTGTAACGTTTCTTACTTGTTAAAACTATATTTTCAAATTTTCATTTAAATTTAATAAAAATGCGCACCACTGTGAGTGCGGGGTCCTTTAAAGTTTTATATGTATATATTGTCGTTAACCAATGACACAGTACATTCAAGTGGCCCAGCAAAGCTTGTTAGCGTGCAGAGCCTACCAATGAATATTAATTTCAACTAGACAGGTGACAGAGAAAAGAAGTTCTAATTAAAGAGATTGAAGCAGAACTACCTACAACTCGAAAAGTTTGTTATAGTTACTACACAAGAAAAATATTTCTTTTGGTTAATTCGGAAGAATCAATATCACCGCTTTTTAGTTTGTTTATGAAAAGTACACCGAGCACTGTCCTACGATCAGACAAAGAAGAAATATTTGTTAGAAATGTTTGCTACGATAAGATATAAAGCGTATATTAGTGTTCCAGGAGAGGGTCCTTGCGCAAAAGGAAGGAATTATATTTGTACAGATCCTATTCTATCTTGCAAAATCCTGTATTGGGGAGACGAACTACACGATCTATATTAAAGAATAGGACGTACCAAGATAGTAAAGTGTTTTTTTGATAAACAGGGATCGTAAAATTTGTTCTACCATCGCTTTAAGAAGCCCAGAATAGCAAGAGCACTATTAATAATTAACTAAACATGCTTATCAAACTTAAGCTTTGGATCCATAAGGATACCCAAATCTACGATCGACTAAATCCTGTTATTATTGAAAATGTAATTTTTTAGAAAGTAATTGTTTAGAAAGTAATTGTATTGAAAGATGTTTACTTAATACTTACTAGAGTTAAGATTTAATGGCTTGACACCAGGCAAATCCTTATGAACAAATTATGTGAATTCTAACACGTTAGTGGTAGTAGATCTATATTTCATAAACCAATGTTGGTAGGGTGAAATCATGGATCTACAGAAATGTTGCAGTTGAGAAGTTTTCAATTTTTTAAAAGTCTTAGTTAGCAGACAACTTGGAAATACCTCTATTGTTGCAGACATTGGATTTGTGAAGAGGAATAATGTAAGATTATAACCAAACATCAGGGTCTTTGAAAGGCTGTCTGCACAGTTTCTTAGGATTGAGTCTGGAACCTCATTTGGTCTAGCTGGAAAAGCACTTTCAGGTGTGGGGTACTTTTGTCGCTTGCAAAAGCATAACTCACTATGCCGAAAAATCGATTCGTCACAGCTGAAGACTATGCTACTGCGGGAGCTCGCGATTAGCGACTTTACCGGAAGTTCGTTAATTTCTAGTCGCTTGGAGCTAAGACAGCAGTTCCTGGAGAAACGTGTTGCACTCTTGGATGATCGCCTAGAAGCTTGACAAGGATATTTTGAGTACGAATTTACTCAGTTATGGTCATATTAAAAGGCTTGTGCGACCTGCAAGGCGATGATGCGGTAGAAGCATTCGAGAGAACGGCATTGAACGGAGAGGAGATGGCATCGTGCACACCTCGAGTTGGTGGATCGCTCTATAGTGGTGGCAAATACCATTGCAATAAGCTTCGCAGCGAGTAGTTCTGTACCACGAAGTAGACAGACGTAAGCAACATCTACCCCGGTGCTTGTTCCGGAGTCCTCCTATGCGGCTGGCGTTTGTGGAATGACCACCAAAACGGACAACAAAACGATAGACTGCTGAACCTGCACCGATATATAAAGGAAATAGGCCATGGCTAGAGTTTCAGCCCGATTAAACATTCAACTGAACTCTTAAACAATTTCAGGTTCCGAGCAAAACTCGGTTGTCGTTTTATTGAATTCTATGTGTATAAGTTAGTAATTGTTGGTTAGTAATTTGTGCGGAGCTACGAAATAACACAATTCCACGTGATACGTCAGTTCAACTTTATTGTTCAAATCAGACTGAAAACTAAATGACAAAAATGTTCTTATATCAAGCTAGCCCTGACCTATAATCGCTGGGTCAGCGATTATGTTGAATGGATTATGTTTCAACGTCGCAACGGCACATGGAATATTAACGGCAGTGTTGTGCGGAGTTTTGCATAATTGGCTTTAGACAATGTAGAAGTTTTGCTGATCTTGCAGAAATGCATGTGTTCTTTTAAGGCAGGCCGGATGTGTTAACTCCTCCCTCCTTAGATTGAAGGCCATCCTCGGATTTCATTAAAGCTTCAATGACTGCTCTAAGAGGGGTTTGCTGTCTATTTGCTTTCCATTTCCGATACATCATGGAGAGGAAGAATCCTATGACCAGCAGGAAAATGATGAATGCAGTAAACGCCGCAGGCCAGGTTACCAATTTTTTCTCGACGTCTCCGATGTATTTTAGGTTTTCGAAGTTTAGCCTCTGAAGATAAGGTAGGCTGAAGATTTCTTGGTGACCAGTGATGTTGAGGAGAGTTGATGTTGCAAAACCTGGATGTCTCCGGACGATGCTCCTCATGATTTTGTATAATATTGATATTGATTTCCTCGCCTAATGTCAGCAGGAATGTACCATGGATAAGTTTTTCTGCTCCGCTGTCCATTTTTATTATAGCTGTTTCCTCATTTAATACAAGGATACCATCGTCTACCATTTCCAGTGACCAAAGGTGACTGGGCCGTGTACTACAGTGTGCGATACCCCCAGAGTGTTGTGCGCATGTTGCTGAAGGTAGCTGCTTACAGAATGTCGAAGTGAGCGTAGCACTACAATTTCCGATTTTTAAAATGTTATACTGGGTTTGTGCAAAAGTATGTAACAGGCAGAAGGAGGCGTGGCAGACCCCATAAAGTATATATATTCTTGATCAGCATCACAAGCCGAGTCGATATAGCCATGTCCGTCTGTCTGTCTGTCTATCTGTCTGCCGTATGAACAAACAGATTTCAGAGATGGTAAGAGCTACAAGTTCGAACTTAGTGTCAAACGATCACATATTTAGTCAGTCAATACAAGAATCTTTTTTTTTTTCGATGCCACGCCCCATTCGCCCACAATGAGCAAAAAACTGGACACACCTCGGGAAAAATCAATGTTTACGGCAAATATCTCAGTAACTATGGCACCTAGGATCACCAATTCTGGAACGGGAGGTTCCTAGCCACGGCATAGTTGCATTGCCATTTACAATTTTGGACTGCCACGCCCACTTTTCCCACATTTAATAAAAAAGTCTGGAACCTTCAGTGCCGGTTTTGGCGAACTGGTTCGTATCGTACAGTATTGTAATTGTATAATTCGTGTGGAGACTAACTATATTAAACTATACTGAAAGGCGCATTAAAATCGGACTATAAACTAGAAAACTAGAAGCGTTACAATATTGATATTTGAACCCAATATCAACCCATTGGTGCAAGCGAGATAGAAACACACAAACACATGTTCGAACGTTTTCGCTGCTTGTGCGGAGGCAGCGCTCCACGCGGAATCTGGCTGCGCCGAATACACACATATATACATATATGCATCATATATTGTCAAACGTACATATGTATGTATGTGGATTCGCCTGCAAACGAACAGATGTATGTTTAATTATGCTTAGATTGTTTTTGTTTCAACGTGTTTTAATGCAAGTGCTGCACATTGTAATATCTGGATACCTATTTTAATAATTTGATCGGGAAAAGTGCAGAGAGTATTATACAGTCGGGCGTGCTCGACTGTACTTTTCTTTCTTGTTTGTTGTATGTCCTACTGTCTGTGTTTGGTTTATTTATGCGGATGGCTTGGTGATCGAAGAATTTGGTGCTAATGGTTGATGAATTTGCTGGATCACTTCTCTGCTAACTCCGGTTAGTGTCTTCGCCAGAGGTTTAGAGAATTTCTTGTTGATGGTTGAAGAAATTACTGGATCAGTTCTCTGCTAACTCCGGTTGGTGTCTTCGCTAGTGTTTTAGAGAATTTGGTGTTGATGGTTGAAGAAATTACTGGATAAGTTCTCTGCTAATGGTTTAGAGAATTTGGTGTTGATTGATGGTTGAAGAAATTACTGGATCAGTTCTCTGCTTGTGGTTTAGAGAATTTTCTGGACACGTGTTATACTGTCTTTATACTCTCTGCAAGAGTATATTGGGTTTGTGCAAAAGTATGTAACAGGCAGAAGGAGTCGTGGCAGACCCCATAAAGTATATATATTCTTGATCAGCATCACAAGCCGAGTCGATATAGCCATGTCCGTCTGTCCGTCTGTCTGTCTGTCTGTCTGTCTGTCTGTCCGTCCGTATGAACAAACAGATTTCAGAGATGGTAAGAGCTACAAGTTCGAGCTTGGTGTCAAACGATCACATATTTAGTCAGTCAATACAAGAATCTTTTTTTTTTTCGATGCCACGCCCCATTCGCCCACAATGAGAAAAAACTAGACACACTTCGGGAAAAATCGATGTTTTCGGCAAATATCTCAGTAACTATGGCACCTAGGATCACCAATTTGGGTACGGAGGTTCTTAGCGACAGCATAGTTGCATTGCCATTTAAAATTTTGGACTGCCACGCCCCCTTTTCCCACACTTGAAAAAACTTCAAATGCCGTTTTTTGCGAACTTGTTCTTATCGTACAGTATTGTAGTGTATAATTCATGTGGAGACTAACTATATTAAACTATACTGAAAGGCGCATTAAAATCGGACTATAAACAAGAAAACTAGAAGCGTTACAATATTGATAATTGAACGCAATATCAACCCATAGGTGCAAGCGAGATAGAAACACACAAGCACATGTTCCAACGTTTTCGCTGCTTGTGTGGCGGCAGCGCTGCCCGCTGAAGCTGGCTGCGCCGAATACACACATACAAGCATATATGTAGCATTGTCAAACGTACATATGTATGTGTATTCGCATGCAAACAAACAGATGTGTGTTTGATTATGCTTAGATTGTTTTTGTTTCAACATATTTTAATGCAAGTACTACGCATACGATTTTAATCATTTAATCGGGAAAAATGCAGAGAGTATTATATAGTCGGGCGTGCTCGACTGTACTTTTCTTTCTTGTTCTTCCATAGAGTATATATATTCTTGATCAGCATCACAAGCCGAGTCGATATAGCCATGTCCGTCTGTCCGTCTGTCTGTCTGTCTGTCCGTATAAACAAACAGATATCAGAGATTTTAAGAACTACTAGTTCGAGCTTGGTGTCAATCAATCACATATTTAGTCAGTCAATACAAGAATCTTTTTTTATACTCTCTGCAAGAGTATATTGGGTTTGTGCAAAAGTATGTAACAGGCAGAAGGAGGCGTGGCAGACCCCATAAAGTATATATATTCTTGATCAGCATCACAAGCCGAGTCGATATAGCAATGTCCGTCTGTCTGTCCGTCCGTATGAACACCTGGATCTTTTAAACTACAAGAGCTAGAGCCACCAGATTTGGAATGAAAGTCCGTCTATATTGCAGGCAGGTTAAGTTTATTTCAAATTTTTGCCACGCCCCTTACCGCCCCCGCAATGAGCAAAAAACCAGACACACCTCGAAAAAAATGTAGTTTTAGGCCAATAACTCAGTAACTATGGCACTTAGGAACACCATTTCTGGTAAGAAGGTTGCTAGAGACAGCCTTAATGCGATGCCACGCCCCCTTTTCTCATTAGAGTTAACCAAACGTTTAAGCTTTAATACCATGTTTAAGGCATTTATTCATATAGTAGGGTGTTGTAATTCAACATAAGCATAGAGACATATAAAATCAAACTATTCTGAAAGTGGCATCAAAATACTACCTTTAACAAAAGAGCTACTGCGTTAGAAAGTTTGTTATTTAACTGCAATATCACTTACGAGCGAGAGCGAGACAGAAACATACAAACACATGTTCGAACGTTTTCGATGCTTGTGTGGCGACAGCGCTGCCGGCAGACGCTGGCCGCGCCGAATACACACACATACATACATGCATACATATAATTTCAAACGAATGTGCATGTGCATGAATAATATGTAAATGCTGATAATCGGAGAATTCTTGAAAGTGGCGCGTGGTGCAACTGATTGAGTTGGTCTGAGGTTGTAGGTTCGAATGCTGGCAATGAGAATTGTTAAATTATTTATTTTAAATTTAAATTCAAAATGTACATATAAAATTAAAATTGGTAAATTTCATTTGAAAATTTGAATTCAAATTGAATACAAATGTGCACTACTATTGGAGTACGGGGTCTTTTACAGTCGGCGCGATCGACTGTAGCCTTTCTTACTTATTTTTTTCTCTTTTTGCCAGAATATACGAGTTTTACAAACGAAGCAACCCCGTCACAATTCGGAACGGGTGTGCGAGAACAGCGAATCGGAGTTAGGCAGGTGTAGCTGAAGCGCTCTTGCTACTGCTTCTTCTCCAGCCAATTCCATGCGCCGGTTGCCTGGGCACGCTTACACGCCGTGTCCACACCAGGCGTTCTGACGGTGCGTGTACCAAGAAAAACCAGCCGACTCACCGCATATATTCTGCACCAAGAACGCGCGAAAGCGGCCAGGATTTGTGAAACGTCAGCAGTTTCATCCCCAATGATGGGATCAACGATTCTGGCGAATTGTTTATGTTATTGTCACCATTTGATTATTTTATAATGTTTACATTAGTTTTGTGGGAAAGAAATCTTTAACATAAATGATAAGTGTGGTGTAAGGCGTAATGTATAGGTACATATGTATCTACATATGTCACTTCCCCATCCTTATGAAATGAGCCTGTCCTCAGGCGGTTAATTTTGGATATAGTGTTGGATCTATTACAATTTCTTCGATTTCATTTTCATTTTGATTTAATTCTGTTTTAGTTTGTGTATCATTTTGAATATTTGATTGTATGTTTGGGGTTGATTCTTTTTTGTTCTTATAGTTAGCAAACATTTTTTGTTGAATATTTTTCTATTTAAAATAATGTATAATATAAGTACGGTTAAAATAATTGTTAAAGTTGTTATAGTTATAATTTGGAAGGTATTATACAATTTTGTTTGTTGTAGGATAATTTCTTTAGTTTGGACATATGACAATGACTCTAGTTGGGTTACATTATAATTTATGTAAACAGTTTGTGTGTAATCTAACATAGTATTAGTTATTAGAATTTCATAAAATTGAATTGAACAAATTATGGCTTTTATCATATTGTTTCCTTTGATAATAATTTCTCTATTGATACAATTTTGGTTTAGTACAGTTTTAGGTAAGTTCCATGTTAACATAATGTTTGATTCCACATACTTATTTTCATAATTATACCTTTGCAGAGGGTATATTGTTTTTGACACGAAGTTTGTAACGCATTGAAGAAGGCGTTTTCGACCACATAAAGTATATATATTCTTGATCAGCATCAACAGCCGAGTCGATATAGCCATGTCCGTCTGTCCGTCTGTCCGTCTGTCTGCCCGTCTGTCCGTCTGTTTCTATGCGAACTAGTCTCTCAGTTTTAAAGCTATCTTAATGAAATTTGGTACAGATCTGTATTCTCTCTGCACGCAGTTCATATGTTAAAATCGGACCACTATATCATATAGCTCCCATAGGAACAATCGGTTGAAAATGCTTAGTATGAACATTTTCGGTGTCTATTGACCGATTTCAACAAAATTCACGAAGAATGTATTTTTCATTGTCTCCCATAAGTTGACCAAATTTCATCCAAATCGGACTAATATATCATATAGCTCCCATAGGAACAATCGGTTGAAAATGCTTAGTATGAACATTTTCGGTGTCTATTGACCGATTTCAACGAAATTAACTCAGAACGAATTACTAGTATTGTCCCATCTGTTGACCAAATTTTAAATCGGACTTCTATATGTATCATATAACTACCAATTCAATATTCATGACTGCAAAAGTATTTAATTTTCGGCGAGCCGAAGATAACCGTTTTTTCTTGTTTTTATGTGATTTTGAATATCTACATTCTGTTTTATCTTGATTTAATATTCCAGTAATACATTTGTTCATAACTAAATCTTTATTGGTTCCTGTGATTGCTTTATTGTTTTGTAAATAGTAAGTGTCATGTATAGTTTCGGTCAAAGTGTCATTGTTTTCGTCAGGGTGTGGAATAATGTCGTATAGCGCAGTATTTATAATTTTGCGTGGAATATGTGAAATAATTAAAATTTCGTTAGTAGTTGTTTTTTTAGCTAAGTTGATGTTTTAATAATTATTATTTTTTCAGCGTTTAGATGCTTTAGTGAGTAATATTTTAGTAATTTAGGGTTGAATATACCAAGCCTGCTTAGTTGCTTTCCTAACTCAATTCTTGTAAGTTGAAAATTAGTATTTAAAGTCTTTGGTCTGCCTCATGGGTGATACTTAGACTGTTTATTTCTTCTGTTAATTTGTTGACAGCTTTTATTACTTCATTTATCTCATTGGTTTCAACACTATTTTCTGAAAGGTTATTATACCCGTTACTTGTATAGTAAAAGGGTATATTGTAATCGTTGGAATGTATGTAACAGGGAGAAGGAGGCGTGGCAGACCCCATCAAGGATATATACCTGATGAGCCTCAATAGCCGAGTCGATATAGCCATGGGCGTCTGTCCGTCTGTATGAACAAAAGGATCCCAGAGACTATAAGAGCTAGAAAGATGATAGGGGTCGCAAATGAAAGGTACAATATCCAAGCAGTACAAGTTTGTTTTTGTTTTTTGATACGCCCACTTTAGGGCGCTCTATCTTCATATAAAGGTAAATGTACAGTTAAATCTAGAATGTTTTAGTATATGTTAGCTATGCTATCTGAATCAAATTTACACGGATAGTACACGTCTAGGAAGTACTTGTACTGACCAAGTTTGATCCAAATCGGACTACTTTATCGTATAACTCCCAAAGGAACGATTGATCAAAAATATGCTCTAAACATGATTTTGTATGAAAATGTTCTGTGTTTGCCATGCTATCTTATCGATTACCATTGTTAATAACATATTGAAACTGAGTAACGGGTATCCTAAAGTCTCGAGGCGACTATAGCATTCTTTCTTGTTTTTCTACCTTTGTTAACTTCTTCATAGGTTTCATCTATTTGTGTTATATTTCCTGTTTGTTTAAATGGGTTTGTGGATTTAAATCTTACTAAAGGTGATTCCCTATACCTAGTATCTATTTCAAATTCGGTTCTTTTTATACTCTCTGCAAGGGTATATTGATTTTTTGCAAAAAGTGTGTAACAGGCAGAAGGAGGCGTGGCAGACCCCATAAAGTATATATTCTTGATCAGCATCACAAGCCGAGTCGATATAGCCATGTCCGTCTGTCTGTCTGTCTGTCCGTATAAACAAACAGATTTCAGAGATGGTAAGAGCCACAAGTTCGAGCTTGGTGTCAAACGATCAAGAATATTTTTTTTCTTTCGATGCCTCGCCCCGTTCGCCCACAATGAACAAAAAACTGGACACACCTAGCGAAAAATCGGTGTTTTCGGCAAATATCTCAGTTAATATGGCACCTAGGATCACCAATTCTGGTACGGGAGTTCCTAGCGATAGCAGTGTTGCATTGCACTGCCACTCCCCCTTTTCACACAATTAATAAACTAATTTTCTAAATTCAATGCCACTTTTAATGTACTTCTTCTTATTGTACAGTATTGTAATTAATAATTCGTGTGGAGACTAACTGGCGCATTAAAATCGGACCATAAACAAGAAAACTAGAAGCGTTACAATATTGATAATTGCAAGCGAGACAGAAACACACGAGCACATGTTTTCTGCCTGTGTGTCGGCAGCGCTGCCCGCGGTCGCCGGCTGCGCCGAATACACACATACATACATATGTGCATCATATATTGTCAAATGTATGTGTATTCGCATACAAACAAACAGATGTATGTTTGATTATGTTTAATTGTTTTTGTTTCAACGTGTTTTAATGCAAGTACTACACATTGTAATATCTCGATACCAATTTTAATAATTTAATCGGGAAAAATGCAGAGAATATTATTCGGTCGGGTGTGCTCGACTGTACATTTCTTTTTGTTTTATAATGTTTACATTAGTTCTGTGGGAAAAAAATCTTTAACATAAATGATAAGCGTGGTGTAAGGCGTAATGTATGGGTACATATGTATCTACATATGTCACTATATGTATATATCTTGTATGTATATATATTAATATACACCCAAGCATATGTGTATTTTACGCGTGTGTGCACTGTACTTTTTTCACTGAGATTCTAGGTTTGCAGCAACGCGTTTTACTTCTTTAAGTCAGCAAACAAAGTGAACGAGAAATTTTCTACCGTGGCCTACGTGCCAAATTTGCGTCAATTTGTGCAATGTGACATTTAATTAACTGTTGTTTTCCCAGCTCTTTCTGTGTCGTCTTTCGATGCGTTGCCACACCATCGAAGGCAAGAACAAAAGAGATCGCTAATCAACTGCGCCGAGTAAAAGGGAAATTTTGTCTATGCTATGGAGTAAAGGGTTGCCAAATTTAAATAGCAAAATAGAAAGGGTGTTCTAAAACTGAACCCTACATCCTTTCAGGAATAGTTTTGTTTATTACATTTTTAGACCCCGTACTCTAAAAAAGAGTTGCCAAATTGCGTAACAGGCAGAAGGAGGCGTGGCCGACCCCATAAAATAAATTCTAGATCAGCATCAACAGCCGAGTCGATATAGCAATGTCCGTCTGTCCGTCTGTCTGTCCGTCCGTCCGTCCGTAAACACCTGAATCCCCTTAAACTACAAGAGCTAGAGCCACCATATTTTGAATGAAAGTCCGTCTATATTGCAGGCAGGTTAAGTTTATTTCAAATTTTTGCCACGCCCCCTACCGCCCCCGCAAATTGTAAACAAGAAAGAAAAGTACAGTCGAGCGCGCCCGACCGTATAATACTCTCTGCATTTTCCCGATTAAATTATTAAAATCGGTATCCAGATATTACAATGAATAGTACTTGCATTAAAACACGTTGAAACAAAAACAATCTAAGCATAATCAAACACACATCTGTTTGTTTGTTGCGAATACACATACGTTTGACAATATATGATGCATGCATGTATGTATGTGTGTATTCGGCGCAGCCAGCGACCGCGGGCAGCGCTGCCGCCACACAGGCAGCAAAAACGTTCGAGCATGTGCTTGTGTGTTTCTGTCTCGCTTGCACCAATGGGTTGATATTGCGTTCAATTAACAATATTGTAACGCTTCTAGTTTTCTTGTTTATAGTCCGATTTTAATGCGCCTTTCAGGATAGTTTAATATAGTTAGTCTCCACACCAGTTATAAACTACAATACTGTACGATACGGAAAAAACGGCATTGAAGCTTGAAAACTATTTTATAAATTGTTGGGAAAAGTGGGCGTGGCAGTCCAAATTTATAGATGGCAATGCAACTATGCTGTCGCTAGGAACTCCCGTACAAGAATTGGTGATCCTAGGTGCCATAGTTACTGAGATATTTGCCGAAAACACCAATTTTTCACGAGGTGTGTCCAGTTTTTTGCTTTTTGTGGGCGAATGGGGCGTGGCATCGAAAAAAAAAAAAAAAAGATTCTTGTATTGACTGACTAAATATCTGATCGTTTGACACCAAGCTCGAACTTGTAGCTCTTACCATCTCTGAAATCTGTTTGTTCATACGGACAGACGGACAGACAGACAGACAGACAGACAGACAGACAGACAGACAGACAGACAGACAGACGGACAGACGGACAGACGGACATGGCTATATCGACTCGGCTTGTGATGCTGATCAATAATATATATACTTTATGGGGTCTGCCACGCCTCCTTCTGCCTGTTACATACTTTTGCACAAACCCAATATACTCTTGCAGAGAGTATAAAAACAGTTTTCATTGCACTACAACTTTGAAACTTTGAAAGCTATAACCAAATTTACACAGTAGGTGTATGGTACAACTATAACTATCCTCACCAAGTTTCATTAAGATCGGACAACTATAGCTTATAGCTCCCATAGGACAAATCGGTCAAAAACAAAAAATTTGTATGATGACATGTAGTATTTGATAAGTGATCGCAGCCAAACTCACACAGAATGTGAACATAATTATTAAAAAGTAACTTCACCAAATTTGGTCCAAATCGGAGAACTACAACATGTGAAACAAATTAGTCAAAAATGTTAAAAATTGTAATTTATATACGTGTTTGAAGAAAAGTGGTAAATCATTTATCTACTTTAGCCGTCCTGATTGTCAACAGTGCTGTGGTCCAAGTGATGTGGCATTCGTTAGAGAAACATGAGGTCTGCGGTTCGAACCCCAGAACAGACAGGCATTTGTTTTCTTTTTCTATAACAAAACATTATTATATGTAAATGCAGATAATCAGCAGTACCTGCAAATTGAAGTGTGGTGCATATGGTAGAGTGGCGACATGTGACAATCCTGTGTCTGATACCGCGGGTTCGATTGCAGCTAGCGCATCACTTTTTTTAAATTTTAATTTAAACTATTATCTTTTTTAAATTTGTATTTTTAAAATATGAATCAGTCTACTGCTTCTTCTTTTAAGTTTGTAAGTATTTTTGTATGCGCACTACAAAGGAGTACGGGGTCTTATACAGTCGGCACGTCGACTGTAACGTTTCTTACTTGTTAAAACTATATTTTCAAATTTTCATTTAAATTTAATAAAAAATGCGCACCACTGTGAGTGCGGGGTCCTTTAAAGTTTTATATGTATATATTGTCGTTAACCAATGACACAGTACATTCAAGTGGCCCAGCAAAGCTTGTTAGCGTGCAGAGCCTACCAATGAATATTAATTTCAACTAGACAGGTGACAGAGAAAAAGAAGTTCTAATTAAAGAGATTGAAGCAGAACTACCTACAACTCGAAAAGTTTGTTATAGTTACTACACAAGAAAAATATTTCTTTTGGTTAATTCGGAAGAATCAATATCACCGCTTTTTAGTTTGTTTATGAAAAGTACACCGAGCACTGTCCTACGATCAGACAAAGAAGAAATATTTGTTAGAAATGTTTGCTACGATAAGATATAAAGCGTATATTAGTGTTCCAGGAGAGGGTCCTTGCGCAAAAGGAAGGAATTATATTTGTACAGATCCTATTCTATCTTGCAAAATCCTGTATTGGGGAGACGAACTACACGATCTATATTAAAGAATAGGACGTACCAAGATAGTAAAGTGTTTTTGATAAACAGGGATCGTAAAATTTGTTCTACCATCGCTTTAAGAAGCCCAGAATAGCAAGAGCACTATTAATAATTAACTAAACATGCTTATCAAACTTAAGCTTTGGATCCATAAGGATACCCAAATCTACGATCGACTAAATCCTGTTATTATTGAAAATGTAATTTTTTAGAAAGTAATTGTTTAGAAAGTAATTGTATTGAAAGATGTTTACTTAATACTTACTAGAGTTAAGATTTAATGGCTTGACACCAGGCAAATCCTTATGAACAAATTATGTGAATTCTAACACGTTAGTGGTAGTAGATCTATATTTCATAAACCAATGTTGGTAGGGTGAAATCATGGATCTACAGAAATGTTGCAGTTGAGAAGTTTTCAATTTTTTAAAAGTCTTGGGAATAGCAGACAACTTGGAAATACCTCTATTGTTGCAGACATTGGATTTGTGAAGAGGAATAATGTAAGATTATAACCAAACATCAGGGTCTTTGAAAGGCTGTCTGCACAGTTTCTTAGGATTGAGTCTGGAACCTCATTTGGTCTAGCTGGAAAAGCACTTTCAGGTGTGGGGTACTTTTGTCGCTTGCAAAAGCATAACTCACTATGCCGAAAAATCGATTCGTCACAGCTGAAGACTATGCTACTGCGGGAGCTCGCGATTAGCGACTTTACCGGAAGTTCGTTAATTTCTAGTCGCTTGGAGCTAAGACAGCAGTTCCTGGAGAAACGTGTTGCACTCTTGGATGATCGCCTAGAAGCTTGACAAGGATATTTTGAGTACGAATTTACTCAGTTATGGTCATATTAAAAGGCTTGTGCGACCTGCAAGGCGATGATGCGGTAGAAGCATTCGAGAGAACGGCATTGAACGGAGAGGAGATGGCATCGTGCACACCTCGAGTTGGTGGATCGCTCTATAGTGGTGGCAAATACCATTGCAATAAGCTTCGCAGCGAGTAGTTCTGTACCACGAAGTAGACAGACGTAAGCAACATCTACCCCGGTGCTTGTTCCGGAGTCCTCCCTATGCGGCTGGCGTTTGTGGAATGACCACCAAAACGGACAACAAAACGATAGACTGCTGAACCTGCACCGATATATAAAGGAAATAGGCCATGGCTAGAGTTTCAGCCCGATTAAACATTCAACTGAACTCTTAAACAATTTCAGGTTCCGAGCAAAACTCGGTTGTCGTTTTATTGAATTCTATGTGTATAAGTTAGTAATTGTTGGTTAGTAATTTGTGCGGAGCTACGAAATAACACAATTCCACGTGATACGTCAGTTCAACTTTATTGTTCAAATCAGACTGAAAACTAAATGACAAAAATGTTCTTATATCAAGCTAGCCCTGACCTATAATCGCTGGGTCAGCGATTATGTTGAATGGATTATGTTTCAACGTCGCAACGGCACATGGAATATTAACGGCAGTGTTGTGCGGAGTTTTGCATAATTGGCTTTAGACAATGTAGAAGTTTTGCTGATCTTGCAGAAATGCATGTGTTCTTTTTTAAGGCAGGCCGGATGTGTTAACTCCTCCCTCCTTAGATTGAAGGCCATCCTCGGATTTCATTAAAGCTTCAATGACTGCTCTAAGAGGGGTTTGCTGTCTATTTGCTTTCCATTTCCGATACATCATGGAGAGGAAGAATCCTATGACCAGCAGGAAAATGATGAATGCAGTAAACGCCGCAGGCCAGGTTACCAATTTTTTCTCGACGTCTCCGATGTATTTTAGGTTTTCGAAGTTTAGCCTCTGAAGATAAGGTAGGCTGAAGATTTCTTGGTGACCAGTGATGTTGAGGAGAGTTGATGTTGCAAAACCTGGATGTCTCCGGACGATGCTCCTCATGATTTTGTATAATATTGATATTGATTTCCTCGCCTAATGTCAGCAGGAATGTACCATGGATAAGTTTTTCTGCTCCGCTGTCCATTTTATTATAGCTGTTTCCTCATTTAATACAAGGATACCATCGTCTACCATTTCCAGTGACCAAAGGTGACTGGGCCGTGTACTACAGTGTGCGATACCCCCAGAGTGTTGTGCGCATGTTGCTGAAGGTAGCTGCTTACAGAATGTCGAAGTGAGCGTAGCACTACAATTTCCGATTTTTAAAATGTTATACTGGGTTTGTGCAAAAGTATGTAACAGGCAGAAGGAGGCGTGGCAGACCCCATAAAGTATATATATTCTTGATCAGCATCACAAGCCGAGTCGATATAGCCATGTCCGTCTGTCTGTCTGTCTGTCTGTCTGTCCGTATGAACAAACAGATTTCAGAGATGGTAAGAGCTACAAGTTCGAGCTTGGTGTCAAACGATCACATATTTAGTCAGTCAATACAAGAATCTTTTTTTTTTCGATGCCACGCCCCATTCGCCCACAATGAGCAAAAAACTGGACACACCTCGGGAAAAATCAATGTTTACGGCAAATATCTCAGTAACTATGGCACCTAGGATCACCAATTCTGGAACGGAGGTTCCTAGCCACGGCATAGTTGCATTGCCATTTACAATTTTGGACTGCCACGCCCACTTTTCCCACATTTAATAAAAAGTCTGGAACCTTCAGTGCCGGTTTTGGCGAACTGGTTCGTATCGTACAGTATTGTAATTGTATAATTCGTGTGGAGACTAACTATATTAAACTATACTGAAAGGCGCATTAAAATCGGACTATAAACTAGAAAACTAGAAGCGTTACAATATTGATATTTGAACGCAATATCAACCCATTGGTGCAAGCGAGATAGAAACACACAAACACATGTTCGAACGTTTTCGCTGCTTGTGCGGAGGCAGCGCTCCACGCGGAATCTGGCTGCGCCGAATACACACATATATACATATATGCATCATATATTGTCAAACGTACATATGTATGTGGATTCGCCTGCAAACGAACAGATGTATGTTTAATTATGCTTAGATTGTTTTTGTTTCAACGTGTTTTAATGCAAGTGCTGCACATTGTAATATCTGGATACCTATTTTAATAATTTGATCGGGAAAAGTGCAGAGAGTATTATACAGTCGGGCGTGCTCGACTGTACTTTTCTTTCTTGTTTGTTGTATGTCCTACTGTCTGTGTTTGGTTTATTTATGCGGATGGCTTGGTGATCGAAGAATTTGGTGCTAATGGTTGATGAATTTGCTGGATCACTTCTCTGCTAACTCCGGTTAGTGTCTTCGCCAGAGGTTTAGAGAATTTCTTGTTGATGGTTGAAGAAATTACTGGATCAGTTCTCTGCTAACTCCGGTTGGTGTCTTCGCTAGTGTTTTTTAGAGAATTTGGTGTTGATGGTTGAAGAAATTACTGGATAAGTTCTCTGCTAATGGTTTAGAGAATTTGGTGTTGATTGATGGTTGAAGAAATTACTGGATCAGTTCTCTGCTTGTGGTTTAGAGAATTTTCTGGACACGTGTTATACTGTCTTTATACTCTCTGCAAGAGTATATTGGGTTTGTGCAAAAGTATGTAACAGGCAGAAGGAGTCGTGGCAGACCCCATAAAGTATATATATTCTTGATCAGCATCACAAGCCGAGTCGATATAGCCATGTCCGTCTGTCCGTCTGTCTGTCTGTCTGTCTGTCTGTCCGTCCGTATGAACAAACAGATTTCAGAGATGGTAAGAGCTACAAGTTCGAGCTTGGTGTCAAACGATCACATATTTAGTCAGTCAATACAAGAATCTTTTTTTTTTTCAATGCCACGCCCCATTCGCCCACAATGAGAAAAAAAACTAGACACACTTCGGGAAAAATCGATGTTTTCGGCAAATATCTCAGTAACTATGGCACCTAGGATCACCAATTTGGGTACGGAGGTTCTTAGCGACAGCATAGTTGCATTGCCATTTAAAATTTTGGACTGCCACGCCCCCTTTTTCCCACACTTGAAAAAACTTCAAATGCCGTTTTTTGCGAACTTGTTCTTATCGTACAGTATTGTAGTGTATAATTCATGTGGAGACTAACTATATTAAACTATACTGAAAGGCGCATTAAAATCGGACTATAAACAAGAAAACTAGAAGCGTTACAATATTGTTAATTGAACGCAATATCAACCCATAGGTGCAAGCGAGATAGAAACACACAAGCACATGTTCCAACGTTTTCGCTGCTTGTGTGGCGGCAGCGCTGCCCGCTGAAGCTGGCTGCGCCGAATACACACATACAAGCATATATGTAGCATTATCAAACGTACATATGTATGTGTATTCGCATGCAAACAAACAGATGTGTGTTTGATTATGCTTAGATTGTTTTTGTTTCAACATATTTTAATGCAAGTACTACGCATACGATTTTAATCATTTAATCGGGAAAAATGCAGAGAGTATTATATAGTCGGGCGTGCTCGACTGTACTTTTCTTTCTTGTTCTTCCATAGAGTATATATATTCTTGATCAGCATCACAAGCCGAGTCGATATAGCCATGTCCGTCTGTCCGTCTGTCTGTCTGTCTGCCTGTCTGTATGTCTGTCTGTCTGTCCGTACGAACAAACAGATTTCAGAGATGGTAAGAGCTACATGTTCGAGCTTGGTGTCAAACGATCAGATATTTAGTCAGTCAATACAAGAATCTTTTTTTTTTTTTTTCGATGCCACGCCCCATTCGCCCACAATAAGCAAAAAACTGGACACACCTCGTGAAAAATTTGTGTTTTTCGGCAAATATCTCAGTAACTATGGCACCTAGGATCACCAATTCTGGTACAGATGTTCCTTGCGAGAGCATAGTTACATTGCCATTTAAAATTTTGGACTGCCACGCCCACTTTTCCCACAGTTCATAAAATAGTTTTCAAGCTTCAATGCCGTTTTTTCCGTATCGTACAGTATTGTAGTTTATAACTGGTGTGGAGACTAACTATATTAAACTATCCTGAAAGGCCCATTAAAATCGGACTATAAACATGAAAACTAGAAGCATTACAATATTGATAATTGAACGCAATACCAACCCATTGGTGCAAGCGAGATAGAAACACACAAGCACATGTTCGAACGTTTTCGCTGCCTGTGTGTCGGCAGCGCTGCCCGCGGTCGCTGGCTGCGCCGAATACACACATACATACATACATATTTGCATCATATACATATTGCCAAACGTATGTGTATTCGAATACAAACAAACAGATGTGTGTTTGATTATGCTTAGATTGTTTTTATTTCAACGTGTTTTAATGCAAGTAATTCACATTGTAATATCTCGATACCGATTTTAATAATTTAATCGGGACAAATGCAGAGAGTATTATACGGTCGGGCGCGCTCGACTGTAGTTTTCTTTCTTGTGTTTTCGATGCCACGTCCCATTCGCCCACAATGAGCAAAAAACTAGACACACCTCGGGAAAAATCAATGTTTTCGGCAAATATCTTAGTATCGCAGGTACGCAAACACTATCCAAGTCGCTGTGGGCCGGCCCAGAAGTTCTGCGCCACGCTACCGAATGCCACTATGCCACTATGCACTCCTATGCGCTCTTGACGGCGACAATAAAGGAAAACTTTACGTTAAGTAAGTATGCAGGATACCACGAGTCTTATTACCGACTACAGGGTTCCAATTAATCTCTAAATGATTTTGAAATGGACCTATTGTAAAGCGCTGTATTGCGAGAATTGCCCACCTCCACTTAGTATAGCATCCTAACACAGCGATTTATTACCAAGTGCTGTTCCTATCCAGCAGACCACAGACGCAATGAGAAGCACAAGACATGGAACGTCGCTTTGAAGCTCGATACCACCGTCCAACGGTGAGTGCCGTGCTCAATATGACAGAGTCAGCTCCTTTAGTACCTCAGCAAAGCAGGAGAAGGCGCGGTCGTCGACAGACCAGATCAATCTTTCCTTTTTCACAGTCAACAAGTAAGAAAGGCTACAGTCGACCGAGCCGACTATAAAAGACCCCGTACTCTCATTGTAGTGCACATTTGTATTCAATTTGATTTCAAATTTTCAAATGAAATTTAACAATTTTAATTTTATATGTACATTTTGAATTGAAATTTGAAATAAATAATTTAACAATTCGCATTGCTAGCATTCGAACCTACAACCTCAGACCAACTCTATCAGTTGCACCACGCGCCACTTTCAAGAAATCTCCGATTATCACCATTTACATATTATTCATACAAACACACATTCGTTTGAAATAATATGTATGCATATACGTATGTATGCATGTGTGTATGTATGTGTGTATTCGGCGCGGCCAGCGTCTGGCGGCAGCGCTGTCGCCACACAAGCATCGAGAACGTTCGAACATGTGTTTGTATGTTTCTGTCTCGCTCTCGCGCATAAGGGATATCGCAGTTAAAAACAAGAAAGAAAAGTACAGTCGAGCACGCCCGACCGTTTAATACTCTCTGCATTTGTTCCCGATTAAATTATTAAAATCGGTATTCAGATATTACAATGTGAATTACTTGCATTAAAACACGTTGAAACAAAAACAATCTAAGCATAATCAAACACACATCTGTTTGTTTGCATGCGAATACACATACATATGTACGTTTGACAATATATGCTGCATATATGTATGTATGTGTGTATTCGGCGCAGCCAGCGACCGCGGGCAGCGCTGCCGACACACAGGCAGCGAAAACGTTCGAACATGTGCTTGTGTGTTTCTATCTCGCTTGCACCTATGGGTTGATAATGCGTTCAATTATCAATATTGTAACGCTTCTAGTTTTCTTATTTATAGTCCGATTTAAATGCGCCTTTCAGGATAGTTTAATATAGTTAATCTCCACACGAATTATAATTAAACAATACTGTATGATACGAACAAGTTCGCAAAAACGGCATTTTAAGTTTTTTTCAAGTGTGGGAAAAGGGGGCGTGGCAGTCAAAAATTTTAAATGGCAATGCAACTATGCTGTCGCTAGAGCCTCCGTACCCAAATTGGTGATCGTAGGTGCCATAGTTACTGAGATATTTGCCGAAAACACCAATTTTTCAAGAGGTGTGTCCAGTTTTTTTGCTTATTGTGGGCGAATGGGGCGTGGCATCGAAAAAAAAAAAAAAAGATTCTTGTATTGACTGACTAAATATGTGATCGTTTGACACCAAGCTCGAACTTGTAGCTCTTACCATCTCTGAAATCTGTTTGTTCATACGGACAGACAGACAGACAGACAGACAGACAGACGGACAGACGGACATGGCTATATCGACTCGGCTTGTGATGCTGATCAATAATATATATACTTTATGGGGTCTGCCACGCCTCCTTCTGCCTGTTACATACTTTTGCACAAACCCAATATACTCTTGCAGAGTATAAACACACTTTGTAACGTGCATGGCTCTTTTGTTAAAGGTAGTATTTTGATGCCACTTTCAGAATAGTTTGATTTTATATGTCTCTATGCTTATGTTGAATTACAACACCCTACTATATGAATAAATGCCTTAAACATGGTATTAAAGCTTAAACGTTTGGTTAACTCTAATGAGAAAAGGGGGCGTGGCATCGCATTAAGGCTGTCTCTAGCAACCTTCTTACCAGAAATGGTGTTCCTAAGTGCCATAGTTACTGAGTTATTGGCCTAAAAGTACATTTTTTTCGAGGTGTGTCTGGTTTTTTGCGGACCAGTGCGACGCATCATTGCCAATGGTATCGGTGCTTCGGGTTTGGAAAAGGATGGCACCCCGTGGTTCTGCGTAGATCCTGTCAAGAACTCATATCCACTACCTCGGACGGATGACAACTTGGCAATACAACATGAATCCAAGTGATTCTCGACGATGGGTTAGTGAACCAAATTAAAAGTTAGCCCACAAAAATAAAACTAGTTAAAGTTACTTTCCTAGGTTACATTGTCAACTGCCAGGGTTTAAATGCGTGCCCGGAAAAAATCAGTCGCTTACTAGACTGACCACCTGCGCACTGTTAAAAGAATACTCGTTCATTTGTCAGATTATGCACATATTACTGAAAATTTATCCCTGTTTTAGGTGCTATTGCCCACCCTATCAACGAATTAACTGGGGCTCAAGCATTTGTGGTCTCGTTTGACCCAAGAAACGTTCAATATTACCAAAAGCGAACTTACCCCAGCACGCAGCTTTTGCAGCAAGCCACAATTTCTTCCTCGTTTCCTCTCGGTCGGCTTGGTGCTCAAAATGTTTTTCTATAATTAGTCCGCGAGTCGCCATTGGCATGGATACTTGCCCTCTCGTCTTCTAAACGGGAGACCGTGCCCAGCTTAGCGAGCTCGTCTGCAGCGCATATCACTCTATGTCACTATCCCAGGGAACCATATGAGGTAAAGACCGAACTGTTCATCAGAGATTTGAGTTTGATATGAAAAGCAGCGAGTTACTGATCTGGTCGTAAAAGGGCTGTGGGAATTTTCAACCGGCATTCTCCGATATCCAGTACGCGAAAAAGTCAGTTAACTGACACGTTCCATAGGAGAGGAGATAGATTACCACCTTGTGGAGTGCCCATGGAAACGAATTTCGAGGAGTTGACATTACCTAAGGAGGCTTCGATAACACAACCTCTCAGGAACTTGTCGATAAGGCCCACGGAGATGGGGTCAATGATCACAGATAGTAGGATTCCTTTGTAGATCTGCTGGAGCCAATTTATGGCCAAATCCTTAGCACGAATGTAATTAACCGGTATAATACAATCCGGACTCAGAATATTTGGAAAGCTTGATGCTTTCTATCGCCTCAGAAATATTTCCCTTACTGACTGACTGTGACTGATGCGGCGCGGTCCCGTCCCATGCTAGTGTGTTCTAGGGTAGAAAAGGCTATTATGACAGCCTAGAAAACGAGTCTTGGTAGCTCGAGAGACTCAGCTGAGTTTACATATTTTTCTATGTTAAAGAGCCTTGTGGATATCTTACGAAGCTCGTTTACCGAGTGAGTTCACCATAGAGACTTTGGACGTCCCGCGTTTTCGTTAATTAAACAAGCCCAATTTAAAAGGACAGCTTGTGGAATCTCGAGTGATACAATGCTCTCACTTTATCTATGGTCAGAGATGGGGCGTTCCGTTAGAGCTTTCCATGACACAATGCCTGTCTTCAGAGAGACCTAGCAGCTCTTGCCTATTATTACTGATAAAGTTGGGCTCTGTACCCTTATTACAAATAATTAGCTTTGTAAAGACGTGAAAGTTGAAAATTACCACTTAAATTTGTGTGCTTGTTAGCTGTGGAAACGCCTTTGGGAACCGCTCCCATCTCAGGCACGATAGCCACGCTAATACTCTGTTGACCGATACCTACGACTGGAGAGGAGCTAGGGACTGGCTTGTCCTTCGCTGTGTTGGATGAAAGATTTGATTTGGCCAGCCCGGTTTTTTGAATAAATGCCGGCCTCTGTTTTTCTAGTTGATTTGTCAAGTAATTCACATGAGTGTGCGTGATAGGAAGTTCCGCCACGTAATAGCCCGCTATAATGTGGTAAGCCTGGAGTAAAACTGGGGATCAGCAGGTACCCAGAGTCCACATATAAGCGAACGAGCACACTGTCGACCATGCATTCATGGGCATATGCTGTTCAACATTTGGATTGGTGTAACTTTTTACATCTAGCCCGACTACCATTAGTCAGCATCCAAGGCAGAGCCATAACTGTACCAACGACACTGCCTCAAATGTACTGCCTCGTAAATATATCTACATCCATATCATAATATTTTTGGCAACACTCAAGCAGTGTGCAGTCAAATTTTGGCACAACTTTCCATGTTTATTTAAATCTCGACTTGATAGAGATAATCAGCTTGTACTGTGCTTTACCTGTGTATATATGAGCGAGAAACAATTATCTTTTTATTATCTTTTACACTCTTGCAGTGTGCAGTCAAATTTTGGCACACCTTTTCATGTTGATTTGAATATTGACTTGAATGATGGACGATTCTTTGTTGCAGCCATTCACCGACTTGATCTTGCACCACCTTCTGTTCGCTTAGTACAATTCGGCAGTAGGTAGATATATATATATATATATACATATATATATATTGGAAGATTTCTACTACATCATAGTGCTTCTTTAGGTCTACAAATGATCGATATTTTACATCATCTCGCACCTTCAGTCCATCGCCAATGTAGCTGATAATTGATTTGTCTTCAAAGTTGTCAAGGGCAGCGATTTTGCGCACTTGCAGCACGTACTTATAAAATTTTCTTTTCTTTTTACTTCTTAACGGCTTGTGAATTTCAGCGCTGCTTAGCTTTTGATCTTACTCCGCGATTTTCATTTTGAATTTAAACTCAACTTCTGATGAAAGAACTTAAATCTCTACTGCGCAATAAAGTGTGTTCTTCATTGACGGCTCTCTGCAGCTCTTGATCTTCGATCTTTGATTTAGTTCTTCTGCTTCAATACGTTTGTCGAACCAAACTTAAACATTATGTGTATATCATTACTATAACTATCCTCACAAAGTTTGACCTGGAACGGGCAACTACCAAATAGCACCAATAGGAATGTTTTAACGTTAAACTGACATTTATTGTAAAGACAAATCATATATCTTTCGAATGTTGAATAAAACTTCTCTAGGTTAAATAGTTTGCCGACGGAGTCCAATTTAATATTGGATTTTTTAATTTCTATAATGTTTTACACAGAAATTTCATAGTATTTACACCCACTAAATTAGATTGCTTAAAAATATGTCTAGATAGAAAACAAAAAGCTAACAATAATTTTATAATCAAAATACAATGTTTTTTTTAGTCTTGTGGAAAGCGAAAAGTGCATAATAGGCTGACTAATGCAACACTACGACTGCCGAGCTGTCCGTCTATTATTATGAATACATATATCTCAGAGATTTCAAGAGATAATTATTAAATTTTATGTATATGTTAAGAGATATCTTTCTCCTATAGAGTACATATATTGGTACATATTCATGGTCAGTTTCAACAGTCATGTCCGTCGGTTCGTCCGTACCTCAGAATCTCAGAGACTTTAAAAATGCAATGACAAGAGCTCGCCAATAAAATACATGCAAAAAAAATGTAACGTCTTCTAGGGCACTTTAAGTTGATGCAAAGTTTAAGCTGGTAAAATACAAGTTTACCGTATAAAAAAAAAATTTTTTTTTTGCTCCTTATCTTGATCAAATTTATACAAAATGCGTTTGCCATGGTAGTTATTGAACTGACCAAGTTTGATCCTAATTCGATAACTATATTGTATCTATAACTTTTGTAAAAAGTAATTCTAAATATGAATAAGTATGAAATATTTTACCAAGCTATCTTAATCAATCTCGATATTAAAAGCTTCTTAAAGCGTACGTATATAAGAAAAAGATTACAGCTTTTGATGCCTTGTTGAAAAAACATCAACATCTAATAATATGTTATTTTTGGGTCCAACTTCTCTTAGGACAACAACTGCTTACGTATCAAGATTTTAGGAGACTGTTATTATTGTGTATCTGGATTGCCAGAACCCCGAAAGGATCATGCCAAATGTACCGTGGAAATGGGACTCGATGTGATCGATGCCATTGCGTAAGTGCTACAAAAGTTTTAACTATATGCTCCACTACCAAAGTAGAAATAATATTGTTTTTTATCCATAGTACTGTTGTGGAAGCCACTGACGTTATTCTTAATATGCGCGTAGGTATTCACACTGGCCGAGTCCTCTGTGGTGTTTTGGGTCTGCGAAAGTGGCAATTCGATGTGTGGTCCAATGACGTGACACTTGCAAACCACATGGAGTCGGGGGGTGAGCCAGGTCGTGTGCATGTGACTCGTGCTACACTCGATTCGTTGTCTGGCGAGTATGAGGTAGAGGCGGGAAACGGGGATGAGCGTTCCTCATATCTCCGAGACCATGGTGTGGATACATTTTTATTGTGCCACCGCAGCATAGACGCAAGGTTGGATTACTGCTCAAGCTAACTAGAAATTTCTATGCCAATTTATTTAAATATCTGGCGTTTCATTGCAGCCTTTTATGCTTAATCCTCTTGGTGTACGCTCAACGATTGGAAATCGACGAAAATTATCATTTAGAAATGTTTCAAATGTTGTAATGCAGCTGCTTCACACCATCAAGTTCTCAGAGCCCGTTCCTTTCTCCAATATTGCCACTGGTTCATTTCCACCAACGACTGTGACCCTTACCGGTGGTGCGTCCCGCTGCAGCAGCAGCGAAGCACCAACTGGTGCTGTAAATTCTTTAGAAAAAGGCACGCGTAAGGTAAGAACCGAAAAGAACATGAAAAGAACCATGGACCATGTGTTACACAATAGTCAACAAGAAAGAAAAGTACAGTCGAGCGCGCCCGACCGTATAATACTCTCTGCATTTGTCCCGATTAAATTATTAAAATCGGTATCGAGATATTACAATGTGAATTACTTGCATTAAAACACGTTGAAATAAAAACAATCTAAGCATAATCAAACACACATCTGTTTGTTTGTATTCGAATACACATACGTTTGGCAATATGTATAAGATGCAAATATGTATGCATCAGAGACCTGCAACGAGTATACTCGAGTACGTTCGAACTTTTCATCAAACGATCGGGTAACGAGTAATTCAACGGGCTGTCCGAAAATGGTTCGAATCACAACGATCAGTTGTCCGTTTTCAAACCTTCGAACGATCAGCCCCATAGATCGTCTGCTGATCGTTGGCTGATCGTTCGATTGGCAAACGAGTATTCCAACGAGTATACGAACGCAACCTGTCCTGATCGTTTTTTCAGTACAAACGTTCGAGTAACAAGCAAGTTCGTTGGTTCGCTTGCGTTGCGTGACGTTCGCAGTGTTGTCATTTATAAAATGAAAATATGCTAGTTCTAGCGGAAAAAAAGGAAAATGGCTAAATTTCAATGAAAAATAATAAGAAAAATGTTTAAACATATATTTTTCTTCTTCTTTTATTATTAATAAAATTAAAACCGACAGTGCATAATATAAAAAATGAAATAATTGTAATATATGTGCATTGATTTTCCCATGTACACATAAGTAAAAGCTAGATCTGGCGGAAAACAATTTAGAGAGCAACACTGATGGCACGCGCAACAATCTCGGGACTTGTCTTTGTTTGTGTGTATTAGTGCGAGCAAGTATTGATATGTTTGGCTAACCACGCATTTTGCTTATATTTTTTTTAAGACATGAAAACCCAAACGGAAGAGTTTCTACCTGCTATTGCGCTAAATGCAAAACAACCCCTTTTACAAAACTCTTAGAGTCATACTCTGGCCAAACAAGGGAATTTCCAAAAGGCCAGCCCATCTACGTTTATCTGTTGAGCGTAAAAAGGGTTTCCAAATTACCAATTGTAATGCAGATTTCTACGAATTGCCACTTTTAATTCTCTAAAAAACCTATGATCAAAATATTAAAAACCGAATTTCATTTATTATTAAATGTCAATGTATTTAAATTACATTCTTTAAAGCCGTCAAATCATTTAGTCTAGTACCACCGCTGAGAATATTTCATGCAAAATATTATAAGTTTCTGTTTGGCCTGCTTAAAACATGTTGTATAACGGCAAAATACTCAGTATATACTCGAGTAAAACAGTATAAACATGCCCGCGGCACGCACACCAAACGATCGGGTATCAAATTTGTTCGAACAAAACGATCACGAGTAAGCGTTCGAGTATACTCGAAATTTTTATACTCGTTGCAGGTCTCTGGTATGCATGTATGTGTGTATTCGGCGCAGCCAGCGACCGCCGGCAGCGCTGCCGACACACAGGCAGCGAAAACGTTCGAACATGTGCTTGTGTGTTTCTATCTCGCTTGCACCTATGGGTTGGTATTGCGTTCAATTATCAATATTGTAACGCTTCTAGTTTTCTTGTTTATAGTCCGATTTTAATGCGCCTTTCAGTATAGTTTAATATAGTTAGGTCTCCACACGAAGTATATAATTACAATAATGTACGATACGAACAAGTTCGCCAAAACCGGCATTGAAGGTTCCAGTCTTTTTTATCAAATGTGGGAAAAGTGGGCGAGGCAGTCCAAAATTTTAAATGGCAATGCAACTATGCCGTGGCTAGGAACCTCCCGTTCCAGAATTGGTGATCCTAGGTGCCATAGTTACTAAGATATTTGCCGAAAACACCAATTTTTTCCGAGGTGTGTCCAGTTTTTTGCTTATTGTGGGCGAATGGGGCGTGGCATCGAAAAAAAAAAGATTCTTGTATTGACTGACTAAATATCTGATCGTTTGACACCAAGCTCGAACTTGTAGCTCTTACCATCTCTGAAATCTGTTTGTTCATACGGACAGACAGACAGACAGACAGACGGACAGACGGACAGACGGACGGACGGACAGACGGACAGACGGACAGACGGACATGGCTATATCGACTCGGCTTGTGATGCTGATCAAGAATATATATACTTTATGGGGTCTGCCACGCCTCCTTCTGCCTGTTACATACTTTTGCACAAACCCAATATACTCTTGCAGAGAGTATAATAAGTAGACAGATGTGTCCATTGATTCGATGTGTTTCAATATTTTATGTATTTTCTGAATTACTTTATATTATATTATCATATTATACTCTCTGCAAGAGTATATTGGGTTTGTGCAAAAGTATGTAACAGGCAGAAGGAGGCGTGGCAGACCCCATAAAGTATATATATTCTTGATCAGCATCACAAGCCGAGTCGATATAGCCATGTCCGTCTGTCCGTCTGTCTGTCCGTATGAACAAACAGATTTCAGAGATGGTAAGAGCTACAAATTCGAGCTTGGTGTCAAACGATCAGATATTTAGTCAGTCAATACAAGAATCTTTTTTTTTCGATGCCACGCCCCATTCGCCCACAATAAGCAAAAAACTGGACACACCTCGTGAAAAATTGATGTTTTCGGCAAATATCTCAGTAACTATGGCACCTAGGATCACCAATTCTGGTACGGGTGTTCCTAGCGAGAGCATAGTTGCATTGCCATTTAAAATTTTTGACTACCACGCCCACTTTTCCCACAATTTATAAAATAGTTTTCAAGCTTCAATGCCGTTTTTTCCGTATCGTACAGTATTGTAGTTTATAACTGGTGTGGAGACTAACTATATTAAACTATACTGAAAGGCGCATTAAAATCGGACTATAAACATGAAAACTAGAAGCATTACAATATTGATAATTGAAAGCAATATCAACCCATAGGTGCAAGCGAGATAGAAACACACAAGCACATGTTCGAACGTTTTCGCTGCTTGTGTGTCGGCAGAGCTGCCCGCGGTCGCTGGCTGCGCCGAATACACACATACATACATATTTGCATCATATTGTCAAACGTATGTGTATTCGAATACAAACAAACAGATGTGTGTTTGATTATGCTTAGATTGTTTTTGTTTCAACGTGTTTTAATGCAAGTAATTCACATTGTAATATCTCGATACCGATTTTAATAATTTAATCGGGACAAATGCAGAAGAGTATTATACGGTCGGGCGCGTTCGACTGTACTTTTCTTTCTTGTTTGAATTACGTCTGAAATGGTATAATTTTGTTTTTTGGTAGATTTTTCGAAATGAGTAAGGGTGTAATAGTGTGTAACAGGATGACATTTTTAACCGAATAAAGTATATATATTCTTGATTAGCACCAGCAGCCGAGTCGATATAACAATGCTCATCTATCCGTTCATCTGTTTCATACCAGTATCTCAAAGTCTTTATGAAGTAAAACCTTTAAATTTAATATGAGAGTCCGTCTACATCGTTTATTTCAATTCTTTGCCATGTCCCCTATTGCCTCTGAAAATGGTGCTTATATGAATGAAAAACTGTGCACTTAAATGAGTACTGGGTCTTTTACACTCGGCTGGCATATATAAGTTGCTTAAGATTTTGCTCATGGAGACAATAATTCCAAGCACCTTCTAAAGCTAGAAATAAGTTCCGTTGAGCAGGAAAATATCTTCATTCTCGAAAAATAAGATAATACATCACAACCTTAATCCATTGCTGAAGAAACACCGATGTTTGGTGACACCGATGAAACATTGAAATTTTTTTTTATACTCTCTGCAAGAGTATATTGGGTTTGTGCAAAAGTATGTAACAGGCAGAAGGAGGTGTGGCAGACCCCATAAAGTATTTATATTCTTGATCAGCATCACAAGCCGAGTCGATATAGCCATGTCCGTCTGTCTGTCTGTCTGTCTGTCTGTCTGTCTGTCCGTATGAACAAACAGATTTCAGAGATGGTAAGAGCTACAAGTTCGAGCTTGGTGTCAAACGATCAGATATTTAGTCAGTCAATACAAGAATCTTTTTTTTTTTCGTTGCCACGCCCCATTCGCCCACAATAAGCAACAAGAAAGAAAAGTACAGTCGAGCGCGCCCGACCGTATAATACTCTCTGCATTTGTCCCGATTAAATTATTAAAATCGGTATCGAGATATTACAATGTGAATTACTTGCATTAAAACACTTTGAAACAAAAACAATCTAAGCATAATCAACATTCATCTGTTTGTTTGTATTCGAATACACATACGTTTGACAATATGTATATGATGCAAATATGTATGTATGTATGTGTGTATTCGGCGCAGCCAGCGACCGCGGGCAGCGCTGCCGACACACAAGCAGCGAAAACGTTCGAACATGTGCTTGTGTGTTTCTATCTCGCTTGCACCTGTGGGTTGGTATTGCGTTCAATTATCAATATTGTAACGCTTCTAGTTTTCTTGTTTATAGTCCGATTTTAATGCGCCTTTCAGTATAGTTTAATATAGTTAGTCTCCACACCAGTTATAAACTACAATACTGTACGATACGGAAAAAACGGCATTGAAGCTTGAAAACTATTTTATAAATTGTGGGAAAAGTGGGCGTGGCAGTCAAAAATTTTAAATGGCAATGCAACTATGCTGTCGCTAGGAACACCCGTACCCAAATTGGTGATCCTAGGTGCCATAGTTACTGAGATATTTGCCGAAAAAACCAATTTTTCACGAGGTGTGTCCAGTTTTTTGCTTATTGTGGGCGAATGGGGCGTGGCATCGAAAAAAAAAAGATTCTTGTATTGACTGACTAAATATCTGATCGTTTGACACCAAGCTCGAACTTGTAGCTCTTACCATCTCTGAAATCTGTTTGTTCATACGGACAGACAGACAGACAGACAGACGGACAGACGGACAGACGGACATGGCTATATCGACTCGGCTTGTGATGCTGATCAAGAATATATATACTTTATGGGGTCTGCCACGCCTCCTTCTGCCTGTTACATACTTTTGCACAAACCCAATATACTCTTGCAGAGAGTATAAAAAACTGGACACACCTCGTGAAAAATTGGTGTTTTCGGCAAATATCTCAGTAACTATGGCACCTAGGATCACCAATTCTGGTACGGGTGTTCCTAGCAACAGCATAGTTGCATTGCCATTTAAAATTTTTGACTGCCACGCCCACTTTTCCCACAATTTATAAAATAGTTTTCAAGCTTCAATGCCGTTTTTTCCGTATCGTACAGTATTGTAGTTTATAACTGGTGTGGAGACTAACTATATTAAACTATACTGAAAGGCGCATTAAAATCGGACTATAAACAAGAAAACTAGAAGCGCTACAATATTGATAATTGAACGCAATACCAACCCAGAGGTGCAAGCGAGATAGAAACATACAAGCACATGTTCGAACGTTTTCGCTGCTTGTGTGTCGGCAGCGCTGCCCGCGGTCGCTGGCTGCGCCGAATACACACATACATACATACATATTTGCATCATATACATATTGTCAAACGTATGTATATTCGAATACAAACAAACAGATGAATGTTGATTATGCTTAGATTGTTTTTGTTTCAACGTGTTTTAATGCAAGTAAAACACATAGTAATATGTGAATACCGATTTTAATAATTTAATCGGGACAAATGCAGAGAGTATTATACGGTCGGGCGCGCTCGACTGTACTTTTCTTTCTTGTTATTTTTAAACGCAATCAAAGTTTATATTGTTGTATAAAATTATATTTTATATTAGATTGAGATCCAATAACAAAAACGAAATGGAATTATAAGTATCAGTCTTTAATAAAATTATGTTATGTCTCTTATAGACGTTACTGGACGCTTATTTAAATAACTCAACCTTTAAAATCTGCAATTAAAGTGTTATTAATATTACTGTTTAAGGTTAATCTAAACATAGGAAACATAACCAAATTATATTTCAATGGATCTCATTTGAGATCCAATCATTCTTATTAATGAAGACTAGCATGTCAACATTTTTAGCTTTTAATGAGCTCCTCTTTTCACTAACAATTAGCCCAGCTTTGCAAAACATCCTCTCACTCTCAGTGGATGTTGCTGGCTCGCATAAATATTTTTGGCAGCTTTTTTTTAAGTGCCTTGTCATTCGATATCTGCAAATATTATTATTAATTTTTATACTCTCTGCAAGAGTATATTGGGTTTGTGCAAAAGTATGTAACAGGCAGAAGGAGGCGTGGCAGACCCCATAAAGTATATATATTCTTGATCAGCATCACAAGCCGAGTCGATATAGCCATGTCCGTCTGTCCGTCTGTCTGTCTGTCTGTCCGTCCGTATGAACAAACAGATTTCAGAGATGGTAAGAGCTACAAGTTCGAGCTTGGTGTCAAACGATCAGATATTTAGTCAGTCAATACAAGAATCTTTTTTTTTTTTTTTCGATGCCACGCCCCATTCGCCCACAATGAGCATAAAACTGGACACACCTCGGAAAAAATTGGTGTTTTCGGCAAATATCTCAGTAACTATGGCACCTAGGATCACCAATTTGGGTACGGGTGTTCCTAGCGACAGCATAGTTGCATTGCCATTTAAAATTTTGGACTGCCACGCCCCCTTTTCCCACATTTGAAAAAACTTAAAATACCGTTTTTTGCGAACTTGTTCGTATCATACAGTATTGTTATCTATAATTCGTGTGGAGATTAACTATATTAAACTATCCTGAAAGGCGCATTAAAATCGGACTATAAACAAGAAAAACTAGAAGCGTTACAATATTGATAATTGAACGCATTATCAACCTATAGGTGCAAGCGAGATAGAAACACACAAGCACATGTTCGAACGTTTTCGCTGCTTGTGTGGCGGCGCTGAAGCTGGCTGCGCCGAATACACACATACATGCATATATGCAGCATATATTGCCAAACGTACATATGTATGTGTATTCGCATGCAAACAAACAGATGTGTGTTTGATTATGCTTAGATTGTTTTTGGTTTCAACGTGTTTTAATGAAAGTGCTACACATTGTAATATCTGGATACCGATTTTAATAATTTAATCGGGAAAAGTGCAGAGAGTATTATATAGTCGGGCGTGCTCGACTGTACTTTTCTTTCTTGTTAATATTATCAATATAATCGGTGGTCTAAGGAATTCGACGATCCCTACCTAACAAAAACTCTTTATACTTCACTTGTACGCCCTATTCTTGAATATGGATCGTGTGTATGGTCTCCCCAATACATGATTCATCAGGACAGATAAGAATCTGTACAAAAACAATTTCTTCTGTTTGCCCTTAGGCAGTAGTAGACTTTTGTTGATTAACCTTCCTTCCCTTTCGGATCGTAGAACCATGCTTTGTGTAGTTTTCTTACATAAACTAATTAATGGTCAGATAGATTCCTCGTATCTAATTAGCCAAATTAGATTTGCTGTTTCGATGCGAAATACTAGAAACTTTCTTCCTTTGTCCCTTCAACGTTGTACCACGAATTATGCTTTACATAATCCGTTTCGTATCCTATGTACTAACTATAATAGTTTTTCTCATGTAGTGTGTGGAGCAACTTCTTTATCAACACTTAGAATATCACTTCTCTCCTACATATCTAATCGCGTGCCTTACCGTTGATCAACGCGTTACTAGCATTTGACTTAAATTTTATTTAATTTTATTTGGTTGGTCTGGTTAGTGTTTTTCTGGGGTTTTCCTAACCCTTGCAACGAATGTTGGACCAACGTTTCTTAACTGTTTTTAATTTTTTTATACTCTCTGCAAGAGTATATTGGGTTTGTGCAAAAGTATGTAACAGGCAGAAGGAGGCGTGGCAGACCCCATAAAGTATATATATTCTTGATCAGCATCACAAGCCGAGTCGATATAGCCATGTCCGTCTGTCCGTCTGTCTGTCTGTCTGTCTGTCTGTCTGTCTGTCTGTCTGTCCGTCTGTATGAACAAATGGTAAGAGATGGTAAGAGCTACAAGTTCGAGCTTGGTGTCAAACGATCACATATTTAGTCAGTCAATACAAGAATCTTTTTTTTTTTCGATGCCACGCCCCATTCGCCCACAATGAGCAAAAAACTGGACACACCTCGGAAAAAATTGGTGTTTTCGGCAAATATCTCAGTAACTATGGCACCTAGGATCACCAATTTGGGTACGGAGGTTCCTAGCGACAGCATAGTTGCATTGCCATTTAAAATTTTGGACTGCCACTCCCCTTTTCCCACATTTGAAAAAACTTAAAATACCGTTTTTTGCGAACTTGTTCGTATTGTTATCTATAATTCGTGTGGAGATTAATTATATTAAACTATCCTGAAAGGCGCATTAAAATCGGACTATAAACAAGAAAACTAGAAGCGTTACAATATTGATAATTGAACGCATTATCAACCTATAGGTGCAAGCGAGATAGAAACACACAATCACATGTTCGAACGTTTTCGCTGCTTGTGTGGCGGCGCTGAAGCTGGCTGCGCCGAATACACACATACATGCATATATGCAGCATATATTGCCAAACGTACATATGTATGTGTATTCGCATGCAAACAAACAGATGTGTGTTTGATTATGCTTAGATTGTTTTTGTTTCAACGTGTTTTAATGAAAGTGCTACACATTGTAATATCTGGATACCGATTTTAATAATTTAATCGGGAAAAGTGCAGAGAGTATTATATAGTCGGGCGTGCTCGACTGTACTTTTCTTTCTTGTTTAATACTTCCCCAGTAAGTTAAGTTCATTAATTAAACTTACATTTAATTATAATGTCAATTTCAAACCTTTTTTTTTTTCTCTTTTGTTTTTAAATTTAATGTAAATCTTACTTTTAATTATTTTCTTATACTTAATTACATTAATTTAATTCATTTTTCTTTTTGTGTCGACTGTTAATAGTCAGACAATAAACAAATAAATAAATAAATAAATTTAAAATCAGCTTATGTATGACAAATGTTACCTTCCAATATTTTAATGAGTTTTAAGAAGATTTTAAGTTTTCCGAAGCGAAGTATTGGCGAAAATTGAGTCATTCCTTACTTTATTTGATATGTTTATCTCTAAGCGCTCAAAAAGTTTTGGCTCTGCAGAGCTTCGGTTTAGTGCGGGCAAGCTTCAGTTATCAGAATTGGAAGACTCGGGCAAGACGCTTTACAGTGTAGTAAGCTTGTTTTCCAAAAGCTTTTGGGATTCGCTGGCAGTCGACAACGACAGAAAACCTTGATTTTTAAAGCGGGGATCCAAAAGTGTTTCCATTCGTGTGGACGAGCGGCTCTCGTATTGTACAAGCCTTTGTCGAACTCCTTCCATCAATAAAATACATGCTTCATGACCTACATCAGACTCCCATTGGGCATTCATTATGTAGAAGTCCGCACACTATGGGAATAATTAATGATAATGTGCTTCTCGCGTTGTCCGTCACTACTGCTGTCACTTTTGAAACTACTTGCCATTCTATCAGAATATCACGCAGGATCTGGCATATATTTTCCGACGAATGATTAGTTTCATTAATCAGTTTTCTTGTGGGTAAAACAGCCGTGCGTAACAAAAAGTCATCAGGTATTAAATGACACGTTACTGTAAGGTAACTTTCGTTAGCACGCGACGTTCAACAATCGGTGGTAATGGCACAATGATCAATGCGATCAAGGACAGACCTCATCCTTTCATGTTTGCATACAAATCTGTCATGCAAGTATCCCGCACCTTTGATCTGGATGGCAATTCGTACCGTGGTCAAGAACTTTAACAAAGTGCCGGAACCCTTTGTTTTCCACAAAAGAAAATGATCAGTCCAAAAGGTATCTTGCAAAATTGATATTGGACGTTGTGTGTCACAAACGACGTTTATTTTCTGCTTTGCTCCTCGACATCCACATGGAAGAATCTATTTTTCAAATCAATCGTGCTATAGACTCTTGCATTGACCAGTTTGTCAAGCTGCTCCTCGATTAACGGTAATGGAAAATGATCTCGCATAATTATTTTGTTAATCCGTTTGTAGCCGATACAAAGTCTTGGCGTGCCATCTCGTTTCTTCACCAAGACCACTGGGCTGCTGTACTCCGACTCTGACTGCTCTACTATGCCATCTGTTAGCCACTGCTGCACTTGATCGTCGACAATGCAGCGTTCGTTGTATGCAATAAGTCGTGGACGTGAAAAGATCGGGGTGTCGTCTTTTACGCAAATTCGCATTTTCACGTTCGTCGTCTTCGTCACGTACTTCTCGTTTAGCGTCATCACTGGCAGTGTCATCAATGTTTGGGTCGAACTCGCCCGTTTTTGAGGAGCTGATTTTTATCATCGAAGTAATTTCTGCCTCCATCTCAATAGCGTCGTGTTTCCTGATGGTGATACCCTCTCGATTTATGTTTATTTCAGCTTGCTTACAGAACTCTTCTCCCAGAATCATTTTAACATCCAGGAACGTCGGTGATACGACCAAGAAGTTGGTAACAAACATAAGGTCATCTACGAGTATAGTTTCTTCGATCGATCCCAATGCCTTAACTCTGTTTTGGTTTACTGGACTAATCTACTTCTTTTCAAGCTTTGAATACGCCGACCCGTTGATAATGTTGTACTTGCTTCCAGTGTCAATCAGAGAAATGAATTCTTCATCGTCAATGCGTACCTCTTTGCTCATGGACATCTTATTGGTGATTTGGCGAATGTGTGCCACTTTTTCAGCGTCTGTAGATTTGTTCTTATTACACTTCTTCGAGATATGTCCAAACTCATTACATTTGAAGCATTTCCTACCTTTGGCCTTGTCGGTGCAGTAACTTGACGTGTGACCTTTCGCCCCGCAATTGAAACATTTGACATCATTGTTCTTCGGCGTTTCTCGTGTGTTCTGTGTGCGTTTAAATTTTTCTCCAGTGTACTTCTCTTTTTTGATCCTGACTTTCATCTTTTCATAGCTCTTTAGTTTCTCTTTAAACTCTTTCATGTCTTTGGCATTGTACAACATAGCATTTTTCACACTTAGATCGTTAATGCCATCAATTACGTACTGCATCAAAGCGTTGCTCTCCACATTGCCTCGCGAAGCTCTCTTTCATTTTCAGAAGGTATTCTAGAACATTCTTGTCTTTCGTTTTCTTCGATTGTGCCAGAAGCTTGTGTACCTGAGCACTGTTCACTTTGTCTCAAACTCTTCTAGTAGCGCCTTTTTGAGCATACTAAAGTTTCTGATTCCGCGTTCGCTCATAATGAACATTTTATCTAAGCCATTCAGCGATCTTTTGGCAAAATTTAAACTTCTGCAGCTCATCCTATGACATTATCGTTGCCATTTCTTCAAAATCGTCTATCCATACTTCAACTGTTACGGTGTCATCGCCGCAAAATGGTCGTATTGTATCTTCAACATCTCTAAAATTCAGTGCGAATTTTGCTGTCGTCGTGTTTGTTTTTCACCGTACAATAATTTATTTCATCATTGTTGCGTCTATTTGCATCTCTGTCTTCGTTGATCTTCATCGCTTTCGTCTTCCTCTTCTTCTTCGCGTTCGTTTTGGGTGTCTACAAGCAAATTGGATTTCATCAGATTGCGCAATATATGCGTCGTCAAATTCGCCCTATTATGTTGTAGCCCCAGTATGTTGAAAAATACAGCAAGATCATTGTCGGACACATTTTCAGCCATATACGAAACTTTGTCACGCCATTCCTCATCTCTTTCGGTGAAATTGAAGCCTTCAAACTTGCGCAAACGTTTTCGATTGTTCCGGTCACCTGCTGACTCGAAAACAAATTTGTGCAGCAACTCAATGTTCGCTCGTTTTCCTCTTTTTTTATGGCGTCTAGAATGTTCTCGAAGTGTTGCAAGCTTGTCATTGTGTCTTCGTTGCAGCTTTCTACCGTTTTTAAATCTTTTAAACGTCGTTTTTGTTGTTTCAACTGAACCGTTTGTTCACTTCTTTATCTTATTTTTGTTGAGCCTTCGCGGTTGTATGTTATTTGTTAGGTTGAGCCCCCATGTTTGTAGGGTTTTTATATTAAAAACTACTTTTATTATTATGATTATATAGTTTGTATTATAATATTTTGGTGAATTGAAATTAAGTCAAATCGGAACATTAATTATTAGCGTCGTCGTCGTCGTCGTTTCACGTTGCTCGTCATATACGTCGTTATTCCTCGGATTCTTCTTTTCCACTCTCCTCTTTGTTACCGTCGTTCATCTTTATACGCGTCGTGTGTGTCTTTTCATCGTAATCGTCGTTTATCTGTTTTTCGTCGTTATCGTCATCGTCGTTTATATCAAAACTTTTCTTATATCGATATACAAAAGCTGAGATATATCTGGAGTTTGCCAAATCCGACCCCAAATTATATTATTCTCTAATTGTCAATAACATTCATAATATTCATATGTTTTAGGATAAAGCAATTTTGTATTAACAATAAATTTTAAATACGTTCTAACTGTTTTTATTAATTAGTTAACATATCTAGCTATTGTTCATCGGAGATTCTGACAGTGCTGCTTTAGCGCGCGTAAAAATTAACGACTTTTACCGGTAGTTCTTCTAGCCTGTCTCTCTCACTCCTAGACTCGCACTCTATTTGAGACTTATGAAGTCCCAGGGCTTACAATTGCTGTGATCACCACAAAGAGGCATTCTCTTTTTCGTCAGGAACGAACTTTTTAAGAATGTTAGTCTTTGTTCCACAGGGCGAAATGTTGATGGTTCGCATGTATTCGAATACTGAGTTTTAAAGTTTAAGTCTATAGGAATTTTAATAATTTATAAGAGCCCCCATTACTCGTTGCCTAGATTTAGAATTTAATTTGAGGATTTATTTGAAAGGTATAGTGAATTTTTAGGTAGTGATTCCGTCATTATAGGAGATTTTAATTTATGTTTAACCGCTTTGACTCAGGCTAGGGAAACTTATGAAAGTTTGTTTAGGAAGGGATTTAGATCCCTTTTAGATTTGAAAATGTCCACAACACGCGACGATTCACATATTGATTGGGCATGTTCAAATGTGTCGCTTGACCAAGCCACCGCAAAAACCTATGAGACAGTGCACAGCATTCAAAACGCGATTTCAGTTAGCATTTCAGGAAGTCTGTAAGTTGATAGGTCGGCAATTACACATTTAAAGTCGACTCGAAGATCTCTTCAAAAGATCTAATTGCATTGCAATGACATCCACGTGGTGTTCCCTGGATACCGATTTAAGTAATTTATTATTTTAATCGGGAACGAACTCGAGCGGCGAATTTTACTAGTAATCGGGCGTTTTCGATTATAATTTGCTGTTTAGTAATACCCAAAAACTGATTTTAATCATATTATTATATAATCGGTAATAAAATGCAGAGAGTATTATACGGTCGGGCGCGATCGACTGTACTTTTCATTCTTGTTTATCAAAATATGATGAAATTGATCCTGTCTGCTTGGAAAGCTCGCTAATGGTTTACGTCGGATGCATCCTCTTTGAATGTCCAGACAAATTGGTAGTATTGCCACTTGTTTGATACATTTTTCCACATGAAATGCATTTTGCCGACATATTTGATGCTTTTGAAAAAAACTTCCATACCTCCGAATGTTCACAGGTGGTTCTTCCTCTTCAATGTCCACCATTGGTTGCCGATCTACACAAAAATAGCATATATATATAGACATGTAAATATAATTTAATGCAAATATTACCATTGTCACTGACATCTTCCAAAAACTTGTCCATTGACTGCCCGCACCAATATCCCAAATAATATATAATAAGGAACATTTTTAACAAGAAAGAAAAGTACAGTCGAGCGCGCCCGACCGTATAATACTCTCTGCATTTGTCCCGATTAAATTATTAAAATCGGTATCGACATATTACAATGTGAATTACTTGCATTAAAACACGTTGAAACAAAAACAATCTAAGCATAATCAAACACACATCTGTTTGTTTGTATTCGAATACACATACGTTTGGCAATATGTATATGATAGAAATATGTATGTATGTATGTGTGTATTCGGCGCAGCCAGCGACCGCGGGCAGCGCTGCCGACACACAGGCAGCGAAAACGTTCGAACATGTGCTTGTGTGTTTCTATCTCGCTTGCACCTATGGGTTGGTATTGCGTTCAATTATCAATATTGTAACGCTTCTAGTTTTCTTGTTTATAGTTAGATTTTAATGCGCCTTTCAGTATAGTTTAACATAGTTAGTCTCCACACGAATTATATAATTACAATACTGTACGATACGAACAAGTTCGCCAAACCCGGCATTGAAGGTTCCAGACTTTTTTATCAAATGTGGGAAAAGTGGGCGTGGCAGTCCAAAATTTTAAATGGCAATGCAACTATGCCGTCGCTAGGAACCTCCCGTTCCAGAATTGGTGATCCTAGGTGCCATAGTTATTGAGATATTTTGCCGAGAACACCAATTTTTTCCGAGGTGTGTCCAGTTTTTTTGCTTATTGTTGGGCGAATGGGGCGTGGCATCGAAAAAAAAAAGATTCTTATATTGACTGACTAAATATCTGATCATTTGACACCAAGCTCGAACTTGTAGCTCTTACCATCTCTGAAATCTGTTTGTTCATACGGACAGACAGACAGACAGACAGACAGACGGACATGGCTATATCGACTCGGCTTGTGATGCTGATCAAGAATATAAATACTTTATGGGGTCTGCCACTCCTCCTTCTGCCTGTTACATACTTTTGCACAAACCCAATATACTCTTGCAGAGAGTATAAAAAAAATTTCAATGTTTCATCGGTGTCACCAAACATCGGTGTTTCTTCAGCAATGGATTAAGGTTGTGATGTATTATCTTATTTTTCGAGAATGAAGATATTTTCCTGCTCAACGGAACTTATTTCTAGCTTTAGAAGGTGCTTGGAATTATTGTCTCCATGAGCAAAATCTTAAGCAACTTATATATGCCAGCCGAGTGTAAAAGACCCAGTACTCATTTAAGTGCACAGTTTTTCATTCATATAAGCACCATTTTCAGAGGCAATAGGGGACATGGCAAAGAATTGAAATAAACGATGTAGACGGACTCTCATATTAAATTTAAAGGTTTTACTTCATAAAGACTTTGAGATACTGGTATGAAACAGATGAACGGATAGATGAGCATTGTTATATCGACTCGGCTGCTGGTGCTAATCAAGAATATATATACTTTATTCGGTTAAAAATGTCATCCTGTTACACACTATTACACCCTTACTCATTTCGAAAAATCTACCAAAAAACAAAATTATACCATTTCAGACGTAATTCAAACAAGAAAGAAAAGTACAGTCGAACGCGCCCGACCGTATAATACTCTCTGCATTTGTCCCGATTAAATTATTAAAATCGGTATCGAGATATTACAATGTAAATTACTTGCATTAAAACACGTTGAAACAAAAACAATCTAAGCATAATCAAACACACATCTGTTTGTTTGTATTCGAATACACATACGTTTGACAATATGATGCAAATATGTATGTATGTGTGTATTCGGCGCAGCCAGCGACCGCGGGCAGCTCTGCCGACACACAAGCAGCGAAAACGTTCGAACATGTGCTTGTGTTTTTCTATCTCGCTTGCACCTATGGGTTGATATTGCTTTCAATTATCAATATTGTAATGCTTCTAGTTTTCATGTTTATAGTCCGATTTTAATGCGCCTTTCAGTATAGTTTAATATAGTTAGTCTCCACACCAGTTATAAACTACAATACTGTACGATACGGAAAAAACGGCATTGAAGCTTGAAAACTATTTTATAAATTGTGGGAAAAGTGGGCGTGGTAGTCAAAAATTTTAAATGGCAATGCAACTATGCTCTCGCTAGGAACACCCGTACCAGAATTGGTGATCCTAGGTGCCATAGTTACTGAGATATTTGCCGAATCACCAATTCTTCCAATCACCAATTTTTCCGAGGTGTGTCCAGTTTTTTTCATTGTGGGCAAATGGGGCGTGGCATTGAAAAAAAAATTCTTGTATTGACTGACTAAATATGTGATCGTTTGACAACAAGCTCGAACTTGTAGCTCTTACCATCTCTGAAATCTGTTTGTTCAGACAGACAGACGGACAGACGGACATGGCTATATCGACTCGGCTTGTAATGCTGATCAAGAATATATACACTTTATGGGGTCTGCCACGCCTCCTTCTGCCTGTTCAATACTTTTGCAGAGAGTATAAAGAGAATTAAAAGAGGAAAAACAGCACTCATAAGCACACAACATGGAATGTTGTCAGGCCCAGGAGAAAAGGAATACTTTAAGGTGTTAATTGAAGAAAGCAGGCAACTATCAGTAGCATCTGGAAAAACAAAACAATTAGAGTATTGGAGTTTATAGCGGTAAAAGACAATATTTGGCAAACTTCAGACCAACGCGCCGCCAGTTGCACCACGCGTTTCTTTCAAGAATTCTCTGATTATCAGCATTTACATGTAATTCATACAAATACATTCGTTTGAAATTATAAGTATGCATATATGTATGTATGTGTGTATTCGGCGCGGCCAGCATCTGCCGGCAGCGCTGCCGCCACAAAAGCATGTATGTTTCTGTCTCGCTCTTGCGCATTGGGTGATATTGCAGTTAAATAACATAAGATTTGTAACGTAATAACTCTTTTGTTAAAAGTAGGATTTTGATGCCACTTTCAGCATAGTTTGATTTGATATGTCTCTAAAGGAATGTTGAATTACAACACTGTACTATATGAATAAATGCCTTAAAAACGGAATTGAAGCTTAAAAGTTTTTTATCTCTTTTGAGAAAAGGGGGCGTGGGAGCTCAAAGTTTTTAATGGCATTGGATTAAGACTGTCTTTAGAAATCTGCATTACAGAAATGGTGTTCCTATGTGCCACGGTTACAGAGATATTCGCCTAAAACATAAATTTTTCAGAGGTGTGTCTGGGTTTTTGCTTATTGCGGGGGCGGTAAGGGGCGTGGCAACCATTTGAAATAAACTTTATCTGCTCGTGAAGATAACGGACTTTCATTCCAAATTTGGTGTCTCTAGCTTCTGTAGTTTCAAAGATCCAGGTGTTCATACGGACGGACGGAGAGACTGGCTGCGCCGAATACACATATACATATGTATATGCGTACATATAATTTCAAACGTATATGTATTTGCATACAAGCAAGCATGTGAATGTTTGATTATACTTGGTTTTTATACTCGTAGAGTAAAAGGGTATATTGTAATCGTTGGAATGTATGTAACAGGGAGAAGGAGGCGTTGCAGACCCCATAAAGGATAAATATTCTTGATCAGCATCAATAGCCGAGTCGATATAGCCATGTCCGTCTGTCCGTCCGTCCGACCGTCTATATGAACAAAAGGATCTCAGAGACTATAAGAGCTAGAAAGATAAAATGGGTCGCAAATGAAAGGTACAAATCCCAAGCCGTACAAGTTTGTTTTTGTTTTTTGACACGCCCACTTTAGGGCGTTCTATCTTCATATAAAGGTGAATGTACAGGTAAAAGTAGAATGCTTTAGTATAGAAAACTTTTTGTTAGCTATGCTATCTAAACCAAATTTACACGGATAGTACATGTCTATGAATTACATGTACTGACCAAATGATTCAAATCGGACTTCTATATCGTATAGCTCCCATAGGGCCGATCGGTCAAATATACGCTCCAAATATGAATTAGTATGAAAAATTTTTGGGCTTACTAAGCTAAATTTATCAAACTCAAACAGAATACATTTGCCATCAATATATACATACTGACCAAATCGGACTACTATATCGTATAGCTCCAATAGAACGATCGGTCAAAAATATGCTCTAAACATGAATTTGTATGAAAATATTCTGTGTTTGCCAAGCTATCTTATTTATAAACTAATCTATTGCACTAATATTAATATCATACCCCCGTATTAATAACATATTGAAACTGGGTAACGGGTATTCTAAAGTCGCGTTCTGTTAGAACTCTGTTGATTAAATTTTGTTGAGCTTTAAGGTTTGTGTACATGACAAGCTTAAAGCCTAATTTGCTGATTATGCAGATCGCTGAGATGCAGACTGTTTATAAACAATATTCTGGCATGGGAATGTTAATTTGATAAGCACTTAGCGTGAGGATGATTTATTGTGTGGGATCTATGCTATTCCTATATATTCCCGATCATCATCACAAGCTTAGTCTATATAGCCGTCCAAAACAGATTTCAGAAATAGTAAAAAGCAAGAACCTGTTTTTTGCCATTCACCTACAATCAGCTAAAATATATACATATACTTCGGAAAAAATCGATGTTTTTGGAGAACATTTTAGTAACTATTGCACTTAGGAATACCAATTGTGGTATGTAAATTTGATATGCATTAATGCGTTGTCATTAAAAATTTTTTGCTGTCTCGCCCCATTTCCTCAAATGAAATGAAGCTTTAAGGCAATTGTGCGGGTGTATAGTATACTTGTTTGAAGTACGTTTACGAATATCTCAATAACTATTGCATTTATCAACACCAAGTTCATACATAGCTACTGCAAAAATGCAATGACATTAATTGGTTTGGGAAAGCACGCCTCTTAAGAACTTAAGTAATTTGAAATCCAAAGATTAAAATTATAGGAAAACCTCAAAATACTGAGTTTGTATATTAAGAGAGTGTGGTTAACGGAGTCAAAGTCTTGCTGAAATCTATATAAATGTCGTCAGTTTAAAACTTTTTATCAAAACCGTGCCGTCCAAATGATATGAATTCTGACAGGTTAGTGGTAGTGGGCCTATATTTTACAAACCCATGCTGGCAGAGTGATATCATGGATCTACAGAAATGTTGCAGTTGAGAAGTTATTAATTTCTTAAAAGCCTTCGGAATAGCAGACAACTTGGAAACACCTCTATAGTTGCAGACATTGGGTTTGTTTCCCTTTTTGTGAAGAGGAATAATGTAAGATGATTTCCAAACATTAGGGAAACAGCATGATTCAACTGACAATGTAAATAGTTTATAAGGTGGCTTTAAAAAGCTGTCTGCACAGTTATTAAGCACACAGTCAGGGACTCCGTCTGGACCATGTGAAAAAACAGATTTAGTAGCCCTTAAATTACATAAAAGCGGTGATGACTGGTGAAGTAAAATGTTTGTTTTGGTTTTCAAGTCGGAGCGACTGTTGTTATTGCTCCAATCACTTTATTGATTTTTATTTTCACAAATTAATACTAAGTATAATTTAACCTAAGGGGACGCGGTCCTCAGTGGCAGCGCTGCCTTTTGTATATAGATAAGTTTTATATTTAAAATATAAAACGACTATTTAATTGTATATGTATGTTTGTACTTATATGTAAGCATCGAAAACGTCGCTATTGAAGCGGAGCGTGTTGTGCACATATATGCTTATGCAAGCGGTCACTGGATGGAATTTATGCTGACAGCGGCTTGGTTGTAGTTCGGGTACTTGAACTGCACTAATATACAATAAATATTTATGCAACTAAGACTAAGTGTCGTTGCCTTCTTGTGTTTACATTTATCTGAATTTAGGTCAGATACAGTGAGCTCTCGATATGTGCATACCACACTGGTGTAAAATTACAGTTGAAGGAATTAAAATGATAAGGGTAGGGTGAGTCACATTTATACTCGTGCATACTTTAAGTCGTTTGAACAAATTCGGCATATATGTCAGCGATAGCCTTATCCGAATTAGCAGATGCCAAGACCACACTAGATGGAAGCATTGATGACTTACACCTCGAATTAACGAAGTTATAAAACCGTCTCGGATTCCTTCGGAACTGTTGCCCACAGTCCGTAAGGTATTTCTTATAACAACGGTCATTCAAAACATAGAAATCAGATCGAGCAATCAGATATCGAGAGAGATACAAGGAAGAGACAGTTTCCCTGAATCTCTTATAGAATTTCGACTTTCTATTTTTAGGCAATGTTAACTCACGGTTAAATCAAAACGGGCTTGTTAGACCTGGTTGGAACACAAAGCGGAACACAGACATCAAGCAAGGAATTCAAGGTATAATAAAAGTTTGTGATTGCACTATCCATATCGCTAACATGAACAGCCGGGACCAGTCAGTCTGGGATAACAGTACATATAACTTGTTATAGTCGTCTTTCCGAAACTCACGATATCGCTTAGTAGATTTACGAATCAGTGTCCATATAAATAATCTTAGTCGAGGGACTTTTTATGCTTAACAAATTATTATAATAATCATACATAAGCCATTTCGACAATTCTAAGACAGTTACTCCTATTAGATTGGTTTATCATAATGAATGAGCGATGTTGTGTGCTCAAGTACTTGGTGCTTGGTGTCAATCGATCACATATTTAGTCAGTCATGACAATAATCTTTTTTTTTCGATGCCACGCCCCGTTCGCCTGCTCGCAAAGAATTAAACACACCTCCGAAAAAATCGATGTTTTTGGCGAGTATTTCATTAACTATGGCACTTTGGAACACCAGTTTTGTACGGAAGTTCATTGCAACAGTATAGTAACGGAATTAAAATTATTAAGCTGCCACGCCCCCTATGGCCACAAGAAATAAAATAATTTTAAAACATTGATACGTTTTTGAGACTAACTATATCAAACTATCCTAAAAGGTGCATTAAAATCGGTCTATAAACAAGAAAGCTAAAAAGAAACGTTACAATATTGATAATTGAACGCAATATCAACCCATAGGTGCAAGCGAGATAGAAACACACAAGCACATGTTCGAACGTTTTCGCTGCTTGTGTGCCGGCAGCGCTGCCTGCGGTCGCTGGCCGCACCGAATACACACTCATATACATACATGCATCATATATTGTCAAACGTATGTTTATTCGCATGCAAACAAACAGATGTATGTTTTATTATGCTTAGATTGTTTTTGTTTCAACGTATTTTAATGCAAGTACTATTCATTGTAATATCTCGATTCCGATTTTAAAAATTTAATCGGGACAAATGCAAAGAGTATTATACAGTCTGTCGAGATGATCGTCTTACTTTTTCCCTTCCTGCAATGTAATTGAGGTTTCCTAGATTGACTTCTGATTGAACAATACGATTATTTGTTCTCTTTTTTTCCGTTGACTTAATTTGACATTCAATGTATCTTCTTTTAGGAATTGGCACGCTTAGGGTTATCGTCTTGATTTTGAGATTCAGCAAAATCGTCTTAGAATTATTAAGTATTTCATCGGTGTGTTTTTTATAATCTCTGCAAGAGTATGTATATTGGGTTTGTACAAAGTGTGTAACAGGCAGAAGGAGGCGTGGCAGACCCCATAAAGTATGTATATTCTTGATCAGCATCACAAGCCGAGTCGATATAGCCATGTCCGTCTGTCTGTCCGTCCGTCCGAATGAACAAACAGGTTTCAGAGATGGTAGGAGCTACAAGTTCGAGTTTGGTGTCAATATTTACACATATTTAATCAGTCAGTAAAAGAATCTTTTTTTTTTTCGATGTCACGCCCCATTCCCCAAAATGAGCAAAAATCTAAACACACATCGAAAAAAAAATCCGTGTTTTTTAGCGAATATCTCATTAACTATGGCATTGTCATTTAAAGTTCCCACAATTAATAAAATAATTTACAAACTTCAATGAATTTTTTAGCGAACTTGTTCTTTTCGTGCAGTATTGTTATTTATAATTCTCACTATATTAAACTATCCTGAAAGGTGCATTAAAATCGGACTATAAACAAGAAAGCTAGAAGCGTTACAATATTGATAATTGAACGCAATATCAACCCATTGATGCAAGCGAGATAGAAACACACAAGCACATGTTCGAACGTTTTCGCTGACATACATATGTACATATGTACATATATGCATACATATATTCGCATGCAAACAAACAGATGAATGTTTGATTATGCTAAGATTATTTTTGTTTCAACGTGCTTTAATGCAAGTACTACACATTGTAATATCTCGATTCCGATTTTAATAATTTAATCGGGAACAAATGCTGACAGTATTATATGGTTGGGCGTGCTCAAGTGTACTTTTCTTTCTTGTTGAAAATTGTTTATGTGTATGATCTCCTCAACATGCTCATAGTCTAGTTATACTCTCTACAAGCGTATATTCTGTTTGTGCAAAGTATGTAACAGGCAGAAGGAGGCGTGGCAGACCCCATAAAGTATATTTATTTTAATCAGCACACAAGCCGAGTCGATATGGGATATTCCGTCTGTCTGTAAACAAATTTAAGTTTAGTCAGATCGACTTTTCCGGACGCTGGCCATGCCGAGCAATGGTATTTGTATATAATGTATTCAGTATACGGTCGGGCGTCCTCAACTGCAATTTTCTGTCTTGTAGAATTATTATGTTTTCAAAACGTTTGTCTACCACTACAGCAATTCAATATTTTACTCCTTTGATTATAAATTTAGTTTTAAATGGACAACTTAGACGTCTTCTGTTTAGAATGTGGAAATGGTAGCAGCAGCTATGTATTAAAGGCAGTGCTTCAAATTAATAGAAAAGACATTGTATAGTCCTTAAGTATTGGAAGTATTTTGACTAGATCATCAAACTGGTTTTGGTGGTCAATCGTCTAAAAATTAGAAGACCTCTTGAACTTTAACAAGTAAGAAAGGTTACAGTCGATCGAGCCGACTGTAAAAGACCCCGTACTCCAATAGTAGTGCGCAATTGTATTCAATTTCAATTCAAATTTTCGAATGAAATTTAAAAATTTTAATTAAATATGTGCATTTAGAATTGAAATTTAAGAAAAATTAAATTAACAATTCGCATTGCCGCAACTCTATCAGTTGCACCACGCGCCACTTTCAAGAATTTTCCGATAATCAGCATTTACATATTATTCATACAAACACACATTCGTTTGAAATTATATGTATGCATAAACGTATGTATGCATGTATGTATATGTGTGTATTCGGCGCGGCCAGCGTCTGACGGCATCGAGAACGTTCGAACATGTGTTTGTATGTTTCTGTCTCGCTCTCGCGCGTAAGTTATATTGCAGTTAAATAACAAACTTTCTAACGTAGTAGCTCTTTTGTTAAAGGTAGTATTTTGATGCCACTTTCAGAATAGTTTGATTTGATATGTCTCTAAAGGAATGTTGAATTACAACACTCTACTATATGAACAAATGCCTTAAAAACGGCATTAAAGTGAAAACTTTTGGTTAACTCTCATGAGAAAAGGGGGCGTGGCAGCTCAAAATTTTTAATGGCATTGCATTAAGGCTGTCTCTAGCAACCTGCTTACCAGAAATGGTAATGTTCCTAAGTGCCATAGTTACTGAGTTATTGGCCTAAAAGTATATTTTTTTTTTCGGGGTGTGTCTGGTTTTTTGCTCATTGTGGGGGCGGTAAGGGGCGTGACAACAATTTGAAATAAACATGATCTGCTCACGAAAATAACGGACTTTTATTCCAAATTTGGTGTCTCTAGCTTATGTTGTTTAAAAAATCCAGGTCTTTATACGTACAGACAGACAGACAGACGGACATATGGACATGGCTATATCGACTCGGCTTGTGATGCTGATCAACAATATGAATTAGAATCCTTCCAGTCCTCGGGCTCAGACAATAAAACAAGTTATTTAACGGCCAAGTGCCGGAGTGAATATTTATTTAAGCGACTTACTGGAAGAGCGCTGAATTCAAAGCTAATTTCTAAATACACAGAATAATTCACTTAAGCTAAGCCAAAACTCGCATCACGCCACAATGTCATGGTCGGCAAGCCGACTCAGCAATCTTAGGCAATAACGGAAACTCTTGCAGCAAAACAAAAGTGTCCGGTTACCGCTGCTGACCATTGCATCTATAGCGCGCTGATACAAAGTATGCAGTGTCGCTATTGCGCTGTTCCTCGCTCTATAGCGAGGGTTGCTTAATATTCTATATTAAGTGATATTTGTTAACTACTCCCCCCTCAAGTATAAGGCCGTCCTCAGCCGGCCCAATCCCGGCGACAACTTCTCGTAAATGCTTTGCAGACTCCTTTGCGTCGATGATCCGGCAAAGAGTGAGGCCAATGCAGATTAAAGCACAGCATATGGCTCCAATGATGAATGCCACACGATAGGCTTGATCAGTTCCGGCGTCCTTCTTGTGGCTCCAGGTGAAGCGGCGCAACTCTGCAGTGTGTTGGTTTCGCCATCGCATTCGGCTATGACATTGTCAAACAATCGCAATATGAAGTTCTTGTGGACGACAGGATAAATCGTAATTTTTCTGCAAGCTTTTTTATTCTTTGGGAATTTGATTATAAAATGTATAGTGTTAATGGATTGAAGAACTTTTACGGACGCAACGGACATAAGATCTCCTATGGGAGTGTTGGTCGGTTCCTTTAGCCAAATTGATTTCAAATCTGAGTGGTCCAAAATGATTGGGCTAACAATGTTAGCCTTCGCGAGAGTAATAGCAAGCATTAAATTTTGCAACTTCATCGTCAGCATTCTGTTTCTAGACAGTAGTGTTTCAAATAAATGGCTAGTGTCAACTTGTGATTTTTGGCTATCTTGAGAATTTTATTGACAGTGATTGTTAACTGGTTAAGCTGGTCTTGAACTCTAGTGTTTATTTCTATTTGCCTATTGTTGGCATTTATTAGTTGCATTTCAGTGAACCTAGTCTGCTCTAAATCACCGGCAACGGGTGTACCCGCCACAACCTTCAGTATGGATCCTAGGAAATCTAAGCTCCTGGCGACTCTATGGTGTGTGCCTAACGCCTCCAAGAGGTCTTGTAGGTGTGCCGTGTCCACACTTAGTTTTTTTCTTGTGGGGTAGCGGGAACATGTCAATTAATTTGACCGTTTCTTCCACCATTCGCACGTACTCTGAGAGGTTTGTCGAGTGCCTAACATAGGCGTATTCCTCCCATATCAAGATCTCGCCATCGACGATCGGAATGTAAAGGAGTAATATGGATCCAAACCTGTAAAATGAAGTTGTTTTCTTTCTTTTTAGCAACCCTTTAGTTTTCCTTTTTAAGGTCTGCCCACCACCAAAAATGTTTTATAAAAACTATGCCAAGTGGCTAAAAGTAAAGTGAAAAAACTATATCTAACTTATACGAGTATGCCTAGTGGCTCATCTGGGTGCACCTGAACCACATCAACTGGTCTCTGGTCGATGACCGAATGGATCGACTTATTGTACTCAGTTGTAGCCAATAAAATGACTTCTACGGTGTCATTTATGCCTTTATCGCTCTTTAGGCATCTGACTAGCTCTAACAGAGTGCTGTGAAAGCGCTCAACCTATGCAATGGTGGTGCATTTGAAATGCTGACCCCATAGTTGTTTGTGAGCATAGTCACGATGGTCTCTGAATTCAAAGACGGTTCATTATCACAGTAAATGGATCTGGTTTTTGGAAAAAAATTCATTAGTTGCATTAAGGCTGGCTTCAGATCCACAATGGTTCTTGAAGGGACCGGTTGGACAATAGCAAACTTAGAGAACTTGTCGATGCAAGTGAGAAAGTATTTCCTTTCAGTGGAGAAAATGTCTATGGGTAACATCTCTCCTACATGTGAGGGGATCACTGTCTCCCCAAGCTCTTGTTTTTTGGGGTGTCTATCATATTTAGCTCTAGCACATGTTTTGCAATTTTGTACTATTTCATTGGCTATTTTTGTCATCTTTGGAAAGTAGTACTCCGAGAGTACCTGCTTAATATTTTCCTGTGCAGACCTATGGGCCCTATTATGCTCGTCTGTGAGGATTTCCCTTCTTTCTCCAACCGCAAATACGTCCACTACGCGATTTTCGCAATGCTAGAACTTTGTGGCCGGTTATCTTCGAACCAATGCATCTTGTATCATTGCAAGCGTGTGTAAATCACAGTGGGGACATTTACGCATTTGGGTGAGACTACATCTTCGAGCTCGTCTAGCAGCGATTCAACGCAAGTATAGCTGATCAAGTAGCGTTTCTAATTTCCAAAAGAATAAAGCTTCGTTTTAAGGGGAAACGCGCCTCTTCTAGCACTATTTGATTTTGAAAACAATTCAAGTGTTTGTCTGTTGTCTCAATGGTGTTGGTGAGAGATCGTTGTTACGCAGGACTCTATTTCTTGTTCATTTACAGTTTGCAAGGTTTATAGAAGATACGTGCATTAGACTCGTGCCGTAACTTGGCAAGTGACCATACGATGGCCAATGACTCTCTCTCATTTGTTGCATAGTTAACCTCGCTGTCCTTCAATGTTCTTGAAATCATTGTTATAGGACGAGCCTCTTGAGACAAAACTGCACCTATGCCGTGAGCCGAAGCATCGGTCGTTAGATCGAATGGCTTCTTAAAATCGGGGGTACCTGAGCATTACATTCTCGGATGACAAAATATCGCACAACTTCTGAAACGCCCTTTGCTGCACTTCAGAGAATTGAACCTTTATATTTCTGGACCTATGCTTACTGACTGTTCCATTTTCACCCTTCAATATATTCGAGATGGGTCTTGCTATTGCGGCGAAGTTCCTAATGAATCATCTGTAATAACTTGCGAGGCCTAGAAATGATCTGACCTCGAACAGTGTTTTAGGTTCTGGATTCTCCTGTATTTCCCTAACCCTTTCAGGATCCGTCGTGGCGCCAGTGCTGGCGACTATGAAACCAAGAAAGTTCACGATTTTCTTAAAAAACGTGACTTTTCGACGGAGACCATAATGTTTGCTTCGTGTAAGCTTTTTAGCACCCAATCCACGTGTTTAACGTGGGATTCCTCATCTTCTGAAAAGATGATTACGTCATCGACATAAACATAGCAAAATTTGCCAATTTGCTCTCGTAGTATGTCGTCGATGGTTCTTTGGAAGATGCTTGTTGCATTCTTTAATCCAAAGGGGAGTCTTTTGAACTCGTATTTCCCCATTCACAGATAAAGAGGTTTTTTTCACGGTCGCGTTCAGCGAGTATGATCTGGTGATAACCAGACTTGAGGTCTAATGTTGAAAAGAATTTGGCTCTCCCAAAAACCCCAATAGCATTGATATATTTGGCATAGGGTATTTGTCAGGCACGGTTCTTTCGTTAAGTTTACGAAAGTCCATTACCAACCTCATTTTCCTATTGCCCGCTTCATCAGTGCTCTTCTTGTCCACTACATATTGGGTTATTGTATGACGAGACGGACTTTTAAATTGTATCATTTTTTAGCAGATATTTGATTTCTTTATTAATGAAATCAGCTGCTCCCATTGGATATGGGTAAAGCTTGGCATAGATCGGTTGCTCATCTGTGGTCCTAATGGTAGCCACGACTGATGTGTTATACGGCAATGCCTCGTCTGGGTCTGCAAAGGCCTTTTGTCTGGTCTTTAGCATTTTCAAAAAAGAACTTCTAGCTAATGGGGATGCCTCTGCACAGTCTACATTTGTGAAATTTACATTTTGCACGTGTGGAAGGTGATTTGTTCGAATCAGCGAATCAGCTGCCTGCTTTAGAAGGTCAAGGCCTACAATCCCAAAAAGTTGACAAGTCCGGCAGAATAAAAAAAAAGTTGCCTTTAACCCAAACATTGAAACAAAGCATTTGTGTGTAATTTGTGTCTCGCCGTGAATGGAATGAATTTTGAAGGGGGACTCTACCGAGCGGACGCCTTTCAACCCTTAATGTGGCCGAATGAAATTCTTGGCCATTTGTTTAGCTAACTCATTAATTCTTTGAGTCAATATATGTTCCCTCTGCTGGTTTGGAGAAGTCTTGTAGCCGGGACTCTGATGCGCGTATCACAGTCGGAATCTGAGTCGCTAGACTGCTTGCGCGGGTTTCTATATTGGTTGAACCGTGACATGCGCAGGCCACGAAAACTGTATGCACAATTTTTAATACACACAGAAAGTAACACAAAGTAATTTTATTAACGATCTGGATGATAAATTGTTTCCACCAAAAATTCTCAAAGCAGTTACTCTCACTTGGTTCTGATTATTATTAAACAACAAATTTTTTACATGATCTCTTGCAATATAAAATACTCACTAATACTAACTTATTTTTTATAAAATAAACTTAACACTTTTTGTGTTTGAAGAAAAATTTTGGCTTGAGTATACACTTACATGATTCAACTAATACAAATAAAATTCTCTTTATAAAATCGGTCACTTGCAGCTCCCACGCTGCTGTCTTAATTGTTGTTGGTTGTTGCAGCTCCTGTGCTGTTGTTTTATTTGTTGTTGGTTGTTGCCTCTCCTGTGCTGCTGTTTTATTTGTTGTTGGTTGTGGAGTCCGACCACTAGTTGGGCGCCAATTAGAATCCTTCCAGTCCTGTAGTGGTGAAGATTAGGTTGAGAGGTGACTGTGCCTTTTATTGCTGGCCTCGGGCTCAGACAATAAAGCAAGTTATTTAACGGCCAAGTGCCGGAGTGAATATTTATTTAAGCGACTTACTGGAATAGCGCTGAATTCAAAACTAATTTCTAAATACACAGAATAATTCACTTAAGCTAAGCCAAAACTCGCATCACGCCACAATGTCATGGTCGGCAAGCTGACTCAGCAATCTTAGGCAATAACGGAAACTCTTGCAGCAAAACAAAAGTGTCCGGTTACCGCCGCTGACCATTACAGCTAAAGCGTGCTGAAACCAAGTATGCAGTGTTGCAATTGCGAGGACTGTTCCTTAACTTATGGAGCGCGCGATAGCGAGGGTTGATTAATATCTTATATTAAGTGTTATGTGTTTATATATAATAACGTAGTTCGACACTTGGTTTATCAAAAAATATAAAACTTTATTTAATAAAACACGAAGCTACGGATCTAGACTGCTTATCCTATGTTCTGATGACGTTAAGCAAACCTCGGTTTTGAGCTTTTATTAATTGGACTTTGGACTCATTGAGCTTTTGACTCTTATGTAAATAGAGAGAGATCTCGATCTTGAAGAGATTGAGAGAGTTCGGCCAATATTTGTGTAACGTCAGCAGTTTTAACCCCAATGATGGGAATAACGATTCTGGCGAATTGTTTATGATATTTAATACATTTGTGGGAAGCCAGAATTGTTATTGTCACCATTTGATTTTTCGATAGTGTTTATATTAGTTTTTTGTGGGAAACAAATCTTTAACATAAATAATAAGTGTGGTGTATAGTATGTGGTGTATGGGTACGTATGTGTCTACATATGTCACTTCCCCATCCTTAAGAAATGAGCCTGTCCTCAGGCGGTTAATTTTGGATATAGTGTTGGATCTATTACAATTTCTTAGATTTCGTTTTCAATTACATTTGGATTTAATTCTGTTTTAGTTTGTGTATCATTTTGAATATTTGATTGTATTTTTGGGGTTGATTCTTTTTTGTTCTTATAATAAACAATAATTCTTTGTGGAATATTTTTATATTTAAAGATAATGTATAATATAAGTAAGATTATAATAATTGTTAAAGTTGTTATAGTTATAATTTGGAACGTGTTATACAATTTTGTTTGTTGTAGGATAATTTCTTTCGTTTGGACATATGACAATGGTTCTAGTTTGGTTACATTATTATTTATGTAAACTGTTTGTGTGTAATCTAACATATGTAGTATAAGTTATTTGAATTTCATCCAATTGGATTGAACAATTTATAGCTTTTATCATATTATTTCCTTTGATAATAATTTCTCTATTGATACAATTTTGGTTTAGTACAGTTTTAGGTAAGTTCCATGTTAACATAATGTTTGGTTCTACATACTTAATTTCATAATTTTTATGTGATTTTGAATATCTACATTCTGTTTTATCTTGATTTAATATTCCAGTAATACATTTGTTCATAACTAAATCTTCATTGGTTGCTGTAAATGCTTTATTGTTTTGTAAATAGTAAGTGTCATGTATAGCTTCTGTCAAAGTGTCTTTGTTTTCGTCAGGGTATGGAATAATGTCATATAGTTCAGTATTTATAATTTCGCGTGGAATATGGGAAATAATTAGAAATTCGTTAGTGGTTGTTTTTAGCCAAGTTGATGTTTTAATATTTAGTATTTTTTCAGCATTTAAATGTTTTAGTGAGTAATATTTTAGTAATTTAGGGTTGAATATACCAAGCCTGGTTAGTTGCATACCTAACTCAATGTCTTCGACATACTCTGTGAATTCTTGTAAGTTAAAAATTAGTAATTCGAGTCGTTGGTCTGCCTCATGGGTGATACTTAAACTGTTCATTACTTCTATTCCTTAGTTGACGGTTTTTATACTCTCTGCAAGAGTATATTGGGTTTGTGCAAAAGTATGTAACAGGCAGAAGGAGGCGTGGCAGACCCCATAAAGTATATATATTCTTGATCAGCATCACAAGCCGAGTCGATATAGCCATGTCCGTCTGTCCGTCTGTCTGTCTGTCTGTCCGTATGAACAAACAGATTTCAGAGATGGTAAGAGCTACAAGTTCGAGCTTGGTGTCAAACGATCAGATATTTAGTCAGTCAATACAAGAATCTTTTTTTTTTTCGATGCCACGCCCCATTCGCCCACAATAAGCAAAAAACTGGACACACCTCGTGAAAAATTTCGACAAATATCTCAGTAACTATGACACCTACGATCACCAATTTGGGTACGGAGGTTCCTAGCGACAGCATAGTTGCATTGCCATTTAAAAGTTTGAACTGCCACGCCCCCTTTTCCCACACTTGAAAAAACTTAAAATGCCGTTTTTTGCGAACTTGTTCGTATCATACAGTATTGTTATCTATAATTCGTGTGGAGATTAACTATATTAAACTATCCTGAAAGGCGCATTAAAATCGGACTATAAACAAGAAAACTAGAAGCGTTACAATATTGATAATTGAACGCAATATCAACCCATAGGTGCAAGCGAGATAGAAACACACAAGCACATGTTCGAATGTTTTCGCTGCCTGTGTGTCGGCAGCGCTGCCCGCGGTCGCTGGCTGCGCCGAATACACACATACATGCATACATATTTGCATCTTATACATATTGCCAAACGTATGTGTATTCGAATACAAACAGATGTGTGTTTGATTATGCTTAGATTGTTTTTGTTTCAACGTGTTTTAATGCAAGTAAAACACATAGTAATATGTGGATACCGATTTTAACATTTTAATCGGGACAAATGCAGAGAGTATTATACGGTCGGGCGCGCTCGACTGTACTTTTCTTTCTTGTTTTAAATTTCAATTGTAAATGTACTTAAAAAATTAAAATTTTTAAATTTCATTCGAAAATTTGAATTGAAATTGAATACAATTGCGCACTACTATGGGAGTACGGGGTCTTTTACAGTCGGCTCGATCGACTGTAGCCTTTGTTACTTGTTTTTTTTTTTAATGCCACGCCACATTCGCCCACAATAAGCAATAAACTGGACACACCTCGGGAAAAATCGGTGTTTTCGGCAAATATCTCAGTAACTATGGCACCTAGGATCACCAATTTGGGTACGGAGGTTCCTAGCGACAGCATAGTTGCATTGCCATTTAAATCTTTGGACTGCCACGCCTCTTTTTTCCCACAAATTATCTAACTTCGAAGCCATTTTTAAGGTATTTGTTCTTATCGTACAGTATTGTTAATTACAAGTCGTGTGGGGACTAACTATATTAAACTATCGTGAAAGGTGCATACAAATCGGACTCTAAAGAAGAAAACTAGAAGCGTTACAATATTGATATTTGAATGCAATATCAACCCATTGGCGCAAGCGAGATAGAAACACACAAGCACATGTTTGAACGTTTTCGCTGCTGTGTGTCGGCAGCGCTGCCCGCGGAAGCTGGCTGCGCCGAATATCATATATTGTCAAACGTATACAAACAAACAGATGTATGTTTGATTATAATTGTTTTTTTTTTTGTTTCAACGTATTTTAATACAACTACTAAACATTGTAATATCTGGATACCGATTTTATTAATTTAATGGGGAAAAATGTCGGGCGTGCTCGACTGTACTTTTCTTTCTTGTTTCTGTTGAGGAATTTCCCTTAAGAAAGCAATACCGACAAGATATGAAATAAAGTTTTGGTTAAATAGTACGTATCTCCTCTCTTTTTTTTTAACAACGATACGATTAGGATCTAATTTATAAATACTTAGAATCAAGCTGAGTTTTTCCTGAACTTATGACGGGATGCATTTTCAAATTCTTCATTAAATGAGCCTTCAAAAATTCTTGACATTTATTTTTATCCGAAAGCTTTTCTATTTACATTCGTATGTGCTTCATAGCTGAATCGAAAGCGACGGGACTTAAAAAAAATTTCGTTCTTTTAGCGGGTGGATTATTTAAACTAATCGACTAACGTTTCAATTAATCATTTTGCGATACAATTAAATCTTTAATTGAAACAATCATCGACTATTATGTATTATGTTATTTATCGTGCCATCACTTCTTATATATTCTTTGTTCTGCTCCTAATAATGCAACATGTATTCCTTTTCCCTTCCTGTATAAACCCAACAGACTTATTTTAAGGCATCGGATAAATTTAAGCTTCCTTTTCGCAAGCGTCTTTCGGTTGCCGCATATCATCAGCCGACAAATCGGGTAAATCGTTTTCTGTCTCAGGCTATTAATGCTCGTTCTGTGGACTGTGACAAGTCGGAGCACGTAAATCGGCTAACCTTACGTTTCAAGCAGGGTGACAAGGAGCGTGAATATCACAAGGACTTTGATTTAGGATTTACCACGGCTATGGGCTGTTCCCTTCTGATGTTGATCCTTGCCGCAGCTCTCCAACTAACAGCATTTCCACGTACATTTATTTTACTGCTTTTATTTCTCACGGCCTTTATTTGGGTCAGCGCAATACTAATGCTCTTGCTAGCCGTGCGCCTTAGATGGATTATCTGGGATATTTCAGAAAGCTTTACACTCCGAATGGCTATCACCATATTCACAATCATACTTATATATTCAGTGGGACAGGTTAATGTGGTAAGTTACCTTCAAGAGTGGTTAAACCCAAACATGACCAAATAATCAATTTTTTTTGACATGTTTAAGTTTACGTGCGTTTCAAATCATTATTGCTCGGTCAATGTCACCACTTCGGATGACTTAAATACAGCTCAAAATATAAGCAAAGAAAACGATTCTCACCGCAAATGCTCTTTGCCACAATACGTGTCGTTGTCGGCAGCATTTGCTTTCCTTTCCGTCTCCGTGTTTCTAAGGTAAGTCTGTCTGTCTTCAAACTTTATGATAAACTAAAACCTGTTTTGTACAGATTACCAATTATTTACAAGTCTATTCTTGTGGTAATAATGGGTACTATCTATGGTATGTTTATTGAGGTTTCGCACCAGAATGTTTTTGAATGTTATGATAAGATCGTCAGGTAAGTGGTTGGAGCAACTTTTTGTCACACGCCCTACATGTAAGTAATTATTAAATTGTTGCATTTAATAGATCTTCCGTTCCGCTGCATTTGATCTCATTAACGCGTATTACAATCTTTATGGTTGCAATATTGGTGCACGGTCGCTTGGTAGAAGGTACAGCACGTCTAGACTTTCTTTGGCAATTGCAGGCGACACAGGAGAAAAAAGAAATGGATGTGTTACAGGAGTCAAATAAACGAATTTTGCACAATTTATTGCCTGCTCATGTAGCTGCACATTTTCTCGATGCACAGTTTCGGAATAATATGGTAACATTCAGCTAAACGTACAGTAAAAATTTAATTACCAAATATATTGTTTACCATTAAGGAGCTTTATCATCAGAGTTACGCTAAAGTGGGCGTCATTTTTGCCAGCGTACCCAACTTCAACGAGTTCTATACAGAAATGGATGGATCTGATCAAGGCTTGGAATGTCTGCGTCTACTTAATGAAATAATTGCTGACTTCGATGAACTCCTAAAAGAAACTAGATTTCGTGGTATTGACAAGATCAAAACTGTTGGGAGCACATACATGGCGGTTGTTGGTCTTATACCAGAGTATAAAATTCAATCGAACGATTCTAACTCAGTATGCCATCACATGACCGCACTGATTGAGTACGTTAATGCAATGCGCCTCTCGCTTCAGGAAATAAACAGTCACTCTTACAACAATTTTATGCTGCGGGTCGGTAAGTATATTATTTAAAGGCCCGATGTTGACAATTACATGAAGGTAACCTTTTCATAGGCATCAACATTGGTCCCGTCGTAGCGGGTGTAATTGGTGCGCGAAAGCCTCAGTACGATATTTGGGGTAATACCGTGAATGTTGCTAGTCGTATGGATTCTACTGGTGTGCCTGGCTACTCCCAGGTAACCCAGGAGGTGGTGGAATGTTTGGTCGGATCACACTATGAATTTCGCTGCCGGGGCACAATTAAGGTAAAGGGAAAGGGCGACATGGTTACATATTTCCTATGTGACAGCAACAGCAATACATTCAATGGTGAGGTACGGAACGCTATGATAAACTATCACCCCGTGGAGGCTATTGAATCACCAGCCCATCAGCCAATAACCCAGACTTCTGGACTGCATCATCCTGAATTCTATCAGTCTCAGTTGCAAGAAAACTTCTATAATTCTTGCAGCAGAAAGTCCCACAATCGTTTAAACAGTGTTACGGGTGAGGAGCAGCAACTTCTTCAACAGCATCAGTACCAAAAGCCACTCCCTGCAAAATCTACACCACACCACTTCAAGTTCCTGCAACAACAGCGGCTTAACAGTAAGTTGCAAAAGCAACCACATATTTTTGTCCAGTGGCGGACTTCCTAATATTCGGGAAGACGGACAAAATGTTGAAATACATTACTTGCCACCGAATTCCAGCTTGGTTTCATTTATGACTACGGCTTCAACTGAAACAAGGCAGCGACCACCGCAGCATCAAAAACACCCACAGAAAGAACATCAGCATCTGTTGCAACAACAGCAAAAAAAAAGCAGCTCCAAAACAAACCACAGATTCAGCACCAGCCCATCCCTTTGGTAATATTGCGAGAATTTAATATAATTGAGAAACAGAGTAATAGTATAAGGCATCAACAGATGCAAAATCAGAGACAGCAGTTTCCGCTAATGCCTCATTTAAACCGTACCAATTATAAAAGGGAAATTGTTGAAGTGCTTGGCGGCGACTGCTCAATGTTGTCACCGAATGATAAGCTTTGCATCTATGTGCCGCTGCAGGCCCTGCCCCTTAATCAGCATGCTCAGGGATACCCATTTCATTTTCCTTTCCGCCACCATCAAAATATAAATCAGATTCAGCCATCGTATGGCTATCGCAACTCTTTTGATACTGAGCCGCTATTGCATGCCAGCAGAGTTGCGCCACTAGCCAAGGTGAGAGAAGACGCTGACCTGATGTCCTGGACCAAGGAAATACTTCTTTGAACAATACTTTTTTCAAAGCAGAAGCAAATCACTTAATACTGCCACCAAATATACAACCGTTCCATCTGTTACTGTTTTTCTTTGTGAATCCACAATCTGTGGATGTGGATGTGGGGATAGCACCATATATCCAGATTTTTTACCATGAGAGTCTCTTAACACTTGATTCCGCCGTAAAACAAAATTTTACGTATTTTTGCATTTTAGCCTTGCCAATTTAAACAAGAAAGAATGCTATAGTCGCCTCGCGACTTTAGGATACCCGTTACTCAGTTTCAATTTGTTATTAACAATGGTTATGGATGTAATAGCTTGGCAAACACAGGACATTTTCATACAAATTCATGTTTAGAGCATATTTTCGACCTTTCGTTCCTATGGGAGCTATACGATATAGTTGTCCGATTTGGATCAAACTTGGTCAGTTTATATATATTATTGGCAGATGTATTCTGTGTGAGTTTGATTAATGTAGCTTAGTTAACGCAAAAGTTTTCCATACTAACTCATATTTGGAGCGTATTTTTGACCGATCGGCCCTATGGGAGCTATATGATATAGTTGTCCTATTGGGATCAAACTTGGTCAGTATATATATATTATTGACAGATGTATTCTGTGTGAGTTTGATTAATGTAGCTTAGTTTAACCTGTACGTTTACCTTTATATGCAAATAAAACGCCCTAAAGTGGGCGTGTCAAAAAACAAAAACAAACTTGTACTGCTTGGGTATTGTACCTTTCATTTGCGACCTCTATCATCTTTGTAGCTCTTATAGTCTCTGAGATCCTTTTGTTCAAACAGACGGACGGACGGACGGACAGACGGACAGACGGACATGGCTCGGCTATTGATGCTGATCAAGAATATATATACTTTATGGGGTCTGCCACGCCTCCTTCTGCCTGTTACATACATTCCAACGATTACAATATACCCTTTTACTCTACGAGTAACGGGTATAAAAAGCCATAGAAAATCTATGATTGACCAAATAAGTACACATAATAATTAATTTGAATACATATATAGGTTAACCTTAGACATCTGTTAAAATCTATAAATAGTACGAATCTACTGTTGGAGTGAAGATCTGCACACCCATATATATTGTATAAAAAATTTTGATAATGATTATAATAATCGTAACAAGCAAAAATATCATTTTACGAAACAATTTCCGCACGAAACTTAAATAAGCTGACCACAAAATCTATGGGTGTGCTGATCTGTACACCAACAGTAGATTAAATTGTTTTTATGTAGTTTGCAAATTATCGAAAGTTTTCGGAACTCAATCCATAATATATATTAAGTGGTTTTTGATGAATACTAAAATTTTCATGAATATCGGTCTAGCCGTTTTAGAGTTATCAATAAAAAGAAGTACAAAGTGTGTAGATCTGATACCAACAGATGTTTAAGGTTTAAAAGAAATACTTATTATTCTAAAAGTACTGTCCGACGCAGATGCAGAGTTATGCTGGTCACAGAAGTGGAAATTTCAGAAATCGAACAACATACACCAATTTATTAAATGACCAAAAAAACTTGTTATAGTCATTAAACATTAAATTACAGAGTGTCAAACTAAAATGTTAACTCAAGTTTTCAATACATTATTCTAATTAAAGGCTTGAATGGAAGGAAGTCAAAAACAAATCTTTTAAATGCAGATTCTTACAGATCTCTAGTGATTTTTATACTCTCTGCAAGAGTATATTGGGTTTGTGCAAAATTATGTAACAGGCAGAAGGAGGCGTGGCAGACCCCATAAAGTATATATATTCTTGATCAGCATCAATAGCCGAGTAGCCGATATAGCCATGTCCGTCCGTCCGTCCGTCCGTCTGTATGAACAAAAGGATCTCAGAGACTATAAGAGCTACAAAGATGATAGGGGTCGCAAATTAAAGGTACAATACCCAAGCAGTACAAGTTTGTTTTTGTTTTTTGACACGCCCACTTTAGGGCGTTTTATTTGCATATAAAGGTAAATGTACAGGTAAAAGTAGAATGTTTTAGTATAGAAAACTTTGTTAGCTATGCAATCTGAATCAAATTTACACGTTTAGAAAGTACATGTACTGAGCAGTGTTTGATCCAAATCGGACAACTATATCGTATAGCTCCCATAGGACCGATCGGTCAAAAATACGCTCCAAATATGAATTAGTATGAAAAACTTTAACGCAAAAGTTAAAGCTATATTAATTAAACTCACACAGAATACATCTGCCAATAATATATACATACTGACCAAGTTTAATCCAAATCGGACTACTATATCGTATAGCTCCCATAGGGCCGATCGGTCAAAAATACGCTCTAAACATGAAATAGTATGAAAATGTTCTGTTGCCAAGCTATCTTATCTTATCTTATATGCTGACACGCCCCTTTTACCACGATTAATAAAATAATTTACAAACTTCAATGCCGTTTTTAGAGAACTTGTTCTTATCGTACAGTATTGTAATTTTTAATTATAACTCTATATTAAACTATCCTGAAAGGTGCAATAAAATCGGACTATAAACAAGTAAGCTAGAAGCGTTACAATATTGATAATTGAACGCAATATCAACCCATTGGTGCAAGCGATATAAAAACACAGAAGCACATGTTCGAACATGCCTGCCTGCCTGTGTGGCGGCAGCGCTGCCCGCATACGCTGACCGCGCCGAATACACACATACATATGCATAATATATTGTCAAACGTATGTGAATTCGCATACAAATAAACAAATGTATGTTTAATCGTTGGAATGTATGTAACAGGGAGGCGTGGCAGACCCCATAAAGTATATATATTCTTGATTAGCATCAATAGCCGAGTCGATATAGCCATGTCCGTCTGTCCGTCTGTACGAACAAAAGGATCTCAGAGACTATAAGAGCTAGAAAGACAAAAGGGGTCGCAAATGAAAGGTACAATACCCAAGCAGTACAAGTTTGTTTTTGTTTTTTGACACGCCCACTTTAGGGCGTTTTAATTGCATATAAATGTAAATGTACAGGTAAACATAGAATGTTTTTGTGAAAAAAAATTTTTTTGTTAGCTATGCCATCTAAACCAATTTAATTTGCACAGATATAAATGTCTAAGTACATGTACTGACTAAGTTTGATCCAAATCGGACTACTATATCGTATAGCTCCCATAGGAACGATCGGTCGAAAATATGCTCTAAACATGAATTTGTATGAACATTTTTTGTGTTTGCCAAGCTATCCTATTTATAAACTAATCTATTGCACTAATATTAATATCATACCCCAGTGTTAATAACAAATTGAAACTGAGTAACGGGTAGTTTCTAGTTTAGTTTTGGTTCTGTTAGAACTCTGTCGATTACATTTTATTGAGCTTCAGGGTTTGTGTACATGATAAGCTTAAAGCCTAATTCTAATTTGCTGATTATGCAGATCGCTTATATGCAGACTGTTTATAAACAATATCCTGGCATGGGAATGTTAATCTGATAATGCAGACCATTTCCTCAAAAGAAATGAGGCTTTAAGGCAATTGTGTATAGTATACTTGTTTGAAGTACGTTTGCGAATATCTCAATAACTATTGCATTTATCAACACCAAGTTCATACATAGCTACTGCAAAAATGCATTGACATTAATTGGTTTGGGAAAGCACGCCTCTTAAGAACTTAAGTAATTTGAAATCCAAAGATTAAAATTATAGGAAAACCTCAAAATACTGAGTTTGTATATTAAGAAGGTGTGGTTAACGGAATCAAAGTCTTGCTGAAATCTATATAAATGTCGTCAGTTTAAAACTTTTTATCAAAACCCTGCCGTGCAAATGCTGGCAGAGTGAAATCATGGATCTACAGAAATGTTGCAGTTGAGAAGTTATTAATTTCTTAAAAGCCTTCGGAATAGCAGACAACTTAGAAACACCTCTATAGTTGCATACATTGGGTTTGTTTCCCTTTTTATACTCTCTGCAAGAGTATATTGGGTTTGTGCAAAGTATGTAACAGGCAGAAGGAGGCGTGGCAGACCCCATAAAGTATATATATTCTTGATCAGCATCACAAGCCGAGTCGATATAGCCATGTCCGTCTGTCCGTCTGTCTGTCCGTATGAACAAACAGATTTCAGAGATGGTAAGAGCTACATGTTCGAGCTTGGTGTCAAACGATCAGATATTTAGTCAGTCAATACAAGAATCTTTTTTTTTTTCGATGCCACGCCCCATTCGCCCACAATGAGCAAAAAACTAAACACACCTCGGGAAAAATCGATGTTTTCGGCAAATATCTCAGTAACTATGGCACCTAGGATCACCAATTTTGGTACGGATGTTCCTAGCGACAGCATAGTTGCATTGCCATTTAAAAGTTTGAACTGCCACGCCCCCTTTTCCCACACTTGCAAAAAACTTCAAATGCCGTTTTTTGCGAACTTGTTCGTATTATACAGTATTTTTATTTATAATTCGTGTGGAGATTAACAATATTAAACTATCCTGAAAGGCGCATTAAAAATCGGACTATAAACAAGAAAACTAGAAGCGTTACAATATTGATAATTGAACGCAATACCAACCCATAGGTGCAAGCGAGATAGAAACACACAAGCACATGTTCGAACGTTTTCGTTACCTGTGTGGCGGCAGCGCTGCCTTCGGACGCTGCCGCGACGAATGCACACATACATACATGCATGCATCATATATTGTCAAACGTATGTGTATTCGCATACAAACAAACAGATGTGTGTTTGATTATGCTTAGATTGTTTTTGTTTCAACGTGTTTTAATGCAAGTAATTCACATTGTAATATCTCGATACCGATTTTAATAATTTAATCGGGAAAATGCAGAGAGTATTATACGGTCGGGCGCGCTCGACTGTACTTTTCTTTCTTGTTATACTCTCTGCAAGAGTATATTGGGTTTGTGCAAATGTATGTAACAGGCAGAAGGAGGCGTGGCAGACCCCATAAAGTATATATATTCTTGATCAGCATCACAAGCCGAGTCGATTTAGCCATGTCCGTCTGTCCGTCTGTCTGTCTGTCCGTCTGTCCGTATGAACAAACAGATTTCAGAGATGGTAAGAGCTACAAGTTCGAGCTTGGTGTCAAATGATCAGATATTTAGTCAGTCAATACAAGAATCTTTTTTTTTCGATGCCACGCCCCATTCGCCCACAATAAGCAAAAAACTGGACACACCTCGGAAAAAAATTGGTGTTTGCGGCAAATATCTCAGTAACTATGGCACCTAGGATCACCAATTCTGGAACGGGAGGTTCCTAGCGACGGCATAGTTGCATTGCCATTTAAAATTTTTGGACTGCCACGCCCACTTTTCCCACATTTGATAAAAAGTCTGGAACCTTCAATGCCGGGTTTGGCGAACTTGTTCGTATCGTACAGTATTGTAATTATATAATTCGTGTGGAGACCTAACTATATTAAACTATACTGAAAGGCGCATTAAAATCGGACTATAAACAAGAAAACTAGAAGCGTTACAATATTGATAATTGAACGCAATACCAACCCATAGGTGCAAGCGAGATAGAAACACACAAGCACATGTTCGAACGTTTTCGCTGCCTGTGTGTCGGCAGCGCTGCCCGCGGTCGCTGGCTGCGCCGAATACACACATACATACATATTTGCATCATATAGATATTGTCAAACGTATGTGTATTCGAATACAAGCAAACAGATGTGTGTTTGATTATGCTTAGATTGTTTTTGTTTCATCGTGTTTTAATGCAAGTAATTCACATTGTAATATCTCGATACCGATTTTAATAATTTAATCGGGACAAATGCAGAGAGTATTATACGGTCGGGCGCGCTCGACTGTACTTTTCTTTCTTGTTGTGAAGAGGAATAATGTAAGATGATTTCCAAACATTAGGGAAACAGCATGATTCAACTGACAATGTAAATAATATATAAGGTGGCTTTAAAAAGCTGTCTGCACAGTTATTAAGCACACAGTCAGGGACTCCGTCTGGACCATGTGAAAAAACAGATTTAGTAGCCCTTAAATTACATAAAAGCGGTGATGACTGGTGAAGTAAAATGTTTGTTTTGGTTTTCAAGTCGGAGCGACTGTTGTTATCGCTCCAATCACTTTATTGATTTTCATTTTCACAAATTAATACTAAGTATAATTTAACCTAAGGGGACGCGGTCCTCAGTGGCAGCGCTGCCTTTTGTATATAGATAAGTTTTATATTTAATATATAAAACGACTATTTAATTGTATATGTATGTTTGTACTTATATGTAAGCATCGAAAACGTCGCTATTGAAGCGGAGCGTGTTGTGCACATATGTATGTATATACTTATGCAAGCGGTCACTGGATGGAATTTATGCTGACGCGGCTTGGTTGTAGTTTAAGGCACTCGAAGCCGATCATATTTCGAGTACTTGAACTGAACTAATATACAAGAAATATTTATGCAACTAAGACTAAGTGTCGTTGCCTTCTTGTGTTTACATTTATTTGAATTTAGGTTAGATACAGTGAGCTCTCGAAATGTGCATACCACACTGGTGTAAAATTACAGTTGAAGGAATTAAAATGATAAGGGTAGGGTGAGTCACATTTAAACTCGTGTGTACTTTAAGTCGTTTGAAAAAAATCGGCATATAAGTCAGCGATAGCCTTATCCGAACTAGCAGATGCTAAGACCACACTAGATGGAAGCATCGATGATTTACACCTCGAATTAACGAAGTTATAAAACCGTCTCGGATTCCTTCGGAACTGTTGCCCACAGTCCGCATGGTATTCCTTATAACAACGGTCATTCAAAACATAGAAATCAGATTGAGCAATCAGATATCGAGAGAGATACAAGGAAGAGACAGTTTCCCTGAATCTTCTTATAGAATTTCTACTTTCTATTTTTAGGCAATGTTAACTCACGGTTAAACCAAAACGGGCTTGTTAGACCTGGTTGGAACACAAAGCAGAACACAGACATCAAGTAAGGAATTCAAGGTATAATAAAAGTTTGTAATTGCACTATCCATACCAAAATTAATGATCCTAAGTGCCATAGTTACTGAGATATTCGCCGAAGACATCGATTTTTCGCTAGGTGTGTCCAGTTTTTTACTCATTGTGGGCGAATGGGGCGTGGCATCGACTGACTTAATATGTGACATTTGACACCAAGCTCGAACTTATAGCTCTTACCATCTCTGAAATCTGTTTGTTCATACGGACAGACAGACAGACTTATAGCTCTTACCATCTCTGAAATCTGTTTGTTCATACGGACAGACAGACAGACGGACATGGCTATATCGACTCGGCTTGTGATGCTGACCAAAAATATATATAATAAGATGTTTCGACACTTGGTTTATCAAAAAAAATACAATACATTATTCAATAAACACGAAGCTATGGAGTACAAATCTAGACTGCTTATCCTATGTTTTGATGACGTTAAGGTCGGTTTTGAGCTTTCATTAATTGGACTTTGGACTCATTGAGCTTTTGGCTCTTATGTAAATAGAGAAAGATCTCGATCTTGAAGAGATTGAGAGAGTTCGGCCAGGATTTGTGTAACGTCAGCAGTTTTAACCCCAATGATGGGAATAACGATTCTGGCGAATTGTTTATGATATTTAATGCATTCGTGGGAAGCCAGAATTGTTATTGTCACCATTTGATTTTTCGATAGTGTTTATATTAGTTTTTTGTGGGAAACAAATCTTTAACATAAATAATAAGTGTGGTGTATAGTGTATGTGGTGTATGGGTACGTATGTGTCTACATATGTCACTTCCCCATCCTTAAGAAATGAGCCTGTCCTCAGGCGGTTAATTTTGGATATAGTGTTGGATCTATTACAATTTCTTAGATTTCGTTTTCAATTACATTTGGATTTAATTCTGTTTTAGTTTGTGTATCATTTTGAATATTTGATTGTATGTTTGGGGTTGATTCTTTTTTGTTCTTATAATAAACAATAATTCTTTGTGGAATATTTTTATATTTAAAGATAATGTATAATATAAGTAAGATTATAATAATTGTTAAAGTTGTTATAGTTATAATTTGGAACGTGTTATACAATTTTGTTTGTTGTAGGATAATTTCTTTAGTTTGGACATATGACAATGGTTCTAGTTTGGTTACATTATTATTTATGTAAACTGTTTGTGTGTAATCTAATATAGTATAAGTTATTTGAATTTCATCCAATTGGATTGAACAATTTATAGCTTTTATCATATTATTTCCTTTGATAATAATTTCTCTATTGATACAATTTTGGTTTAGTACAGTTTTAGGTAAGTTCCATGTTAACATAATGTTTGGTTCTACATACTTAATTTCATAATTTTTATGTGATTTTGAATATCTACATTCTGTTTTATCTTGATTTAATATTCCAGTAATACATTTGTTCATAACTAAATCTTCATTGGTTGCTGTAAATGCTTTATTGTTTTGTAAATAGTAAGTGTCATGTATAGCTTCTGTCAAAGTGTCTTTGTTTTCGTCAGGGTATGGAATAATGTCATATAGTTCAGTATTTATAATTTCGCGTGGAATATGGGAAATAATTAGAAATTCGTTAGTGGTTGTTTTTAGCCAAGTTGATGTTTTAATATTTAGTATTTTTTTCAGCATTTAAATGTTTTAGTGAGTAATATTTTAGTAATTTAGGGTTGAATATACCAAGCCTGGTTAGTTGCATACCTAACTCAATGTCTTCGACATACTCTGTGAATTCTTGTAAGTTAAAAAATTAGTAATTCGAGTCGTTGGTCTGCCTCATGGGTGATACTTAAACTGTTCATTACTTCTATTCCTTTGTTAACAGCTTTTATTACTTCATTTAGTTCATTGGCTTGAACACTATTTTCTGAAAGGTTATCTATTTTTGATTGTAATTCTTCTTTGTCTTCTTGATCTAAAGTTCCAAAAAGGTATTTATAAAATGTGCCCATGAAATTTACAAGTCCTCTTTTTATTTCGTTTTACTAGTCTTAAGCCGTTCATTTCTCTGTCCAGTTTTTCTGTTAAGTACTGTATTTTTACTAATGGTTCAAATTCTTTTGTTTGTTTCATTAAATTATTATAAGTTTCTTCAGTTTTTGTTATATTATTAGTTAAATAGTGGAATTCGTATTTTATAGGTAAATTGATTGTTCCTGTTTGAAATATAAGATATCCGTTTTTGGAGTTAATTGGGTTGATTTCCAAATTTTGACCTTTTATTGGCCATACAAAGTTGAGTAGCATGAGTGTTATAATTATAGTTGTTAAATTATGAGGGGTTATCATCTTGATTCGGGTTATTCGTTGATCTAGAATTATCATATTTACTTTCATTAGTTACTTTCTTTCTTTTATATTTTGATTTATGGTGTGTTATTTTTATACTCTCTGCAAGAGTATATTGGGTTTGTGCAAAAGTATGTAACAGGCAGAAGGAGGCGTGGCAGACCCCATAAAGTATATATATTCTTGATCAGCATCACAAGCCGAGTCGATATAGCCATGTCCGTCTGTCCGTCTGTCCGTCCGTCCGTCTGTCCGTCTGTCCGTCTGTCTGTCTGTCTGTCTGTCCGTATGAACAAACAGATTTCAGAGATGGTAAGAGCTACAAGTTCGAGCTTGGTGTCAAACGATCAGATATTTAGTCAGTCAATACAAGAATCTTTTTTTTTTTCGATGCCAATAAGCAAAAAACTGGACACACCTCGGAAAAAATTGGTGTTTTCGGCAAATATCTTAGTAACTATGGCACCTAGGATCACCAATTCTGGAACGGGAGGTTCCTAGCCACGGCATAGTTGCATTGCCATTTAAAATTTTGGACTGCCACGCCCACTTTTCCCACATTTGATAAAAAAAGACTGGAACCTTCAATGCCGGTTTTGGCGAACTTGTTCGTATCGTACATTATTGTAATTATATACTTCGTGTGGAGACCTAACTATATTAAACTATACTGAAAGGCGCATTAAAATCGGACTATAAACAAGAAAACTAGAAGCGTTACAATATTGATGATTGAACGCAATACCAACCCATAGGTGCAAGCGAGATAGAAACACACAAGCACATGTTCGAACGTTTTCGCTGCCTGTGTGTCGGCAGCGCTGCCGGCGGTCGCTGGCTGCGCCGAATACACACATACATGCATAGTATGCATTGCATACATATTTGCATCTTATACATATTGCCAAACGTATGTGTATTCGAATACAAACAAACAGATGTGTGTTTGATTATGCTTAGATTGTTTTTGTTTCAACGTGTTTTTTTAATGCAAGTAATTCACATTGTAATATCTCGATACCGATTTTAATAATTTAATCGGGACAAATGCAGAGAGTATTATACGGTCGGGCGCGCTCGACTGTACTTTTCTTTCTTGTTTTACCTCTATTTACTTCTTCATAATGTTTTTCATCTTTTTGTGTTATATTTCCTGTTTGTTTAAATGGGTTTGTGGATTTAGATCTTACTAAAGGTGATTCCCTATATCTAGTATCTATTTCAAATTCGGTTCTTTTTTTCATTAAGTCTTTCTATTTGTCTTTTCTTATTTAGCTGTGTATCATACTCAGGTGTTCCTGCGTAAATGAAAATGTCTGCTGGTGTTCTACCAGTTGAATTATGTTTGGTTTTATGGTTATAAGTGTAAAGTATTACTTCAAATCTGGTTAATTTGTTTTCATGGTTAGTGTCAGAATTAACAATTCTTAATTTTTCATTTATTGTTTTATGGAATCTTTCTATGTCGGAAATACCGTTTTTTGCTAGTTGTGATGGATATATTTACGTCTTCTGACTTTAACCACATTTGTAGTGCGGAGCACAAAAAAAGCTGAGTCTTTATCTGCTTTTATTTCTATTGGTTTACCCATGTTATTAAATACTTTTAAAAGAGCTCTTTTGGCTTCTAACCAATCTCGACCATTTACTTCTATTAAAGTTGCGTATTTGGAATATAAGTCTATACAAGATAGAAATTGCTTATTGTCTATCATATAAAAAATCAATGACATATTTTTCTCTTGGATTATTGAGTTAATTCGAAAGCTAACTTAGTGTTTCTGTGTTCTGTTTTTGCTATATTACAAACTTTGCATTCGTTAATTATGTTTTGTATTAAGTTTTGATAATCTGGGTAATAATATTTTTCTTTAAATAATAGTGTCATTTTCTCTATTCCTGGATGTAATAACTTTTCGTGTGTATTAATAATAAATTCTTTGAATTCGGCATATGTCTGGAGGTCTATTAATTTTTTAGTTGATCTCATTACTTTTGTAATGTTATTGGGACTAATTATTTCAACGAAAGCATTCTGAAATGTAAGAAAATCGGCTTCGTTGCTGAAGTATATAACAATTTTCTTTGAACATAAGTATTCTTTAATTAATTCTTTTGCATGGTTGTGTGTCATTTCGACATCATTTATTAAGATTTTTGTTTTATGAAAATAATTAATGACGTTTGTGTTATTTGAGTTACTTTTTATAAATTCTATTTGTCTTTTAAAATAATTGATTGGTCTTTCTGTGAGTGAAATGTAATATTGGTTATCTTCTTGAGCGCTGTGGATTGTTGCTATTGTTACATCGGAAGTTTCTCCTAACAAGTTTTCTTCAATTTTAATTCTAGACAAAGCATCTGCAACATAGTTTTCTTTACCTGGTACATATTTAATGTGATAATCAAATTCATTTAATTTTATTTTCCAGCGTTGTAATTTCATATTTGGTTCTTTAATATTATTAAGCCAAACAAGTGGTTTGTGGTCACTGAGAATCTCGAATTTTCTACCGTAGAGATAAGATCGGAAATATTTGGTTTCCCAAACGATGGCTAAAAGTTCCTTTTCGATTGCTGCATAGTTAATTTCATGTTCGTTTAGGGTTCTACTTGCGAAACAAATTGGTTTTTGATTTTGAGACAGAACAGCTCCAATAGCTATGTTACTGGCATCAGTTGTAAGACAAAATGGTTTTTCGAAATTCGGATAAACTAATATTGGATCGGATGTTATAAGTACTTTTAATTTTTCAATAGCAGAAATGTAATTTGGTTCTTTTATATTTATAGTTGCACCTTTCTTTAATTTTGAAATCATTGGCTTTACAACGTGTGCAAAATTAGGAATGAATTTTCTGTAATAACCACAAAGACCTAAAAACGATTTTATTTCTTTTGGTGTTTTTGGTATTGGAAAATGTTGTATGGCAGAGATTTTAGTTGGGTTTGGTTTTATTCCTTCTGTTGTTATTATGTGTCCTAGGAATTCGGTTTCCTTTTTCTTGAATTCGCATTTATCTAATTTCAATTTTAGATTGGCTTCGCGCAGTTTTGTAAATACCCTTTTTAATGATAATAAATGTTCTTCCAATGAAGTGGAATACACTATTATATCATCCATGTATACTAAACAATCTTTGTAAATTAGATCTTCTAATAGATTGTTCATACAACGTTGAAATGTTGCTGGGGCGTTTTTCAATCCAAAAGGCATTCGAGTGTATTCGTAATGTCCATTTTTAGTTGAAAAGGCTGTTTTTGGTATACTTTGTGGGTCCATTTGTATCTGATGAAATCCTTTCGCTAAGTCAATTGTGGTAAAATACTGACATATTCCAAGTTTGTCTAGTATATCATCCATGACTGGGATAGGATATTTATCATCGATTGTTATTTCATTTAAGTTTCGATAGTCAATAACTATACGGAATTTTTCTTTACCTGATGCGTCACGTTTCTTTGGCACAATCCAAATTGGTGAGCAATAAGGTGATTTTGATTTACGTATTATACCTTGTTCAATCATTACTTTGATTTGTTTTTCGACTTCTTCGTCGAATGTTTGCGCATACTTGTATGGACGCTTTTGGATTGGGTCTTCGTGTTTAGTTTGGATGACATGCTTAATTGTACTGGTAAAATTTTCACTTTCTTTGTACTGAATGTCACTAGACTCGAAAAGAATTTTGGTCAGTTTGCATTTTTCTTCATCGTTTAGATGTTCTAATCGGAATTGATTTGTTTCATTTAATTCATTATTGATAGCGTAATTTACTGCTATGTCGTTTGTTTGGGGCGGATCAAGGCATTGAAATGCTGTCTTGTCCTTGACAGAATTCTCGCGGTCATATCTCATTGAAATAGATGATCGTTTAGAATAACTGTTTTTTGTTTGTAGTCAATTTTTGCTTCACAAGACTCTAGATATTCTCTACCTTGTAAGATATCGTAATTGTCAGAAAAGTTGTGTAAGTAAAATATTTAATGGGTAGGGCAGAGTTTACTAGTGGCAAAAGATACACAACTCTTTAATTGAACAATACCATTTATTGTTTGTACGTTCAATTGGCAAGGTTTTATAGGGAATTTTAAAAAGTTTTCTTTCATTAGATTTATGGATGAACCTGTGTCAATTACACAGTTAAAATTTTGTTCATTCATAACTAATCTGATGAAGGGATTGGTTCTTCGTTGTCCGAGGCTCCTTGATGAAAATTTTCTGATGTTTCCATCTTAGAGTGACCACTAGTTTCTCTCTGTCTTTTATGAGAGGGATTGGGAGGTCTTTGACTCTGAGTTTGGTAATTCATTGGGTTTTGTGATCTAGCTTGATCAAGATTTTGTTTGAATTCCTTTTGTAATGCTTCAGCATTTTCTTTTGGTTTATGATTTGGGTTAGCGTTATTTGAGTAATTTGGAGTAGGGTAATAATGCTTTGTGTTTTGTTCAGTTTGAATTTCATTGTTTTGGTTATTACGTTCGTTATAACCATTTTCGTACAATCCTTCGCGTTGAGCTACTTGTTTTAATTTTGAAACTGTTGTAATGTCATATCGTGCTAATGTCATAAAAATTCTATCCGGTAATTTTTTTGTAATAACGTCTTTAATAGTATTATTCATTGCATTAGTATACAATATAGTGTTCTGGACCTGATTTTCTAACATTAACTTATTGGATATTACAAAAGATTTATACTCTAGATCTTCAACAAACTTACGGATACTATTATTAAAGTTGGTATTATAGAGACGTCGTAGAAGTTCTTCATACGGAGTTTGTGTTTTAAATTCGTCGATGAGGACGCTCCTTAACTCTCCCCAGGTTGTGGCTGCTGTCAGCTGCGACACTCGTTGTGCGGATCCGGTGGTCTGCATCTCGATTGCTTCAAATAGGACACTATGTTGTCTCACATCCTGTGTTGGATATAACTGCATAATAAAATCGATCCTCCTTATGAATGCAGTTAGTTCCACGGTTTTTCCGTCGAATACTGGCACTTGTCGAATTTGTCCAAGCGCTTGCTTTAAATGCATTTCCGATAGTTCCATTGGTGAGTTGGTTGCCATGGTGTTGTTGTAGATTTTATTTTTATTTTGTTGGCAATTGTCACTTCAGGTTTTTGTTTTAATTGTCACTTTTTGTTTTAATTGTCACTTTTGTTGAATTATAAGAGACTTACGTTTACAGGGATCAATTAATTGATATGTAAAGCCCAGAAATAAGCTCTTTATTTACAGGTGTTCAAATAGTCCAGAGGATCTATTTTTTGGTTGAACACTGTTTGGTGTTTTGCGCGGTTTTTCTTTGTAATAGCAATTATCTTTGGTGGCGGTCGCACATTTAAATATGGGCCACGACTGATAATTGGGTTTTGAGTCACACACGCTTAGGTTCTTTGGCGGATATCAAGATAATATTTTTTCCAAAATTGTAATGTTTTAACCGTTTCCCTTGCCGCGGCAAATTCGCGTGCTCGAATCCTAGAAATTCCTTGGTCGTACAAGGATTTCTTTTCAATGGATTGAAAAAAGGACGATTACTTATTACGAGGATATTTATTAACGATATCCTACCGGCTGCGCCAATAAGATGTTTCGACACTTGGTTTATCAAAAAAAATACAATACTTTATTCAATAAACACGAAGCTATGGAGTACAAATCTAGACTGCTTATCCTATGTTCTGATGACGTTAAGCAAACCTCGGTTTTGAGCTTTCATTAATTGGACTTTGGACTCATTGAGCTTTTGGCTCTTATGTAAATAGAGAAAGATCTCGATCTTGAAGAGATTGAGAGAGTTCGGCCAGGATTTGTGTAACGTCAGCAGTTTTAACCCCAATGATGGGAATAACGATTCTGGCGAATTGTTTATGATATTTAATGCATTCGTGGGAAGCCAGAATTGTTATTGTCACCATTTGATTTTTTGATAGTGTTTACATTAGTTTTTTGTGGGAAAGAAATCTTTAACATAAATAATAAGTGTGGTGTATGGTGTATGTGGTGTATGTGGTGTATGGGTTTAGGTACGTATGTATCTACATATGTCACTATATACTTTATGGGGTCTGTTATTGCCTTCTGCCTGTTACATACTTTTTCACAAACCCAATATACTCTTGCAGAGAGTATAAAAACAAAGGTAGATAATTTTACTTGAAAGTAAACGAGACCGAAGACAAGATTCAAGATTATCCCCAAATATATATTTTTTTTCATTCTCACTAATAAAATCCAAACTAAACATTTTTTTTAAAACAATGACCCAATATGCTTAACAATATTTAAGGAGTCCAGCTTCAGACTCAACTGAGAGCACATTGGATAGAGAGATTTCGTTCTCTTATTCAATGTGGAGCAATATAAAAGCCCGTTCCAAGTTGTGTTAATTTTAGGTATTTATGTCAGAGTAAATTTGCAATAGGAACAGAGGTTTTGTGGAGTAATATATCTTGGCTGAAATGCTATATTTTTTGGCTTTAATAGCATTTTAGTGCTTGGAAGTCAAGGAGCGTTAAAGGAGCGGAAGTGTATGCGTTGCATCATTTTAGTTTGGCTTATGTCTGTAATACCAATAAACGTTACATTGTTTTCTTAAAAGAAATTAATTTTTGACTTATCATTTACCATCGATCATCTTCCGAAATATATTTTTACAATTAATAAGGTCCTTTTAAAAAAAAATTATAGTTGTCCCTTATGTTTCGATCGAACATTCACATATTTATTTGTGTGACCATAACTAAATTTGACGCCTTGCATGATACGAATTATCTACCACCTTTTTCAACCAACACTTAGATCGCGGCCATTTATGCGCAAACGTTCGAACCCCAATGTTACACCCATCCCAACTCCATGTTGTCACTTCAGAAGCAGCAACTTGAGCTGGCCCCTGAACCACATCATCTACAACATCGTGAACAAGCACAAAGCGCAAAACAGTCACCACTTCAGCTGTTACCGCAAAAGCCATCACTAAAAAATCCTACGAATGAGCTATACAAAATGGCGACGAATATAGAGAAGAACATGGAGATGTCATGGATAGATGATCAACACTCACCATTGTACACTGAAACGAGAGTGTGTGACGATATCTCAGTGTGCATCAATTGTGATACCCTGAGAGGCAACGACCATGAAAACGGTAAAGGCGTGCAGCACAATTTTCATAAAAGATGTTTAATAAATCAGCTGCAATTGCCCAATAAAAAACATGTGGACTCTAGCTTACTACTTCATGACATGCAGGGCTTAAACGACAATTTTTTGAGCCAACGACAAGGCCGGCAAAAAAACATTAATATGACAAGTAAAACGCATTTAAAAGGTGAAAAATGCCATAACATTAATTGTCCGAAGACAGCGATTCTATTGCCGTGTACATCTAATGGAGCTGCAGAAAATGGAACAAACTCACCTTTCGAAAAGGAACTGCATAGACTGTTTAACGGATCTTCGCGAGGTCTATCTGCAATATCGCCCTTGTCAAAAGATGATACAACGGACTGCATAAGTTGCATAAAAAATGAGTTAAGCTACCCAGTAAACAACCGTGTTTGCCGGGAAAGTCTCAGTCCCCCACTGCTAGTTAAAACTGGGTCAAAGATTAAAAAACAAACTGAGAAACTACCAATGAGCAACAGCTTTATAATATTCAAGCACCCCGTTGGCCTAGAGGTTATTAAGGAGATGACGCGCCACAGAAACGCTACAGCAAATAATCAAATGTAAGCTGAAACCAATCGAATGCTTATAATTAAATTATATTCTGGAAATCCCCATTCAATGCACTGCTTTTCAATAGCCTAGAGCTTGTGTTATCTACATTGAACATTAGTTCAATAATACATACATATGTTTAATGCTTGCATGTCAGAGAGCTAGTGCAATACACCGCGTGCAAAAGCATCCGACATGCACTCAGAATATTTTTTACTGCTCTCGAAAATGAATGTTTTTCTCGTTTTTGTGTTGCAGGAAAAATGTCGCAGCAGAAAATTCTGCTTTGTGAAAAAAACACAGACTCACTTTATTTTTTTTTTTGAAAAAGTATTTATAAATAAATTATTCATCGCAATTTTACATAAAATTTGTCTGCTTCGCAATACCGCGACCGCATTTTCTATTTGTATGCTCAGTGAATAAATACACCACTGTTGCATGTAATTTGGTAAAACTCTCAACAGGAAATATACCATGAAAAAAAAACTAAAGTTTGGCAACCGGCTTTAAAATACCTCCTAATCTTCTAATACTCATTTCCGTTTTTGGTCGATTGGAACAAACTTGGAAAGGTTGTAATTATAAACAGATAGTTATACATATGTTAATTTAGTCACGAGAGCTCTAGTATTCAGAATTGGTAAAGAATAACGTATTAATTTTAGTTTTTACAAATAGCTTAGTCAGCATGCATTTAATAATTTGTACAGAAAATGGTAACAATAGAGTACAGAATCGGCTGTCAGTAGACTTTAGCAATTAGTTTTTCTACTCTCTGCAAGAAAAAATTGGGTTTGTGCAAAAGTATGTAACAGGCAGAAGGAGGCGTGGTAGACCCCATAAAGTATATATATTCTTGATCAGCATCACAAGTCGAGTCGATATAGCCATGCCCGTCTGTCCATATGAACAAACAGATTTCAGAGATGGCAAGAGCTACAATTTCGAACTTAGTGTCTATCAACTTCATATTTAGCCAGTCAATACAAAAATTTTTTTTTTTTTCGATGCCACGCCTCATTCGACCACATTAAACCAAAAACTAGAAACACCTCAGAAAAAATTGGTTTTAAGTATAAATGCATTGCCATTTTGGACTGCCACGACCTTTTTTCCTAAAAGATATAAAATTATTTTTAAACTTCAATGCTTATCGTACAGTATTGTAATTAATAATTTGTTTGGAAACCAATTATATCAAACTATCCCGAAAGTAGTATAAAAATCCGGCTATAAAAAAGGAATCTAGAAACGTAAAAATATTGCCGTGCCGACTGTATAAGACCCCGTACTCCTTGTAGTTGCGATCACTTAGCAAATACTACATGTCTTCATACAAATTTTTTGTTTTTGACCGATTTGTCCTATGGGAGCTATAAGCTAAAGTTGTCCGATCTTGATGAAACTTGGTGAGGATAGTACCATACACCTACTGTGTAAATTTGGTTAAGATAGCTTTCATAGTTTCAAAGTTGTAGTGCAATGAAAACTGTTTTTTACAATTTGCGGGGGCGGTAGGGGGCGTGGCAAAAATTTGAAATAAACTTAACCTGCCTGCAATATAGACGGACTTTCATTCCAAATCTGGTGGCTCTAGCTCTTGTAGTTTAAAAGATCTAGGTGTTCATACGGACGGACGGACGGACAGACAGACGGACAGACACACAGACGGATAGACGGACAGACAGACAGACGGACAGACGGATATTGCTATATCGACTCAGCTGTTGATGCTGATCTAGAATATATATACTTTATGGGGTCGGCCACGCCTCCTTCTGCCTGTTACGCACATTTCGCTTCTGACAAACCTAATAGACCCCTATACTCTTTTTTAGAGTACGGGGTATAAAAAAAAAACAAGAAAGAAAAGTACAGTTGAGCGCGCCCGACCGTATAATACTCTCTGCATTTTTCCGATTAAATTATTAAAATCGGTATCGAGATATTACAATGTGTAGTACTTGCATTAAAATACGTTGAAACAAAAACAATCTCAGCATAATAAAACATACATCTGCTTGTTTGTATGCGAATACACATACGTTTGACAATATATGATGCCTATATGTATGTATGTGTGTACTGGGCGTCCGCGAGCAGCGCTGCCGCCACACAGGCAGGGAAAACGTTCGAACATGTGCTTGTGTATTTCTATTTCGCTTGCACCAATGGGTTGATATTGCGTTCAATTATCAATATTGTAACGCTTCTAGTTTTCTTGTTTATAGTTCGATTTTAATAATTTTTAAATTTCAGGATACTTTAATATAGTTAGTCTTCACACGAATTATAATCAACAATACTGTACCATATCAACAAATGCATTAGAAAAGGAACGAAAGTTGAGAATTATTTTTATTAATTGTGGGAAAAAGGGGAGTGCCAGCTCAAAACTTTATATGGCAATACATTTATGCTGTCGCTGGGAACATCCGTACTCAAATTGGTGATCCTAGGTGCCATAGTTACTGAGATATTTGCCGAAAACACCGATTTTTTCCGAGGTGTGTCTAGGTTTTTGCTCATTGTGGCGAATGGTGCGTGGCATCGAAAAAAAAAAGATTCTTGTACTGACTGACTAAATATGTGATCGCTTGACACCAAGCTCGAACTTTTAGCTCTTACCATCTCTGAAATCTGTTTGTTCATACGGACAGAAAGACAGACAGACAGACAGACAGAGAGATGCACAGACAGACGGGCATGGCTATATAGACTCTGCTATTGCTTTGCACAAACCCAATATACTCTTGCAGAGAATATAACGAGAAATAATGCTACAGTCGCCTCGCGACTTCAGGATACCCGTTACTCAGTTTTAGTATGTTATTAACCATGGTGATGGAAATAATAGCTTGGCAAACACAGAACATTTTCATACAAATTCATGTTTAGAGCATATTTTCGACCGATCGTTCCTTTGGGAGCTATACGATAAAGTAGTCCGATTTGAATCAAACTTGGTCAGTACATGTACTTCCTAGACATGTACTATCCGTGTCAATTTGATTCAGATAGCATAGCTAACATATACTAAAACATTCTAGTTTTACCTGTATATTTACTTTTATATGAAGATATAACGCCCTAAAGTGGGCGTATCAAAAAACAAAAACAAACTTGTACTGCTTGGGTATTGTACCTTACAATTGCGACCCCTATCATCTTTCAATCTCTTATAGTCTCTGAGATCCTTTTGTTCATACAGACGGACGGACGGACAGACAGACGGACATTGCTATATCGACTCGGCTGTTGATTCTGATCAAGAATATATATACTTTATCTGGTCAGCCATGCCGTCTTCTGCCCGTTACGCACATTTCGCTTCTGACAAACCTAATAGACCCCTCTACTCTTTTTTGGAGTACGGGGTATAAAAACACTTTGAATTTGCCGTTTTTAAAGAATTCAACTAAAAAACTTTTTAACTTCAATGCCGTTTTTAAGGTATTTATTCATATAGTACAGTGTTTGTTTAGAGACATATCAAATCAAACTAACCTGAAAGTGGCATCAAAATCCTACTTTGAACAAAAGAGCTATCATGTTACAAAGTTTATGTTATTTAACTGCAATATCACACAATGCGCAAGAACGAGACAGAAACATACAAACACATGTTCGAACGTTTGCCGACGCTGGCCGCGCCGAATACACACATACATACATATATGCATACATATAATTTCAAACGAATGTCTACATGTATGAATAACATGTAAATGCTGATAATCGGAGAATTCTGGAAAGTGGTGCGTGGTGCAACAGGTAGAGTTGCGGTGTGTTAGTCTGAGGTTGTAGGTTCGACTGCTGACAATGAGAATTGTTATTTTAATTTTTATACTCTCTGCAAGAATATGTAACAGGCAGAAGGAGGCGTGGCAGACCCCATAAAGTATATATATTCTTGATCAGCATCACAAGCCGAGTCGATATAGCCATGTCCGTCTGTCCGTCTGTCTGTCTGTCCGTATGAACAAACAGATTTCAGAGATGGTAAGAGCTACAAGTTCGAGCTTGGTGTCAAACGATCACATATTTAGTCAGTCAATACAAGAATCTTTTTTTTTTCGATGCCACGCCCGATTCGCCCACAATAAGCAAAAAAACTGGAGAAATCGGTGTTTTCGGCAAGTATCTCAGTAACTTTGTCACCAAGGATCACCAATTCTGATACGGGAGTTCCTAGCGATAGCAGTGTTGCATTGCACTGCCACTCCCCCTTTTTCCACAATTAATTAACTAATTTTCTAAATTTAATGCCACTTTTAATGTACTTCTTCTTATTGTACAGTATTGTTATTAATAATTCGTGTGGAGACTAACTGTATTAAACTATCCTGAAAGGCGCATTAAAATCGGACCATAAACAATAAAACTAGAAGAGTTACAATATTGATAATTGAACGCAATATCAACCCATTGGGGCAAGCGAGACAGAAACACACGAGCACATGTTTTGCTGCCTGTGTGTCGGCAGCGCTGCCCGCGGTCGCTGGCTGCGCCGAATACACACATACATACATACATATTTGCATCATATACATATTGCCAAACGTATGTGTATTCGAATACAAACAAACAGATGTGTGTTTGATTATGCTTAGATTGTTTTTGTTTCAACGTGTTTTAATGCAAGTACTACACAATGTAATATCTCGATACCGATTTTAATAATTTAATCGGGAAAAATGCACAGAGTATTACTCGGTCGGGTGTGCTCGACTGTACTTTTCTTTCTTGTTTCATTAAGTCTTTCTATTTTGCTTTTCTTACTTAGCTATGTATCATACTCAGGGGTTTCTGCGTAAATGAAAATATCTGCTGGTGTTCTACCAGTCGAATTATGTTTTGCTTTATGATTATAAGTGTAAAGAATTACTTCAAATCTAGTTAATTTTTTTTATGATTAGTGTCAGAATTAACAATTTTTAGTTTTTCATTTACAGTTTTATGGAATCATTCTATGTCGGAAAGACCGTTTTTGCTAGTTGTGATGGATATATTTACGTTTTATGATTTTAACTACATTTGTAGTGCGGAGCACAAGAAAGCTGAGTCTTTATCTGCTTTTATTTCTATAAGTTTACCCATGTCATTAAATACTTTTAAAAGAGCTCTTTTGGCTTCTAACCAATCTCGACCATTTACTTCGATTAAAGTTGCATATTTGGAATAAAAGTGCATTATTAATGTATTCTTTGAATTCCGCATACCTTATTTCAATGAAAGCACTCTGGAATGTGAGAAAATCGGCTTCGATGCTGAAATATATAACACTTTTCTTTGAACATAAGTATTTTTTAATTAATTCTTTTGCATGGTTGTGTGTCAGTTCGACATAATTTATTAATATTTTTGTTTTATAAAAGTAGTTAGTGACGTTTACGTTATTTGAGATAATTTTTACAAAATCTATTTGTGTGTTAAAATAATTAATGGGTCTTTCTGTGAGTGAAATGTAATATTGGTTGTCTTCTTGAGCGCTATGGATTGTTGCAGCTATTACATCGGAAGTTTGTCCTAACAAGTTTTTTTCAATTTTAATTCTGGATAAAGCATCTGCAACATAGTTCTCTTTTCCTGGAACATATTCAATGTGATAATCAAATTCATTTAATTTTATTTTCCAGCGTTGTAATTTCATGTTAAGGTTCTTTAATATTTTTAAGCCAAACTAGTGGTTTGTGTTCACTGAGAATCTCGAATTTTCTACCATAATGATAAGATCGGAAATATTTGGTTTCCCAAACGATGGCTAAAAGTTCCTTATCAATTGCTGCATAATTAATTTCATGTCCGTTTAGGGTTCTACTTGCCAAACAAATTGGTTTTTGATTTTGAGACAGAACAGTTCCAATAGCTATGGTACTGGCATCAGTTGTGAGACAAAATGGTTTTTCAAAATTTGGATAAACTAATATTGGATCGGACGAGAACTTTTAATTTTTCAATAGCAGAAATATGATTTGGTTCTTTTATATTTATAGTTGCACTTTCATTAATTTTAAAGTCATTGGCTTTACAACGTGTGCAAAATTAGGAATGCATTTTCTGTAATAACCACAAAGACCTAAAAACGATTTTATTTCTTTGGGTGTTTTTGGCATTAAAAAATGTTGAATAGCAAAGATTTTTGTTGGGTTTGGTTTTATTCCTTCTGTCGTTATTATGTGTCCTAGGAATTCAGTTTATTTTTTCATGAATTTGCATTTTCTATCTGCAATTTTAAATTAGCTTCACGCAGTTTTGTAAATACCCTTTTTAATGATAATAGATGTTCTTCCAATGAAGTGGAATACACTATTATATCATCCATGTATCCTAACAATCTTTGTAAATTAGATATTCTAATAGATTGTTCATACGACGTTGAAATGTTGCTGGGGCGTTTTTCAATCCAAAAGGCATCTGAGTATATTCGTAATGTCCATTATTAGTTGATCAAGTATGAAAGTCTACAGTCGAGCGTGCCGACTACACAAGACCCCGTACTCATAGTAGTCCGCATACAAAAATACACACAACCATAGAAGAAGAAGCAGCAGACTGATTCATATTTTAAAATACAAATTTAAAAAAAGATAATAGTTTAATTTAAAATTTAAACAAGTAAGAAAGGCTTCAGTCGATCGAGCCGACTCATAGTAGTGCACATTTGTATTCAATTTAAATTCAAATTTTCAAATGAAATTTAAAAATTTTAATATTATATGTACATTTTGAATTGAAATTTAAAAAAAAATAATTTAACAATTCGCATTGCCAGCATTCGAACCTACAACCTCAGACCAACTCCATCAGTTGCACCACGCTCCATTTTCAAGAATTCTCCGAATATCAGCATTTATGTACATTTTATTCATACAAACACACATTCTTTTGAAATTATATGTGTGTATGTGTGTATTTGCCGAGGCCAGCAGCGCTGTCGCCACACAAGCATCGAGAACGTTCGAACATGTGTTTGTATGTTTCTGTCTCGCTCTCGCGCGTAAGTGATATTGCAGTTAAAAACACACTTTTGTAACGTGCATGGCTCTTTTGTTAAAGGTAGTATTTTGATGCCACTTTCAGAATAGTTTGATTTGATATGTCTCTATACGAATGTTGAATTACAACACTCTACTATATGAATAAATGCCTTAAAAACGGCATTAAAGTGTAAAAGTTTTTTAGCTCATTTGGGGAAAAGGGGCGTGGCAGCTCAAAATTTTTAATGGCATTGCATTAAGGCTGTCTCTAGCAACCTGCTTACCAGAAACGGTGTTCCTAAGTGCCGTAGTTACTGAGTTATTGGCCTAAAACAAAATTTTTTTCGATGTGTGTCTGGTTTTTTGCTTAAGGGCGGTAAGGGGCGTGGCAAAAATTTGAAATAAACTTAACCTGCCTGACTTAATAACGGACTTTCATTATAAATTTGGTGGCTCTAGCTTTTGTAGTTTAAAAGATCCAGGTGTTCATAAGGACGGACAGACAGACAGACGGACAGACGGACATTGCTATATCGACTCGGCTGTTGATGCTGATCAAGAATATATATACTTAATGGGGTCGGCCACGCCTTCTTCTGCCTGTTACGCACATTTCGCTTCTGACAAACCTAATAGACCCCTCTACTCTTTTTTAGAGTACGGGTTCTAAAAAGTAAAAAAAAACTAACGCGCTGGCTGTAATCGAACCCGCGCTATCAGACACATGATTCTTACATGCCACAACTGTTATACATATGCACGACACTTCAATTTGTAGACACTGCTGATTATCTGCATTTACATATAATATTGTTTTGTTATAGAACAAAAAAAGACAAGTAAGAAAGGCTACAGTTGATCGAGCCGACTGTAAATGACACCGTACTTCCATATTAGTGCGCATTTGTATTTAATTTGAGTTAACATTTGAAATTAAATTTAAAAATTTTAACTTTATAATTGCATTTAACATTGCATTAAGGCTGTCACTAGGAACCTGCATACCGAAATTGGTGCTTCTATGTGCCACAGTTACTGACATATTCGCCTAAAACATAAATTTTTCAGAGGTGTGTGTTGCGGGTGCGGTAAGGGGCGTGGCAACAATTTGAAATAAATTTGATCTGCTCGCGAAAATAACAGACTTTTATTCCAAATTTGGTGTCTCTATCTTATGTAGTTTAAAAGATACAGGTGTTCATACGGACGGACGTACGGACAGAGAGAATGACGAACAGACGGACACGGCTATATCGACTCTGCTTGTGATGCTGATCAAGAATATATGTATATACTTTATGGGGTCTACCACGCCTCCTTCTGCCTGTTCCATACGCGCGAGGTTGTGCTCGTTTTTTTGACTCTAATTGACTATAGATTCTAATCGGGCAAAATCGGGCATAGGAAACATATTAGAAGAAGGTTCATATAATTTCATTCTGAACTTCGTTAAACTTTAGAAGTTATGTCCATGTTTTAAATTCACGGTTGTGAAGAATTTTGCCTGTCCTAGATTTGCTAGATTCATGGAAATAAACGGCATCGGCTATAATGCTCTCGTTGAGCTTCCTAAAATCGATCACCAATTGTTTGTTCTTATTGCAAACCTGACTATAAGCAAGAAAGCTAGAAACGTAGCAACATTGGCAATTGAATGCATGAGAGCAAGCGAGACAGAAACATTGAAACATATGTTCGAACGTTTGCGCTGCCTGAGTGGCGACATCGCTGCCTGTGGACGCTGGCAGTGGCGATCAATGGTATAAATACAATATAATACATATGCATACATATAATGTATATGTAGATTTATATTCAAGTATGCTTTGTTTTTATACCCTTTCTGAGAGTTTTTTTTTTTCACGAAGTTTGTAACGCATAGAAGGAAACGTTTCTATCACCATAAAGTATATATATTCTTGATCAGCATCAACAGCCGAGTCGATATAGCAATGTCCGTCTGTCCGTAGGAACACCTGGATCTTTTAAACTACAAAAGCGAGAACCACCAAATTTAGAATGAAAGTCACTTATTATGTCAGGCAGATCAAGTTTATTTCAAATTTTTTGCTACGCCCCTTACCGCCCCCGCAATGAGCAAAAAACCAGACACAACTCGAAAAAAATTTAATTTAAGGCCAATATCCCAGTAATTATGGCACTTAGGAACACCATTTCTGGTAAGCAGGTTGCTAGAGGCAGCCTTAATGCAATGCCATTAAAAATTTTAAGCTGCCACGCCCCTTTTTGATGAAAAGAGCTAAAAAACTTTTAAACTTCAATGCCGTTTTTAAGGCATTTATTCATATAGTAGAGTGTTGTAATTGAACATTCGTTTAGAGACATATGAAATCAAACTATCCTGAAAGTGGCATCAAAATCCTACCTTTAACAAAAGAGCAACTAAGTTAGAAAGTTTGTTATTTAACTGCAATATCACCTACGCGCGAGAGCGAGACAGAAACATACAAACATATGTTCGAACGTTCTCGATGCTTTTGTGGCGGCAGCGCTGCCGGCAGACGCTGGCCGCGCCGAATACACACATACATACATATATGCATACATATAATTTCAAACGAATATGTGTTTGTATGAATAATATGAAAATGCTGATAATCGGAGAATTCTTGAAAGTGGCGCTTGGTGCAATTGGTAGAGTTGCGGCGCATTGGTCTAAGGTTGTAGGTTCGAATGCTGGCAATGCGAATTGTTAATTTATTTTTTTTTTAATTTCAATTCCAAATGTACATATAAAATTAAAATTTTTAAATTTCATTTGAAAATTTGAATTCAAATCGAATACAAATGCGCACTACTATGGGAGTACGAGGTCTTTTTTACAGTCGGCTCGATCGACTGTAGCCTGTCTTACTTGTTTTAAATTACTTTATTTTACAAGCATAGATGAATAATTAAATTGTTCTTAACTTAACAATTTTGTTTTGTAATTTAAAGGCAAATATTGGACTCGAAATCTTGTGAAATTGTTCACGAGAAACTTAGCTATGCTAAAGAGTTACGGGTTACCATGGAGCAACAACAACAGGAACAAGCACATCGCCTACGTCCGGGTTTAAATGATTTTCTACTTAGCTTTGACAAATTCGACAATGCAATGTCAGAGCCCCAGCTGAAACAGAATCGTCAAAACCAACGGCAGTCAATGGCAATCAATCATTACGCAAAACATGATGAGTGCAATACATGGAAAAACATGGCTGAAAAAGAGTTTTTGAATGATGAGTCTAATAATGAAGTACTTCATAGACGACTTTTACAAAGCGATACAAGTGTCAAACACTATCAGTCACATAAAACAGAGCTGAAGCGGACGCAAAGGGATACGGCCACGGTTACCGCTGTCAGTATTTGTCTGGATGGACACATCATAAATGATGCGTTGAAGTATGGTGCGTTGCGCAACCACCATTCCATGGACTCTAATCTGTTGGAGAGTCAATCGGAGTGGTCTGATGATGATGTTCGCGAAGAGGCCACAGGTAAATGATTTATACACACAAAAAATTGTTCTTTATTGAAAATTGATTTATAGGTGGCGACGATTCGACAGGATATATAACCGATGAGCCTGATCTGGAAAATTGCTCGTTGCTAAACGAGGCATGTCTGACAGATGTCGAGGGCGCCCTTTCGGATGTCAATTCTCTGTATAATGCACCTGATGTAGATGATATATCAGCGTCTAGTCGAGCCAGTTCCCGCATGTTAAGTTTGGATTCTCTAAGTGGTCTCTACGATTGTGATCTTGATAACAAGCAGGATATTGCCATTGTAAATGCATTGCAAAGGATTCAGAGCCAATTTGGAGAACCATTATCTTTCGGTCAATCAGATGTAGCAAATGTTCCGACTTTGCCAGCACCATCGGATCAACAACAAGAAGGTTAAAAAAAATCAATTTTTCACTATTTTATTCTTGAATATAAATATGAATATCATTCATCGCAAATCGACAAAAATGAGTTTTATTCAGAATCTTTATCATTGTGCATTAGTTTGTATAAAAATATCCCTGTATTTTTCTCTATCATAAAAGATTCCTCTTGCTCACATTTGTTGTTTGCCTCTACACAACGTGTTCTTAAGAAACTACGCCGAAACTGCAATATCAACTGGACTTCTTTCCTCTATATTGGAGGTATTACAGAAAATCATGGAGAGAAAATACACTATGATATTTGTACGATAAAGGAACTGTAACTTTCACAAGATTAAAAACTATTGCTAGAATAGTCAGATTCTGAACTTCAGAACATCACTTTACCTTTAGTTTCAGAAATAAAATAATTCAAACCGTATATCTAAACAAAACAATTATATTCTTAAATGTTTCCGCTCTTAATTTATTAAAGAATTAATTTTATCGTATTTATACTCCGTACTCAAAAATAGTATAGGAGTCCATTAGGATTATCAGAATCAAATGGAGCGTTTGGCGGAAGGAAGCATTTTCGACCCCATAAAGCATCAACAGACGAGTAGTACTAGCAATGTCACTCTGTCCATAAGAACATCACCATTGCACTATGGTCCAGAAGCTTGATTTTTTTGACATAAAGTCTAATTATACTCTCTGCAAGAGAATATTGTGTTTGTGCTAAGTATGTAACAGGCAGAAGGAGGCGTGGCAGACCCTACAAAGTATATATATTCTTGATCAGCATCACAAGCTGAGTCGATATAGCCATGTCCGTCTGTCTATCCGTCTGTCTGTCTATATGTCTGTCTTTCAGTATGAACAAACAGATTTCAGAGATGGTATGAGCTACAAGGTTGAGTTTGGTGTCAATCGATCACATATTTAGTCAGTCAATACAATGCGGACGTTGGCCGCACCGAATACACACATACATACTTATATGCATCATATATTGTCAAACGTTTGTGTATTCGCATACAAACAAACATATGCATGTTTGATTATGCTTAGATTGTTTTTGTTTCAACGTCTTTTAATGCAAGTATTACACATTGAAATATATCGATACCAATTTTAATAATTTAACCGGGAAAAAATACAAAGAGCATTACACAGTCGGGTGTGCTCGACTGTACTTTTCTTTCTTGTTTTAAAGCTAGAGTCTTATAATTTGGTACATATTAGATTTTTATAGAATTTTGGACTAATTATACCCGTTACTCGTAGACTATTAGGGTACAAGGACACATTTTGAGTACTTGGATAGGGTAGCACAACGCCTAAAAGCAGCCAATTTGACTATAGGGTTGAATAAGTCACAGCTTTGTTTCAAGTCGTTTAGGTATCTTGGGTTCATTGTAGGCGGAAGAACGTTGCGGATGGACCCAGCTAGGGTATCAGCCAAAGATAAAATTCCAGTGCCAAAATTGGTGAAAGAGGTACGATCCTTCCTAAGCACGGCTGGATGGTATCGTAGGTGTAACCGTAACCTTGTAGCGATAGCAGTTCCACTGAGAGATGCGTTGAAGTCAAAGGGAATTATATGAGTTATATGAATATAGGGAATTAACTCAGGAAATTGAGGATAAGAAGCAGCAATTGCCAGACCTGAAAGTGGAAGGGGGCCGAAACTTCAAACACATGTCCTACAGTAAGTTGGAAGACGAACTTGAGGGCTGTGTTTGGAAGCTTTGGTTGCCTGCATCGCTAACTCACTAGCTGATCCGAAGAGCGCATGAAGAGCACACGTCGGCACATGGTGGAACGCCAAATACTTTCCACGCCCTACGAAGGCTATACTTTTGGGCCAAGATGGCAGTACAAGTGGCCGATTTCGTCCGAAGTTGCGACGTATGCAAGGAAGTAAAGGCAACGACTTTTGGGATGGAATAGAGAATAGGAAAAGAAATAGTGACGGAAAAGCCATTCCAAAATCAATAAATCGACTTCTTAGGGAAGTATCTGAGGTCGATAAGGCATGCGTGGATATTTATCGACTTTGACCTATTTTCGAAATTCCAGTTTTTGAAAGCCATGCGCGAAGTGACAGCAAAGGCAGCAAAGGTCTTACTGATGTTTGAAGTGCCCGAGGGCATTCTCTCTGATACTGGCAGACAGTTCATTGAAAAGGTTTTTGAGGATATGACGCAGGCGTACGGTGTAAAGCACCTATCTACTGCACTGCTATCCACTCTCCCCAAAGCAATGCTGCGGAGCGAGCAAATCGGTCAGTCCTGGCAGCGATTAGGGCTTATTTGAATAGCGACCACCGTGAATGGGATCTATACTTTCCCAAGATCGGGGCAGCGTTGCGTAACAGCGTCCATTCAGCAACAGGAGTCACCCCGTTCTATGACATGTTCGGGCAAAATTTGATCCTGAACGGGGCTCAGTACGCTTCGGCTCGCAAGCTGAAGTCTCTGTGTGAGCACGAGCTGGCTACGCTAGGCCGAGCCAATAAGCAACGGCTCATCCAAGAAAAAATCCAGAGGCACCCGCATCATGGGTATGAGCGGAGCAGATTTAGCAAATTTTGTGCAAATCTTCGAGTGATGCTGGGACTTTGCAGAATCAAAATATCGATAAGTGTTGGTAATTCATCGCACACTGTTCTGCTCACCTGGGGTGGCCATTCTCCAAGAAGAGTAGGAGTAAGAATTGTGGAGAGAGAGAGAGAGGTAATGAAGGCCAAGGTCAGACGGCCGTTGACTCTAAGGAACCGTTCCATGGAATAGGAATAGGAGAATTAGGAATTGAAATCAGACATAGCAACTCATAGTTGGTTTTCAAGATCGGCACAAGGCAGTCGCGTGGCCAGATTTAAGAGAAGTTTTTATACTCTCTGCAAGAGTATATTGGGTTTGTGCAAAAGTATGTAACAGGCAGAAGGAGGCGTGGCAGACCCCATAAAGTATATATATTCTTGATCAGCATCACAAGCCGAGTCGATATAGCCATGTCCGTCTGTCTGTCCGTCTGTCCGTATGAACAAACAGATTTCAGAGATGGTAAGAGCTAAAAGTTCGAGCTTGGTGTCAAACGATCAGATATTTAGTCAGTCAATACAAGAATCTTTTTTTTTCGATGCCACGCCCCATTCGCCCACAATAAGCAAAAAACTGGACACACCTCGTGAAAAATTGGTGTTTTCGGCAAATATCTCAGTAACTATGGCATCTAGGATCACCAATTCTGGTACGGATGTTCCTAGCGAGAGCATAGTTACATTGCCATTTAAAAATTTTGACTGCAACGCCCACTTTTCCCACAATATATAAAATAGTATTCAAGCTTCAATGCCGGTTTTTCCGTATCGTACAGTATTGTAGTTTATAACTGGTGTGGATACTAACTATATTAAACTATCCTGAAAGGCGCATTAAAATCGGACTATAAACATGAAAACTAGAAGCATTACAATATTGATAATTGAACGCAATATCAACCCATTGGTGCAAGCGAGACAGAAACATACGAGCACATGTTTTGCTGCCTGTGTGTCGGCAGCGCTGCCCGCGGTCGCTGGCTGCGCCGAATACACACATACATACATATATGCATCATATATTGTCAAACGTATGTGTATTCGCATACAAACAAACAGATGTATGCTTGATTATGTTTAATTGTTTTTGTTTCAACGTGTTTTAATGCAAGTACTACACAATGTAATATCTCGATACCGATTTTAATAATTTAATCGGGAAAAATGCACAGAGTATTACTCGGTCGGGCGCGCTCGACTGTACTTTTCTTTCTTGTTTTTTGTGCTTTTGGGGCACGTTTTGTGTGCGTTATTAAAATTCTAGTGGTTATGTTTTTATGTGGTGTCCGTAAAATGACTAAATAAATAAAATATTCACAGTAAAATACATTCAGTGACGAAATACTAAAAATGTACATGCAAACATCGCAAATGTTCGACACAACCTGTTGGATCACAAGAATTAGTAAGAATAAGGAAAACAATGAGTCGTTAGTTAAGCATAAAAAACATAAAGTATTAGCCTAAGATATAAATATGTATCTAATGGAGTAGCCTAGAATGTACGCATAAAATCTCTTATACTTAAGCTAGCATGTAAGTTGTATTCGCAGTGCAGCGGTCAAGAGCGGAATAAGCCACACATACGCTGCCAAGCCATTCCGCGATTGCCAAGTCCAACAAATAAATTGGAATGTTTAAGAACTTGCAATTTGTTTAATTAAAGTAGTTTTCGATTTCTAACAACCTATATAAACAAATACTTGTGACACCACTGCGCTACAGATAAAACATAAATCAAACAAGTAAGAAAGGTAACAGTAGCTCGAGCCGACTGTAAAAGACCCCGTACTCCCATAGTAGTGCCCATTTATATTTAATTTAAATTAAAATGTTCAATTACAACACTGTACTATTTGATTAAATGCCTTTAAAACGGCATTAAAGCTTGAAAGCAGCTTAAAATTTTTAATGGAATTGCATTAAGGCTGTCACTAGGAAATGGTGTTCCTAAGTGTCATAGTTACTGAGTTATTGGCCTAAAACAAAATTTTTTTTTTTTTCCCAGTCTGGTTTTTTGCTTATTGCGGGGGGTGGTAAGGGGCGTGGCAAAATTTGAAATAAACTTAACCTGCCTGACTTAATAACGGACTTTCATTATAAATTTTGTGGCTCTAGCTTTTGTAGTTTAAAAGATCCAGGGGTTCATACGGACGGACAGACAGACGGACAAACGGACAGACAGACAGACAGACGGACATTGCTATATCGACTCGGCTGTTGATGCTGATCTAGAATATATATACTTTATGGGGTCGGCCACGCCTCCTTCTGCCTGTTACGCACATTTCGCTTCTGGCAAACCTAATAGACCCCTCTACTCTTTTTTAGAGTACGGGGTCTAAAAATCCAGGTGTTTATACGTACAGACAGACAGACGGACAGATGGACATGGCTATATCGACTCGGCTTCTGATGCTGATCAACAATATGAATTAGAATCCTTCCAGTCCTCGGGCTCAGACAATAAAACAAGTTATTTAACGGCCAAGTGCCGGAGTGAATATTTATTTAAGCGACTTACTGGAAGAGCGCTGAATTCAAAGCTAATTTCTAAATACACAGAATAATTCACTTAAGCTAAGCCAAAACTCGCATCACGCCACAATGTCATGGTCGGCAAGCCGACTCAGCAATCTTAGGCAATAACGGAAACTCTTGCAGCAAAACAAAAGTGTCCGGTTACCGCTGCTGACCATTGCATCTATAGCGCGCTGCTACAAAGTATGCAGTGTCGCTATTGCGCTGTTCCTCGCTCTATAGCGAGGGTTGCTTAATATTCTATATTAAGTGATATGTGTTAACTACTCCCCCCTCAAGTATAAGGCCGTCCTCAGCCGGCCCAATCCCGGCGACAACTTCTCGTAAATGCTTTGCAGACTCCTTTGCGTCGATGATCCGGCAAAGAGTGAGGCCAATGCAGATTAAAGCACAGCATATGGCTCCAATGATGAATGCCACACGATAGGCTTGATCAGTTCCGGCGTCCTTCTTGTGGCTCCAGGTGAAGCGGCGCAACTCTGCAGTGTGTTGGTTTCGCCATCGCATTCGGCTATGACATTGTCAAACAATCGAAATATGAAGTTCTTGTGGACGACAGGATAAATCGTAATTTTTCTGCAAGCTTTTTTATTCTTTGGGAATTTGATTATAAAATGTATAGTTTTAATGGATTGAAGAACTTTTACGGACGCAACGGACATAAGATCTCCTATGGGAGTGTTGGTCGGTTCCTTTAGCCAAATTGATTTCAAATCTGAGTGGTCCAAAATGATTGGGCTAACAATGTTAGCCTTCGCGAGAGTAATAGCAAGCATTAAATTTTGCAACTCCATCGTCAGCATTCTGTTTCTAGACAGTAGTGTTTCAAATAAATGGCTAGTGTCAACTTGTGAGTTTTTGGCTATCTTGAGAATTTTATTGACAGTGATTGTTAACTGGTTAAGCTGGTCTTGAACTCTAGTGTTTATTTCTATTTGCCTAATGTTGGCATTTATTAGTTGCATTTCAGTGAACCTAGTCTGCTCTAAATCACCGGCATCGGGTGTACCCGCCACAACCTTCAGTATGGATCCTAGGAAATCTAAGCTCCTGGCGACTCTATGGTGTGTGCCTAACGCCTCCAAGAGGTCTTGTAGGTGTGCCGTGTCCACACTTAGTTTTTTCTTGTGGGGTAGCGGGAACATGTCAATTAATTTGACCGTTTCTTCCACCATTCGCACGTACTCTGAGAGGTTTGTCGAGTGCCTAACATAGGCGTATTCCTCCCATATCAAGATCTCGCCATCGACGATGGGAATGTAAAGGAGTAATATGGATCCAAACCTGTAAAATGAAGTTGTTTTCTTTCTTTTTAGCAACCCTTTAGTTTTCCTTTTTTAAGGTCTGCCCACCACCAAAAATGTTTTATAAAAACTATGCCAAGTGGCTAAAAAGTAAAGTGAAAAACTATATCTAACTTATACGAGTATGCCTAGTGGCTCATCTGGGTGCACCTGAACCACATCAACTGGTCTCTGGTCGATGACCGAATGGATCGACTTATTGTACTCAGTTGTAGCCAATAAAATGACTTCTACGGTGTCATTTATGCCTTTATCGATCTTTAGGCATCTGACTAGCTCTAATAGAGTGCTGTGAAAGCGCTCAACCTATGCAATGGTGGTGCATTTGAAATGCTGACCCCATAGTTGTTTGTGAGCATAGTCACGATGGTCTCTGAATTCAAAGACGGTTCATTGTCACAGTAAATTGATCTGGTTTTTGGAAAAAAATTCATTAGTTGCATTAAGGCTGGCTTCAGATCCACAATGGTTCTTGAAGGGACCGGTTGGACAATAGCAAACTTAGAGAACTTGTCGATGCAAGTGAGAAAGTATTTCCTGTCAGTGGAGAAAATGTCTATGTGTAACATCTCTCCTACATGTGAGGGGATCGCTGTCTCCCCAAGCTCTTGTTTTTTGGGGTGTCTATCATATTTAGCTCTAGCACATGTTTTGCAATTTTGTATTATTTCATTGGCTATTTTTGTCATCTTTGGAAAGTAGAACTCCGAGAGTACCTGCTTAATATTTTCCTGTGCAGCCCTATTATGCTCGTCTGTGAGGATTTCCCTTCTTTCTCCAACCGCAAATACGTCCACCACGCGATTTTTGCAATGCCAGAACTTTGTGGCCGGGTATCTTCGAACCAATGCATCTTGTATCATTGCAAGCATGTGTAAATCACAGTGGAGAACATTTACGCATTTGGGTGAGACTACATCTTCGAGCTCGTCTAGCAGCGATTCAACGCAAGTATAGCTGATCAAGTAGCGTTTCTAATTTCCAAAAGAATAAAGCTTCGTTTTAAGGGGAAACGCGCCTCTTCTAGCACTATTTGATTTTGAAAACAATTCAAGTGTTTGTCTGTTGTCTCAATGGTGTTGGTGAGAGATCGTTGTTACGCAGGACTCTATTTCTTGTTCATTTACAGTGTTGAGCTGCTGTCTTGTCCTTGCAAGGTTTATAGAAGATACGTGCATTAGACTCGTGCCGTAACTTGGCAAGTGACCATACGATGGCCAATGACTCTCTCTCATTTGTTGCATAGTTAACCTCGCTGTCCTTCAATGTTCTTGAAATCATTGTTATAGGACGAGCCTCTTGAGACAAAACTGCACCTATGCCGTGAGCCGAAGCATCGGTCGTTAGATCGAATGGCTTCTTAAAATCGGGGTACCTGAGCATTACATTCTCGGATGACAAAATATCGCACAACTTCTGAAACGCCCTTTGCTGCACTTCAGAGAATTGAACCTTTATATTTCTGGGCCTATGCTTACTGACTGTTCCATTTTCACCCTTCAATATATTCGAGATGGGTCTTGCTATTGCGGCGAAGTTCCTAATGAATCATCTGTAATAACTTGCGAGGCCTAGAAATGATCTGACCTCGAACAGTGTTTTAGGTTCTGGATTCTCCTGTATTTCCCTAACCCTTTCAGGATCCGTCGTGGCGCCACTGCTGGCGACTATGAAACCAAGAAAGTTCACGATTTTCTTAAAAACGTGACTTTTTGACGGAGACCATAATGTTTGCTTCGTGTAAGCTTTTAGCACCCAATCCACGTGTTTAACGTGGGATTCCTCATCTTCTGAAAAGATGATTACGTCATCGACATAAACATAGCAAAATTTGCCAATTTGCTCTCGTAGTATGTCGTCGATGGTTCTTTGGAAGATGCTTGTTGCATTCTTTTTAATCCAAAGGGGAGTCTTTTGAACTCGTATTTCCCCCCGTTCACGGTCCCGGTTTTTTCACGGTCGCATTCAGCGAGTATGATCTGGTGATAACCAGACTTGAGGTCTAATGTTGAAAAGAATTTGGCTCTCCCCAAATTCCCCAATATCATTGATATATTTGGCAAAGGGTAATTGTCAGGCACGGTTCTTTCGTTAAGTTTACGAAAGTCCATTACCAACCTCATTTTCCTATTGCCCGCTTCATCAGTGCTCTTCTTGTCCACTACCCATATTGGGTTATTGTAGGACGAGACGGACTTTTAAATTGTATCATTTTTTAGCAGATATTTGATTTCTTTATTAATGAAATCAGCTGCTCCCATTGGATATGGGTAAAGCTTGGCATAGATCGGTTGCTCATCTGTGGTCCTAATGGTAGCCACGACTGATGTGTTATACGGCAACGCCTTGTCTGGGTCTGCAAAGGCCTTTTGTCTAGTCTTTAGCATTTTCAAAAAAGAACTTCTAGCTAATGTGGATGCCTTTGCATAGTCTACATTTGTGAAATTTACATTTTGCACGTGTGGAAGGTGATTTGTTCGACCTCCGTGCCCTACTTAAGTTGTCCTGAAGCTAGACAAAGCGAATCAGCTGCCTGCTTTAGAAGGTCAAGGCCTACAATCCCTTCAAAAGTTGACAAGTCCGGCAGAATAAAAAAAGTTGCCTTTAACCCAAACATTGAAACAAAGCATTTGTGTGTAATTTGTGTCTCGCCGTGAATGGAATGAATTTTGAAGGGGACTCTACCGAGCGGACGCCTTTCAACCCTTAATGTGGCCGAATGAAATTCTTGGCCATTTGTTTAGCTAACTCATTAATTCTTTGAGTCAATATATGTTCCCTCTGCTGGTTTGGAGAAGTCTTGTAGCCGGGACTCTGATGCGCGTATCACAGTCGGAATCTGAGTCGCTAGACTGCTTGCGCGGGTTTCTATATTGGTTGAACCGTGACATGCGCAGGCCAGTGGCTGCGAAAAATAAAACAGGCCGCCAAAAGATGGGTCGAACTACGTCGCAGATCTGAACCACGAAAACTGTATGCACAATTTTTAATACACACAGAAAGTAACACAAAGTAATTTTATTAACGATCTGGATAAAATTCTCAAAGCAGTCACTCTCACTTGGCTCTGATTATTATTAAACAAAAAAAATTTTACATGATCTGTTGCAATATAAAATACTCACTAATACTAACTTATTTTTTATAAAATAAACTTAACACTTTTTGTGTTTGAAGAAAAATTTTGGCTTGAGTATCCACTTACATGATTCAACTAATACAAATAAAATTCTCTTTATAAAATCGGTCACTTGCAGCTCCCGCGCTGCTGTCTTAATTGTTGTTGGTTGTTGCAGCTCCTGTGCTGTTGTTTTATTTGTTGTTGGTTGTTGCCTCTCCTGTGCTGCTGTTTTATTTATTGTTGGTTGTGGAGTCCGACCACTAGTTGGGCGCCAATTAGAATCCTTCCAGTCCTGTAGTGGTGAAGATTAGGTTGAGAGGTGACTGTGCCTTTTATTGCTGGCCTCGGGCTCAGACAATAAAACAAGTTATTTAACGGCCAAGTGCCGGAGTGAATATTTATTTAAGCGACTTACTGGAATAGCGCTGAATTCAAAACTAATTTCTAAATACACAGAATAATTCACTTAAGCTAAGCCAAAACTCGCATCACGCCACAATGTCATGGTCGGCAAGCTGACTCAGCAATCTTAGGCAATAACGGAAACTCTTGCAGCAAAACAAAAGTGTCCGGTTACCGCCGCTGACCATTACAGCTAAAGCGTGCTGAAACCAAGTATGCAGTGTTGCAATTGCGAGGACTGTTCCTTAACTTATGGAGCGCGCGATAGCGAGGGTTGATTAATATCTTATATTAAGTGTTATGTGTTTATATATAATAACGTAGTTCGACACTTGGTTTATCAAAAAAATATAAAACTTTATTTAATAAAACACGAAGCTACGGATCTAGACTGCTTATCCTATGTTCTGATGACGTTAAGCAAACCTCGGTTTTGAGCTTTTATTAATTGGACTTTGGACTCATTGAGCTTTTTGACTCTTATGTAAATAGAGAGAGATCTCGATCTTGAAGAGATTGAGAGAGTTCGGCCAATATTTGTGTAACGTCAGCAGTTTTAACCCCAATGATGGGAATAACGATTCTGGCGAATTGTTTATGATATTTAATACATTCGTGGGAAGCCAGAATTGTTATTGTCACCATTTGATTTTTCGATAGTGTTTATATTAGTTTTTTGTGGGAAACAAATCTTTAACATAAATAATAAGTGTGGTGTATAGTGTATGTGGTGTATGGGTACGTATGTGTCTACATATGTCACTTCCCCATCCTTAAGAAATGAGCCTGTCCTCAGGCGGTTAATTTTGGATATAGTGTTGGATCTATTACAATTTCTTAGATTTCGTTTTCAATTACATTTGGATTTAATTCTGTTTTAGTTTGTGTATCATTTTGAATATTTGATTGTATGTTTGGGGTTGATTCTTTTTTGTTCTTATAATAAACAATAATTCTTTGTGGAATATTTTTATATTTAAAGATAATGTATAATATAAGTAAGATTATAATAATTGTTAAAGTTGTTATAGTTATAATTTGGAACGTGTTATACAATTTTGTTTGTTGTAGGATAATTTCTTTCGTTTGGACATATGACAATGGTTCTAGTTTGGTTACATTATTATTTATGTAAACTGTTTGTGTGTAATCTAACATATGTAGTATAAGTTATTTGAATTTCATCCAATTGGATTGAACAATTTATAGCTTTTATCATATTATTTCCTTTGATAATAATTTCTCTATTGATACAATTTTGGTTTAGTACAGTTTTAGGTAAGTTCCATGTTAACATAATGTTTGGTTCTACATACTTAATTTCATAATTTTTATGTGATTTTGAATATCTACATTCTGTTTTATCTTGATTTAATATTCCAGTAATACATTTGTTCATAACTAAATCTTCATTGGTTGCTGTAAATGCTTTATTGTTTTGTAAATAGTAAGTGTCATGTATAGTTTCTGTCAAAGTGTCTTTGTTTTCGTCAGGGTATGGAATAATGTCATATAGTTCAGTATTTATAATTTCGCGTGGAATATGGGAAATAATTAGAAATTCGTTAGTAGTTGTTTTTAGCCAGCCAGCTCAAAACTTTATATGGCAATACATTTATGCTGTCGCTGGGAACATCCGTAATCAAATTGGTGATCCTAGGTGCCATAGTTACTGAGATATTTGCCGAAAACACCGATTTTTTCCGAGGTGTATCTAGGTTTTTGCTCATTGTGGCGAATGGTGCGTGGCATCGAAAAAAAAAAGATTCTTGTACTGACTGACTAAATATGTGATCGCTTGACACCAAGCTCGAACTTTTAGCTCTTACCATCTCTGAAATCTGTTTGTTCATACGGACAGACGGACAGACAGACGGACATGGCTATATCGACTCGGCTTGTGATGCTGATCAAGAATATATATACTTTATGGGGTCTGCCACGCCTCCTTCTGCCTGTTACATACTTTTGCACAAACCCAATATACTCTTGCAGAGAGTATAAAAAGAAATGGATGTGTAACAGGAGTCAAATAAACGAATTTTGCACAATTTATTGCCTGCTCATGTAGCTGCACATTTTCTCGATGCACAGTTTCGGAATAATATGGTAACACTCAGCTAAACGTACAGTAAAAATTTAATTACCAAATATATTGTTTACCATTAAGGAGCTTTATCATCAGAGTTACGCTAAAGTGGGCGTCATTTTTGCCAGCGTACCCAACTTCAACGAGTTATATACAGAAATGGATGGATCTGATCAAGACTTGGAATGTCTGCGTCTACTTAATGAAATAATTTCTGACTTCGATGAACTCCTAAAAGAAACTAGATTTCGTGGTATTGACAAGATCAAAACTGTTGGGAGCACATACATGGCGGTTGTTGGTCTTATACCAGAGTATAAAATTCAATCGAACGATTCTAACTCAGTATGCCATCACATGACCGCACTGATTGAGTACGTTAATGCAATGCGCCTCTCGCTTCAGGAAATAAACAGTCACTCTTACAACAATTTTATGCTGCGGGTCGGTAAGTATATTATTTAAAGGCCCGATGTTGACAATTACATGAAGGTAACCTTTTCATAGGCATCAACATTGGTCCCGTCGTAGCGGGTGTAATCGGTGCGCTAAAGCCTCAGTACGATATTTGGGGTAATACCGTGAATGTTGTATGGATTCTAGTCGTATGCTAGTCGTATGGATTCTACTGGTGTGCCTGGCTACTCCCAGGTAACCCAGGAGGTGGTGGAATGTTTGGTCGGATCACACTATGAATTTCGCTGCCGGGGCACAATTAAGGTAAAGGGAAAGGGCGACATGGTTACATATTTATACTTATTATTCTAAAAGTACTGTCCGACGCAGATGCAGAGTTATGCTGGTCACAGAAGTGGAAATTTCAGAAATCGAACAATTTTACCAATTATAATATTTACCGAACAATATTTATACCCGTTACTCGTAGAGTAAAAAGGGTATATTGTAATCGTTGGAATGTATGTAACAGGCAGAAGGAGGCGTAGCAGACCCCATAAAGTATATATATTCTTGATCAGCATCAATAGCCGAGTAGCCGATATAGCCATGTCCGTCCGTCCGTCCGTCTTTCTGTATGAACAAAAAGGATCTCAGAGACTATAAGAGCTACAAAGATGATAGGGGTCGCAAATGAAAGGTACAATACCCAAGCAGTACAAGTTTGTTTTTGTTTTTTGACTCGCCAACTTTAGGGCATTTTATTTGCATATAACGGTAAATGTACAGGTAAAAGTAGAATGTTTTAGTATAGAAAACTTTGTTAGCTATGCAATCTGAATCAAATTTACACGTTTAGAAAGTACATGTACTGACCAAGTTTGATCCAAATCGGACAACTATATCGTATAGCTCCCATAGGACCGATCGGTCAAAAAAATACGCTCCAAATATGAATTAGTATGAAAAACTTTTTGCGTTAAATAAGCTATATTAATTAAACTCACACAGAATACATCTGTCAATAATATATATATACTGACCAAGTTTGATCCAAATCGGACTACTATATCGTATAGCTCCCATAGGGCTGATCGGTCAAAAATACGCTCTAAACATGAAATAGTATGAAAATGTTCTGTTGCCAAGCTATCTTATCTATCACCATTGCTAATAACATATTAAAACTGAGTAACGTATCCTAAAGTCGCGAGGCGACTATAGCATTCTTTCTAGTTTAGTTTTTGGTTCTGTTAGAACTCTGTCGATTACATTTTATTGAGCTTCAGGGTTTGTGTACATGATAAGCTTAAAGCCTAATTTAATTTGCTGATTATGCAGATCGCTGATATGCATCAAGTAAGGAATTCAAGGTATAATAAAAGTTTGTAATTGCACTATCCATACCAAAATTGATGATCCTAAGTGCCATAGTTACTGAGATATTCGCCGAAGACATCGATTTTTCGCTAGGTGTGTCCAGTTTTTTTACTCATTGTGGGCGAATGGGGCGTGGCATCGACTGACTTAATATGTGACATTTGACACCAAGCTCGAACTTATAGCTCTTACCATCTCTGAAATCTGTTTGTTCATACGGACAGACAGACAGACGGACATGGTGTAATGGTGCAAGTGTGGTATTGGTGGGGGGTGGTACAAATGTCCTTATCCACAAAGGGATACGAATTTTCCAACCTCATAAGCATGGCGAGATTTCGAATAAATGTGTACCTCTAGCTATACTCTATCTAGCTCGCCGGATTGTCGGGGTTCTTCTCTAATCTCTCGTTGATTCCATGAAAACGCACATTAACATAATTTTTTAGGTACACTTTGCGATATTTAAAAGAAAGAAATGAATAAAATAATATTAATACCGACCGTAGATCAGTTACATCTTTGCAGAAATATGGAGATCAGTTGATATTGACTCCTTCTCTACCCTCCCTGCCTATCTGTCTCGGTGGACCCTTTTTAGAAACTACGAGCTGTCATCTTATTGGAACATTTCACCATTTACTCGGGACGAATAAGAAAAAAAAAGATTAGAAATTCATTTTACGTTCTAAATATATTTAAACCATTTTTCATTATTAAAGGGGATGATTCTTATAAAATTTAAATAATTCATATTCATATTAAATTCCGTTGAGATTTACAATTGAGTGTACGACTTATTAATTTGAAAAATATATAAATTACAGAAGAAATGTAATTCAATTGTGAACTAAATGATCTATCGAAAATCGGTTATTTTTCTTGACGTTGACAATAAGTATAGAAAATATACATACAATTCCCGATTTAATAATTCGACAAGTTTAATTCTCTTTCATGATCAAACATTACAATACGTACTCACCCGATATCCTTGAGCTCAATGATGACGGTTAAATGAATACCTGTAAGGAAAACTAATTTCTGTGCTGGAATTGTATATATATGTACCCATATACACATATTATAAATATATAGAAAATATGAAACGTGTAAAAATTCAATGAATCCGATGTTCGTTCATCATTTAGTATTTAAAATAAATGAGAGAATAGAAAATTAGCAGATTCCGTCCATGTTGAACAAACAGCAGTACACATGAATCCAAAATAGCGAGGGTGGCAGTAACAACAAGAAAGAAAAGTACATAATAAAACATACATCTGTTTGTTTGTATTCGAATACACATACGTTTGACAATATGATGCAAATATGTATGTATGTGTGTATTCGGCGCAGCCAGCGACCGCGGGCAGCTCTGCCGACACACAAGCAGCGAAAACGTTCGAACATGTGCTTGTGTGTTTCTATCTCGCTTGCACCTATGGGTTGATATTGCTTTCAATTATCAATATTGTAATGCTTCTAGTTTTCATGTTTATACATAGTCCGATTTTAATGCGCCTTTCAGTATAGTTTAATATAGTTAGTCTCCACACCAGTTATAAACTACAATACTGTACGATACGGGAAAACGGCATTGAAGCTTGAAAACTATTTTATAAATTGTGGGAAAAGTGGGCGTGGTAGTCAAAAATTTTAAATGGCAATGCAACTATGCTCTCGCTAGGAACACCCGTACCAGAATTGGTGATCCTAGGTGCCATAGTTACTGAGATATTTGCCGAAAACATCAATTTTTCACGAGGTGTGTCCAGTTTTTTGCTTATTGTGGGCGAATGGGGCGTGGCATCGAAAAAAAAAGATTCTTGTATTGACTGACTAAATATCTGATATGATATGATGAATCGAGTGTAGCACGAGTCACATGCACACGACCTGGCTCACCCCCCGACTCCATGTGGTTTGCAAGTGTCACGTCATTGGACCACACATCGCAGACCCAAAAACACACAGAGGACTCGGCCAGTGTGAATACCTACGCGCATATTAAGAATAACGTCAGTGGCTTCTTCAACAGTACTATGGATAAAAAACAATATTATTTCTACTTTGGTAGTGGAGCATATAGTTAAAACTTTTGTAGCACTTACGCAATGGCATCGATCACATCGAGTCCCATTTCCACGGTACATTTGGCATGATCCTTTCGGGGTTCTGGCAATCCAGATACACAATAATAACAGTCTCCTAAAATCTTGATACGTAAGCAGTTGTTGTCCTAAGAGAAGTTGGACCCAAAAATAACATATTATTAGATGTTGATGTTTTTTCAACAAGGCATCAAAAGCTGTAATCTTTCTTATATACGTACGCTTTAAGAAGCTTTTAATATCGAGATTGATTAAGATAGCTTTGTAAAATATTTCATACTTATTCATATTTAGAATTACTTTTTACAAAAGTTATAGATACAATATAGTTATCGAATTAGGATCAAACTTGGTCAGTTCAATAACTACCATGGCAAACGCATTTTGTATAAATTTGATCAAGATAAGGAGCAAAAAAAATTTTTTTTTTATACGGTAAACTTGTATTTTACCAGCTTAAACTTTGCATCAACTTAAAGTGCCCTAGAAGACGTTACATTTTTTTGCATGTATTTTATTGGCGAGCTCTTGTCATTGCATTTTTAAAGTCTCTGAGATTCTGAGGTACGGACGAACCGACGGACATGACTGTTGAAACTGACCATGAATATGTACCAATATATGTACTCTATAGGAGAAAGATATCTCCTAACATATACATAAAATTTAATAATTATCTCTTGAAATCTCTGAGATATATGTATTCATAATAATAGACGGACAGCTCGGCAGTCGTAGTGTTGCATTAGTCAGCCTATTATGCACTTTTCGCTTTCCACAAGACTAAAAAAACCTTGTATTTTGATTATAAAATTATTGTTAGTTTTTTGTTTTCTATCTAGACATATTTTTAAGCAATCTAATTTAGTGGGTGTAAATACTATGAAATTTCTGTGTAAAACATTATAGAAATTAAAAAATCCAATATTAAATTGGACTCCGTCGGAAAACTATTTAACCTAGAGAAGTTTTATTCAACATTCGAAAGATATATGATTTGTCTTTACAATAAATGTCAGTTTAACGTTAAAACATTCCTATTGGTGCTATTTGGTAGTTGCCCGATCCAGGTCAAACTTTGTGAGAATAGTTATAGTAATGATATACACATAATGTTTAAGTTTGGTTCGACAAACGTATTGAAGCAGAAGAACTAAATCAAAGATCGAAGATCAAGAGCTGCAGAGAGCCGTCAATGAAGAACACACTTTATTGCGCAGTAGAGATTTAAGTTCTTTCATCAGAAGTTGAGTTTAAATTCAAAATGAAAATCGCGGAGTAAGATCAAAAGCTAAGCAGCGCTGAAATTCACAAGCCGTTAAGAAGTAAAAAGAAAAGAAAATTTTATAAGTACGTGCTGCAAGTGCGCAAAATCGCTGCCCTTGACAACTTTGAAGACAAATCAATTATCAGCTACATTGGCGATGGACTGAAGGTGCGAGATGATGTAAAATATCGATCATTTGTAGACCTAAAGAAGCACTATGATGTAGTAGAAATCTTCCAATATATATATATATATATATATATATATATATATATCTACCTACTGCCGAATTGTACTAAGCGAACAGAAGGTGGTGCAAGATCAAGTCGGTGAATGGCTGCAACAAAGAATCGTCCATCATTCAAGTCAATATTCAAATCAACATGAAAAGGTGTGCCAAAATTTGACTGCACACTGCAAGAGTGTAAAAGATAATAAAAAGATAATTGTTTCTCGCTCATATATACACAGGTAAAGCACAGTACAAGCTGATTATCTCTATCAAGTTGAGATTTAAATAAACATGGAAAGTTGTGCCAAATTTGACTGCACACTGCTTGAGTGTTGCCAAAAATATTATGTTATGGATGTAGATATATTTACGAGGCAGTACATTTGAGGCAGTGTCGTTGGTACAGTTATGGCTCTGCCTTGGATGCTGACTAATGGTAGTCGGGCTAGATGTAAAAAGTCACACCAATCCAAATGTTGAACAGCATATGCCCATGAATGCATGGTCGACAGTGTGCTCGTTCGCTTATATGTGGACTCTGGGTACCTGCTGATCCCCAGTTTTACTCCAGGCTTACCACATTATAGCGGCCTATTACGTGGCGGACCTTCCTATCACGCACACTCATGTGAATTACTTGACAAATCCACTAGAAAAACAGAGGCCGGCATTTATTCAAAAAAACCGGGCTGGCCAAATCAAATCTTTCATCCAACACAGCGAAGGACAAGCCAGTCCCTAGCTCCTCTCCAGTCGTAGGTATCGGTCAACAGAGTATTAGCGTGGCTATCGTGCCTGAGATGGGAGCGGTTCCCAAAGGCGTTTCCACAGCTAACAAGCACACAAATTTAAGTGGTAATTTTCAACTTTCACGTCTTTACAAAGCTAATTATTTGTAATAAGGGTACAGAGCCCAACTTTATCAGTAATAATAGGCAAGAGCTGCTAGGTCTCTCTGAAGACAGGCATTGTGTCATGGAAAGCTCTAACGGAACGCCCCATCTCTGACCATAGATAAAATGAGAGCATTGTATCACTCGAGATTCCACAAGCTGTCCTTTTAAATTGGGCTGTGCAAAAAGCTTGTTCAATTAACGAAAACGCGGGACGTCCAAAGTCTCTATGGTGAACTCACTCGGTAAACGAGCTTCGTAAGATATCCACAAGGCTCTTTAACCTAGAAAAATATGTAAACTCAGCTGAGTCGCTCGAGCTACCAAGACTCGTTTTCTAGGCTGTCATAATAGCCCTTTTCTACCCTAGAACACACTAGCATGGGACGGGACCGCGCCGCATCAGTCACAGTCAGTCAGTAAGGGAAATATTTCTGAGGCGATAGAAAGCATCAAGCTTTCCAAATATTCTGAGTCCGGATTGTATTATACCGGTTAATTACATTCGTGCTAAGGATTTGGCCATAAATTGGCTCCAGCAGATCTACAAAGGAATCCTACTATCTGTGATCATTGACCCCATCTCCGTGGGCCTTATCGACAAGTTCCTGAGAGGTTGTGTTATCGAAGCCTCCTTAGGTAATGTCAACTCCTCGAAATTCGTTTCCATGGGCACTCCACAAGGTGGTAATCTATCTCCTCTCCTATGGAACGTGTCAGTTAACTGACTTTTTCGCGTACTGGATATCGGAGAATGCCGGTTGAAAATTCCCACAGCCCTTTTACGACCAGATCAGTAACTCGCTGCTTTTCATATCAAACTCAAATCTCTGATGAACAGTTCGGTCTTTACCTCATATGGTTCCCTGGGATAGTGACATAGAGTGATATGCGCTGCAGACGAGCTCGCTAAGCTGGGCACGGTCTCCCGTTTAGAAGACGAGAGAGGGGCAAGTATCCATGCCAATGGCGACTCGCGGACTAATTATAGAAAAACATTTTGAGCACCAAGCCGACCGAGAGGAAACGAGGAAGAAATTGTGGCTTGCTGCAAAAGCTGCGTGCTGGGGTAAGTTCGCTTTTGGTAATATTGAACGTTTCTTGGGTCAAACGAGACCACAAATGCTTGAGCCCCAGTTAATTCGTTGATAGGGTGGGCAATAGCACCTAAAACAGGGATAAATTTTCAGTAATATGTGCATAATCTGACAAATGAACGAGTATTCTTTTAACAGTGCGCAGGTGGTCAGTCTAGTAGGCGACTGATTTTTTCCGGGCACGCATTTAAACCCTGGCAGTTGACAATGTAACCTAGGAAAGTAACTTTAACTAATTTTATTTTTGTGGGCTAACTTTTAATTTGGTTCACTAATCCATCGTCGAGAATCATTTGGATTCATGTTGTATTGCCAAGTTGTCATCCGTCCGAGGTAGTGGATATGAGTTCTTGACAGGATCTACGCAGAACCACGGGGTGCCATCCTTTTCCAAACCCGAAGCACCGATACCATTGGCAATGATGCGTCGCACTGGTCCGGCTACTATTAGTTTAGACCGCCCCGGGTACATGCATTTGTAGCGGCCGCAGCGAGCTTACCGAGAGGTGCTCGAACGAGCAGCAGACAGTTTTGGCGACAAAACTAAACCTTCTGTTCGGGCTTTGAGTTGTCTTTAAAGTAATAGAGTCGGTTTTGGGTTAATATAGTTCGCGACCAACCTCCGCCCCAGAAGACTGGTAGGTTTTAGTTTTTTAGACTCCGTACTCTAAAAAAGAGTAGAGGGGTCTATCAGGTTTGTCAGAAGCGAAATGTGCGTAACAGGCAAAAGGAGGCGTGGCGTGGAGGCTGAGCAAAAAACCAGACACACCTCGAAAAAAAAATGTACTTTTAGGCCAATAACTCAGTAACTATGGCACTTAGGAACACCATTTCTGGTAAGAAGGTTGCTAGAGACAGCCTTAATGCGATGCCACGCCCCCTTTTCTCATTAGAGTTAACCAAACGTTTAAGCTTTAATACCATGTTTAAGGCATTTATTCATATAGTAGGGTGTTGTAATTCAACATAAGCATAGAGACATATAAAATCAAACTATTCTGAAAGTGGCATCAAAATACTACCTTTAACAAAAGAGCCATGCACGTTACAAAGTGTGTTTTTTAACTGCGATATCACTTACGCGCGAGAGCGAGACAGAAACATACAAACACATGTTCGAACGTTCTCGATGCTTGTGTGGCGACAGCGCTGCCGCCAGACGCTGGCCGCGCCGAATACACACATACATACACACATGCATACATACGTATATGCATACATATTATTTCAAACGAATGTGTGTTTGTATGAATAATATGTAAATGGTGATAATCGGAGATTTCTTGAAAGTGGCGCGTGGTGCAACTGATAGAGTTGGTCTGAGGTTGTACGTTCGAATGCTGGCAATGCGAATTGTTAAATTATTTATTTCAAATTTCAATTCAAAATGTACATATAAAATTAAAATTGTTAAATTTCATTTGAAAATTTGAATTCAAATTGAATACAAATGTGCACTACAATGAGAGTACGGGGTCTTTTATAGTCGGCTCGGTCGACTGTAGCCTTTCTTACTTGTTGACTGTGAAAAAGGAAAGATTGGTCTGGTCTGTCGACGACCGCGCCTTCTCCTGCTTTGCTGAGGTACTAAAGGAGCTGACTCTGTCATATTGAGCACGGCACTCACCGTTGGACGGTGGTATCGAGCTTCAAAGCGACGTTCCATGTCTTGTGCTTCTCATTGCGTCTGTGGTCTGCTGGATAGGAACAGCACTTGGTAATAAATCGCTGTGTTAGGATACTATACTAAGTGGAGGTGGGCAATTCTCGCAATACAGCGCTTTACAATAGGTCCATTTCAAAATCATTTAGAGATTAATTGGATACCTGGAGTCGGTAATAAGACTCGTGGTATCCTGCATACTACTAACGTAAAGTTTTCCTTTATTGTCGCCGTCAAGAGCGCATAGGAGTGCATAGTGGCATAGTGGCATTCGGTAGCGTGGCGCAGAACTTCTGGGCCGGCCCACAGCGACTTGGATAGTGTTTGCGTACCTGCGATACTAAGATATTTACCGAAAACATTGATTTTTCCCGAGGTGTGTCTAGTTTTTTGCTCATTGTGGGCGAATGGGGCGTGGCATCGAAAAAAAAAAGATTCTTGTATTGACTGACTAAATATGTGATTGATTGACACCAAGCTCGAACTTGTAGTTCTTACCATCTCTAATATCTGTTTGTTTATACGGACAGACAGACAGACAGACGGACCGACGGACAGACGGACATGGCTATATCGACTCGGCTTGTGATGCTGATCAAGAATATATATACTCTATGGAAGAACAAGAAAGAAAAGTACAGTCGAGCACGCCCGACTATATAATACTCTCTGCATTTTTCCCGATTAAATGATTAAAATCATATGCGTAGTACTTGCATTAAAATATGTTGAAACAAAAACAATCTAAGCATAATCAAACACACATCTGTTTGTTTGCATGCGAATACACATACATATGTACGTTTGACAATGCTACATATATGCTTGTATGTGTGTATTCGGCGCAGCCAGCTTCAGCGGGCAGCGCTGCCGCCACACAAGAAGCGAAAACGTTGGAACATGTGCTTGTGTGTTTCTATCTCGCTTGCACCTATGGGTTGATATTGCGTTCAATTAACAATATTGTAACGCTTCTAGTTTTCTTGTTTATAGTCCGATTTTAATGCGCCTTTCAGTATAGTTTAATATAGTTAGTCTCCACACGAATTATACACTACAATACTGTACGATAAGAACAAGTTCGCAAAAAAACGGCATTTGAAGTTTTTTCAAGTGTGGGAAAAAAGGGGGCGTGGCAGTCCAAAATGTTAAATGGCAATGCAACTATGCTGTCGCTAAGAACCTCCGTACCCAAATTGGTGATCCTAGGTGCCATAGTTACTGAGATATTTGCCGAAAACATCAATTTTTCACGAGGTGTGTCCAGTTTTTGCTCATTGTGGGCGAATGGGGCGTGGCATCGAAAAAAAAAAGATTCTTGTATTGACTGACTAAATATGTGATCGTTTGACACCAAGCTCGAACTTGTAGCTCTTACCATCTCTGAAATCTGTTTGTTCATACGGACGGACAGACAGACAGACAGACAGACGGACAGACGGACAGACGGACATGGCTATATCGACTCGGCTTGTGATGCTGATCAAGAATATATATACTTTATGGGGTCTGCCACGCCTCCTTCTGCCTGTTACATACTTTTGCACAAACCCAATATACTCTTGCAGAGAGTATAAAAAGAAATGGATGTGTAACAGGAGTCAAATAAACGAATTTTGCACAATTTATTGCCTGCTCATGTAGCTGCACATTTTCTCGATGCACAGTTTCGAATAATATGGTAACACTCAGCTAAACGTACAGTAAAAATTTAATTACCAAATATATTGTTTACCATTAAGGAGCTTTATCATCAGAGTTACGCTAAAGTGGGCGTCATTTTTGCCAGCGTACCCAACTTCAACGAGTTATATACAGAAATGGATGGATCTGATCAAGGCTTGGAATGTCTGCGTCTACTTAATGAAATAATTTCTGACTTCGATGAACTCCTAAAAGAAACTAGATTTCGTGCTATTGACAAGATCAAAACTGTTGGGAGCACATACATGGCGGTTGTTGGTCTTATACCAGAGTATAAAATTCAATCGAACGATTCTAACTCAGTATGCCATCACATGACCGCACTGATTGAGTACGTTAATGCAATGCGCCTCTCGCTTCAGGAAATAAACAGTCACTCTTACAACAATTTTATGCTGCGGGTCGGTAAGTATATTATTTAAAGGCCCGATGTTGACAATTACATGAAGGTAACCTTTTCATAGGCATCAACATTGGTCCCGTCGTAGCGGGTGAATCAGTGCGCTAAAGCCTCAGTACGATATTTGGGGTAATACCGTGAATGTTGTATGGATTCTAGTCGTATGCTAGTCGTATGGATTCTACTGGTGTGCCTGGCTACTCCCAGGTAACCCAGGAGGTGGTGGAATGTTTGGTCGGATCACACTATGAATTTCGCTGCCGGGGCACAATTAAGGTAAAGGGAAAGGGCGACATGGTTACATATTTCCTATGTGACAGCAACAGCAATACATTCAATGGTGAGGTACGGAACGCTATGATAAACTATCACCCCGTGGAGGCTATTGAATCACCAGCCCATCAGCCAATAACCCAGACTTCTGGACTGCATCATCCTGAATTCTATCAGTCTCAGTTGCAAGAAAACTTCTATAATTCTTGCAGCAGAAAGTCCCACAATCGTTTAAACAGTGTTATGGGTGAGGAGCAGCAACTTCTTCAACAGCATCAGTACCAAAAGCCACTCCCTGCAAAATCTACACCACACCACTTCAAGTTCCTGCAACAACAGCGGCTTAACAGTAAGTTGCAAAAGCAACCACATATTTTGTCCAGTGGCGGACTTCCTAATATTCGGGAAGACGGACAAAATGTTGAAATACATTACTTGCCACCGAATTCCAGCTTGGTTTCATTTATGACTACGGCTTCAACTGAAACAAGGCAGCGACCACCGCAGCATCAAAAACACCCACAGAAAGAACATCAGCATCTGTTGCAACAACAGCAAAAAAAGCAGCTCCAAAACAAACCACAGATTCAGCACCAGCCCATCCCTTTGGTAATATTGCGAGAATTTAATATAATTGAGAAACAGAGTAATAGTATAAGGCATCAACAGATGCAAAATCAGAGACAGCAGTTTCCGCTAATGCCTCATTTAAACCGTACCAATTGTAAAAGGGAAATTGTTGAAGTGCTTGGCGGCGACTGCTCAATGTTGTCACCGAATGATAAGCTTTGCATCTATGTGCCGCTGCAGGCCCTGCCCCTTAATCAGCATGCTCAGGGATACCCATTTCATTTTCCTTTCCGCCACCATCAAAATATAAATCAGATTCAGCCATCGTCTGGCTATCGCAACTATTTTGATACTGAGCCGCTATTGCATGCCAGCAGAGTTGCGCCACTAGCCCAGGTGAGAGAAGACGCTGACCTGATGTCCTGGACCAAGGAAATACTTCTTTGAACAATACTTTTTTCAAAGCAGAAGCAAATCACTTAATACTGCCACCAAATATACAACCGTTCCATCTGTTACTGTTTTTCTTTGTGAATCCACAATCTGTGGATGTGGATGTGGGGATAGCACCATATATCCAGATTTTTTACCATGAGAGTCTCTTAACACACTAAAACAAAATTTTACGTATTTTTGCATTTTAGCCTTGCCAATTTAAAAAAGCCATAGAAAATCTATGATTGACCAAATAAGTACACATAATAATTAATTTGAATACATATATAGGTTAACCTTAGACATCTGTTAAAATCTATAGTACGAATCTACTGTTGGAGTAAAGATCTGCACACCCATATATATTATATATACATATAAAAAATTTTGGAAAAATAAAAGTATTGATAAGAATTATAATTTTATTTCATTTTTTGAGAAATTTAGTACATATCTGTGTCTGTGAAAATAACGAAAACGGGAAACATTTTTTAAAATTAATTTTTCTAGTTATCTATTGTTAAACCGCAATGAGTGCAAGAAAAGTACGTAGAAATTAACCATGTTTGTCGCAAATACACTTTTAGGATTTAAAGCACACCAAATAGGACAGTTGTGCCTAATAATGATTATAATAATCGTAACAAGCAAAAATATCATTTTACGAAACAATTTCCGCACGAAACTTAAATAAGCTGACCACAAAATCTATGGGTGTGCTGATCTGTACACCAACAGTAGATTAAATTGTTTTTATGTAGTTCGCTTAAAAATTATCGAAAGTTTTCGGAACTCAATCCATAATATATATTAAGTGGTTTTTGATGAATACTACAATTTTCATGAATAGCCGTTTTAGAGTTATCAATAAAAAGAAGTCCAAAGTGTGTAGATCTGATACCAACAGATGTTTAAGGTTTAAAAGAAATACTTATTATTCTAAAAGTACTGTCCGACGCAGATGCAGAGTTATGCTGGTCACAGAAGTGGAAATTTCAGAAATCGAACAATTTTACCAATTATAATATTTACCGAACAATATTTATACCCGTTACTCGTAGAGTAAAAGGGTATATTGTAATCGTTGGAATGTATGTAACAGGCAGAAGGAGGCGTAGCAGACCCCATAAAGTATATATATTCTTGATCAGCATCAATAGCCGAGTAGCCGATATAGCCATGTCCGTCCGTCCGTCCGTCTTTCTGTATGAACAAAAGGATCTCAGAGACTATAAGAGCTACAAAGATGATAGGGGTCGCAAATGAAAGGTACAATACCCAAGCAGTACAAGTTTGTTTTTGTTTTTTGACTCGCCAACTTTAGGGCATTTTATTTGCATATAACGGTAAATGTACAGGTAAAAGTAGAATGTTTTAGTATAGAAAACTTTGTTAGCTATGCAATCTGAATCAAATTTACACGTTTAGAAAGTACATGTACTGACCAAGTTTGATCCAAATCGGACAACTATATCGTATAGCTCCCATAGGACCGATCGGTCAAAAATACGCTCCAAATATGAATTAGTATGAAAAACTTTTGCGTTAAATAAGCTATATTAATTAAACTCACACAGAATACATCTGTCAATAATATATATATACTGACCAAGTTTGATCCAAATCGGACTACTATATCGTATAGCTCCCATAGGGCTGATCGGTCAAAAATACGCTCTAAACATGAAATAGTATGAAAATGTTCTGTTGCCAAGCTATCTTATCTATCACCATTGCTAATAACATATTAAAACTGAGTAACGTATCCTAAAGTCGCGAGGCGACTATAGCATTCTTTCTAGTTTAGTTTTGGTTCTGTTAGAACTCTGTCGATTACATTTTATTGAGCTTCAGGGTTTGTGTACATGATAAGCTTAAAGCCTAATTCTAATTTGCTGATTATGCAGATCGCTGATATGCATCAAGTAAGGAATTCAAGGTATAATAAAAGTTTGTAATTGCACTATCCATACCAAAATTGATGATCCTAAGTGCCATAGTTACTGAGATATTCGCCGAAGACATCGATTTTTCGCTAGGTGTGTCCAGTTTTTTACTCATTGTGGGCGAATGGGGCGTGGCATCGACTGACTTAATATGTGACATTTGACACCAAGCTCGAACTTATAGCTCTTACCATCTCTGAAATCTGTTTGTTCATACGGACAGACAGACAGACGGACATGGTGTAATGGTGCAAGTGTGGTATTGGTGGGGGGTGGTACAAATGTCCTTATCCACAAAGGGATACGAATTTTCCAACCTCATAAGCATGGCGAGATTTCGAATAAATGTGTACCTCTAGCTATACTCTATCTAGCTCGCCGGATTGTCGGGGTTCTTCTCTAATCTCTCGTTGATTCCATGAAAACGCACATTAACATAATTTTTTAGGTACACTTTGCGATATTTAAAAGAAATGGAAATGAATAAAATAATATTAATACCGACCGTAGATCAGTTACATCTTTGCAGAAATATGGAGATCAGTTGATATTGACTCCTTCTCTACCCTCCCTGCCTATCTGTCTCGGTGGACCCTTTTTAGAAACTACGAGCTGTCATCTTATTGGAACATTTCACCATTTACTCGGGACGAATAAGAAAAAAAAAAAGATTAGAAATTCATTTTACGTTCTAAATATATTTAAACCATTTTTCATTATTAAAGGGGATGATTCTTATAAAATTTAAATAATTCATATTCATATTAAATTCCGTTGAGATTTACAATTGAGTATACGACTTATTAATTTGAAAAAATATATAAATTACAGAAGAAATGTAATTCAATTGTGAACTAAATGATCTATCGAAAATCGGTTATTTTTCTTGACGTTGACAATAAGTATAGAAAATATACATACAATTCCCGATTTAATAATTCGACAAGTTTAATTCTCTTTCATGATCAAACATTACAATACGTACTCACTCCGATATCCTTGAGCTCAATGATGACGGTTAAATGAATACCTGTAAGGAAAACTAATTTCTGTGCTGGAATTGTATATATATGTACCCATATACACATATTATAAATATATAGAAAATATGAAACGTGTAAAAATTCAATGAATCCGATGTTCGTTCATCATTTAGTATTTAAAATAAATGAGAGAATAGAAAATTAGCAGATTCCGTCCATGTTGAACAAACAGCAGTACACATGAATCCAAAATAGCGAGGGTGGCAGTAACAACAAGAAAAAAAGTACATAATAAAAACATACATCTGTTTGTTTGTATTCGAATACACATACGTTTGACAATATGATGCAAATATGTATGTATGTGTGTATTCGGCGCAGCCAGCGACCGCGGGCAGCTCTGCCGACACACAAGCAGCGAAAACGTTCGAACATGTGCTTGTGTGTTTCTATCTCGCTTGCACCTATGGGTTGATATTGCTTTCAATTATCAATATTGTAATGCTTCTAGTTTTCATGTTTATACATAGTCCGATTTTAATGCGCCTTTCAGTATAGTTTAATATAGTTAGTCTCCACACCAGTTATAAACTACAATACTGTACGATACGGAAAAAACGGCATTGAAGCTTGAAAACTATTTTATAAATTGGGAAAAGTGGGCGTGGTAGTCAAAAATTTTAAATGGCAATGCAACTATGCTCTCGCTAGCAACACCCGTACCAGAATTGGTGATCCTAGGTGCCATAGTTACTGAGATATTTGCCGAAAACATCAATTTTTCACGAGGTGTGTCCAGTTTTTTGCTTATTGTGGGCGAATGGGGCGTGGCATCGAAAAAAAAAGATTCTTGTATTGACTGACTAAATATCTGATCGTTTGACACCAAGCTCGAACTTGTAGCTCTTACCATCTCTGAAATCTGTTTGTTCATACGGACAGACGGACAGACAGCCAGACAGACAGACGGACAGACGGACATGGCTATATCGACTCGGCTTGTGATGCTGATCAAGAATATATATACTTTATGGGGTCTGCCACGCCTCCTTCTGCCTGTTACATACTTTTGCACAAACCCAATATACTCTTGCAGAGAGTATAATATGATAATATAATATAAAGTAATTCAGAAAATACATAAAATATTGAAACACATCGAATCAATGGACACATCTGTCTACTTATTTTTGACTATTGTGTAACACATGGTCCATGGTTCTTTTCATGTTCTTTTCGGTTCTTACCTTACGCGTGCCTTTTTCTAAAGAATTTACAGCACCAGTTGGTGCTTCGCTACTGCTGCAGCGGGACGCACCACCGGTAAGGGTCACAGTCGTTGGTGGAATTGAACCAGTGGCAATATTGGAGAAACGAACGGGCTCTGACAACTTGATGGTGTGAAGCAGCTGCATTACAACATTTGCAACATTTCTAAATGATAATTTTCGTCGATTTCCAATCGTTGAGCGTACACCAAGAGGATTAAGCATAAAAGGCTGCAATGAAACGCCAGATATTTAAATAAATTGGCATAGAAATTTCTAGTTAGCTTGAGCAGTAATCCAACCTTGCGTCTATGCTGCGGTGGCACAATAAAAATGTATCCACACCATGGTCTCGGAGATATGAGGAACGCTCATCCCCGTTTCCCGCCTCTACCTCATACTCGCCAGACAACGAATCGAGTGTAGCACGAGTCACATGCACACGACCTGGCTCACCCCCCGACTCCATGTGGTTTGCAAGTGTCACGTCATTGGACCACACATCGCAGACCCAAAACACCACAGAGGACTCGGCCAGTGTGAATACCTACGCGCATATTAAGAATAACGTCAGTGGCTTCTTCAACAGTACTATGGATAAAAAACAATATTATTTCTACTTTGGTAGTGGAGCATATAGTTAAAACTTTTGTAGCACTTACGCAATGGCATCGATCACATCGAGTCCCATTTCCACGGTACATTTGGCATGATCCTTTCGGGGTTCTGGCAATCCAGATACACAATAATAACAGTCTCCTAAAATCTTGATACGTAAGCAATTGTTGTCCTAAGAGAAGTTGGACCCAAAAATAACATATTATTAGATGTTGATGTTTTTCAACAAGGCATCAAAAGCTGTAATCTTTCTTATATACGTACGCTTTAAGAAGCTTTTAATATCGAGATTGATTAAGATAGCTTGGTAAAATATTTCATACTTATTCATATTTAGAATTACTTTTTTTACAAAAAGTTATAGATACAATATAGTTATCGAATTAGGATCAAACTTGGTCAGTTCAATAACTACCATGGCAAACGCATTTTGTATAAATTTGATCAAGATAAGGAGCAAAAAAAAAATTTTTTTTTTATACGGTAAACTTGTATTTTACCAGCTTAAACTTTGCATCAACTTAAAGTGCCCTAGAAGACGTTACATTTTTTTGCATGTATTTTATTGGCGAGCTCTTGTCATTGCATTTTTTAAAGTCTCTGAGATTCTGAGGTACGGACGAACCGACGGACATGACTGTTGAAACTGACCATGAATATGTACCAATATATGTACTCTATAGGAGAAAGATATCTCCTAACATATACATAAAATTTAATAATTATCTCTTGAAATCTCTGAGATATATGTATTCATAATAATAGACGGACAGCTCGGCAGTCGTAGTGTTGCATTAGTCAGCCTATTATGCACTTTTCGCTTTCCACAAGACTAAAAAAACCTTGTATTTTGATTATAAAATTATTGTTAGTTTTTTGTTTTCTATCTAGACATATTTTTTAAGCAATCTAATTTAGTGGGTGTAAATACTATGAAATTTCTGTGTAAAACATTATAGAAATTAAAAAATCAATATTAAATTGGACTCCGTCGGAAAAACTATTTAACCTAGAGAAGTTTTATTCAACATTCGAAAGATATATGATTTGTCTTTACAATAAATGTCAGTTTAACGTTAAAACATTCCTATTGGTGCTATTTGGTAGTTGCCCGATCCAGGTCAAACTTTGTGAGGATAGTTATAGTAATGATATACACATAATGTTTAAGTTTGGTTCGACAAACGTATTGAAGCAGAAGAACTAAATCAAAGATCGAAGATCAAGAGCTGCAGAGAGCCGTCAATGAAGAACACACTTTATTGCGCAGTAGAGATTTAAGTTCTTTCATCAGAAGTTGAGTTTAAATTCAAAATGAAAATCGCGGAGTAAGATCAAAAAGCTAAGCAGCGCTGAAATTCACAAGCCGTTAAGAAGTAAAAAGAAAAGAAAATTTTATAAGTACGTGCTGCAAGTGCGCAAAATCGCTGCCCTTGACAACTTTGAAGACAAATCAATTATCAGCTACATTGGCGATGGACTGAAGGTGCGAGATGATGTAAAATATCGATCATTTGTAGACCTAAAGAAGCACTATGATGTAGTAGAAATCTTCCAATATATATATATATATATATATATATATCTACCTACTGCCGAATTGTACTAAGCGAACAGAAGGTGGTGCAAGATCAAGTCGGTGAATGGCTGCAACAAAGAATCGTCCATCATTCAAGTCAATATTCAAATCAACATGAAAAGGTGTGCCAAAATTTGACTGCACACTGCAAGAGTGTAAAAGATAATAAAAAAGATAATTGTTTCTCGCTCATATATACACAGGTAAAGCACAGTACAAGCTGATTATCTCTATCAAGTCGAGATTTAAATAAACATGGAAAGTTGTGCCAAATTTGACTGCACACTGCTTGAGTGTTGCCAAAAATATTATGTTATGGATGTAGATATATTTACGAGGCAGTACATTTGAGGCAGTGTCGTTGGTACAGTTATGGCTCTGCCTTGGATGCTGACTAATGGTAGTCGGGCTAGATGTAAAAAGTCACACCAATCCAAATGTTGAACAGCATATGCCCATGAATGCATGGTCGACAGTGTGCTCGTTCGCTTATATGTGGACTCTGGGTACCTGCTGATCCCCAGTTTTACTCAGGCTTACCACATTATAGCGGCCTATTACGTGGCGGACCTTCCTATCACGCACACTCATGTGAATTACTTGACAAATCCACTAGAAAAACAGAAGCCGGCATTTATTCAAAAAACCGGGCTGGCCAAATCAAATCTTTCATCCAACACAGCGAAGGACAAGCCAGTCCCTAGCTCCTCTCCAGTCGTAGGTATCGGTCAACAGAGTATTAGCGTGGCTATCGTGCCTGAGATGGGAGCGGTTCCCAAAGGCGTTTCCACAGCTAACAAGCACACAAATTTAAGTGGTAATTTTCAACTTTCACGTCTTTACAAAGCTAATTATTTGTAATAAGGGTACAGAGCCCAACTTTATCAGTAATAATAGGCAAGAGCTGCTAGGTCTCTCTGAAGACAGGCATTGTGTCATGGAAAGATCTAACGGAACGCCCCATCTCTGACCATAGATAAAATGAGAGCATTGTATCACTCGAGATTCCACAAGCTGTCCTTTTAAATTGGGCTGTGCAAAAGCTTGTTCAATTAACGAAAACGCGGGACGTCCAAAGTCTCTATGGTGAACTCACTCGGTAAACGAGCTTCGTAAGATATCCACAAGGCTCTTTAACCTAGAAAAATATGTAAACTCAGCTGAGTCGCTCGAGCTACCAAGACTCGTTTTCTAGGCTGTCATAATAGCCCTTTTCTACCCTAGAACACACTAGCATGGGACGGGACCGCGCCGCATCAGTCACAGTCAGTCAGTAAGGGAAATATTTCTGAGGCGATAGAAAGCATCAAGCTTTCCAAATATTCTGAGTCCGGATTGTATTATACCGGTTAATTACATTCGTGCTAAGGATTTGGCCATAAATTGGCTCCAGCAGATCTACAAAGGAATCCTACTATCTGTGATCATTGACCCCATCTCCGTGGGCCTTATCGACAAGTTCCTGAGAGGTTGTGTTATCGAAGCCTCCTTAGGTAATGTCAACTCCTCGAAATTCGTTTCCATGGGCACTCCACAAGGTGGTAATCTATCTCCTCTCCTATGGAACGTGTCAGTTAACTGACTTTTTTCGCGTACTGGATATCGGAGAATGCCGGTTGAAAATTCCCACAGCCCTTTTACGACCAGATCAGTAACTCGCTGCTTTTCATATCAAACTCAAATCTCTGATGAACAGTTCGGTCTTTACCTCATATGGTTCCCTGGGATAGTGACATAGAGTGATATGCGCTGCAGACGAGCTCGCTAAGCTGGGCACGGTCTCCCGTTTAGAAGACGAGAGGGGGCAAGTATCCATGCCAATGGCGACTCGCGGACTAATTATAGAAAAACATTTTGAGCACCAAGCCGACCGAGAGGAAACGAGGAAGAAATTGTGGCTTGCTGCAAAAAGCTGCGTGCTGGGGTAAGTTCGCTTTTGGTAATATTGAACGTTTCTTGGGTCAAACGAGACCACAAATGCTTGAGCCCCAGTTAATTCGTTGATAGGGTGGGCAATAGCACCTAAAACAGGGATAAATTTTCAGTAATATGTGCATAATCTGACAAATGAACGAGTAGTCTTTTAACAGTGCGCAGGTGGTCAGTCTAGTAGGCGACTGATTTTTTCCGGGCACGCATTTAAACCCTGGCAGTTGACAATGTAACCTAGGAAAGTAACTTTAACTAATTTTATTTTTGTGGGCTAACTTTTAATTTGGTTCACTAATCCATCGTCGAGAATCATTTGGATTCATGTTGTATTGCCAAGTTGTCATCCGTCCGAGGTAGTGGATATGAGTTCTTGACAGGATCTACGCAGAACCACGGGGTGCCATCCTTTTCCAAACCCGAAGCACCGATACCATTGGCAATGATGCGTCGCACTGGTCCGGCTACTATTAGTTTAGACCGCCCGGGTACATGCATTTGTAGCGGCCGCAGCGAGCTTACCGAGAGGTGCTCGAACGAGCAGCAGACAGTTTTGGCGACAAAACTAAACCTTCTGTTCGGGCTTTGAGTTGTCTTTAAAGTAATAGAGTCGGTTTTGGGTTAATGGAGTTCGCGACCAACCTCCGCCCCAGAAGACTGGTAGGTTTTAGTTTTTTAGACTCCGTACTCTAAAAAAGAGTAGAGGGGTCTATCAGGTTTGTCAGAAGCGAAATGTGCGTAACAGGCAGAAGGAGGCGTGGCGTGGAGGCTGAGCAAAAAACCAGACACACCTCGAAAAAAAATGTACTTTTAGGCCAATAACTCAGTAACTATGGCACTTAGGAACACCATTTCTGGTAAGAAGGTTGCTAGAGACAGCCTTAATGCGATGCCACGCCCCCTTTTCTCATTAGAGTTAACCAAACGTTTAAGCTTTAATACCATGTTTAAGGCATTTATTCATATAGTAGGGTGTTGTAATTCAACATAAGCATAGAGACATATAAAAATCAAACTATTCTGAAAGTGGCATCAAAATACTACCTTTAACAAAAAGAGCCATGCACGTTACAAAGTGTGTTTTTAACTGCGATATCACTTACGCGCGAGAGCGAGACAGAAACATACAAACACATGTTCGAACGTTCTCGATGCTTGTGTGGCGACAGCGCTGCCGCCAGACGCTGGCCGCGCCGAATACACACATACATACACACATGCATACATACGTATATGCATACATATTATTTCAAACGAATGTGTGTTTGTATGAATAATATGTAAATGGTGATAATCGGAGATTTCTTGAAAGTGGCGCGTGGTGCAACTGATAGAGTTGGTCTGAGGTTGTACGTTCGAATGCTGGCAATGCGAATTGTTAAATTATTTATTTCAAATTTCAATTCAAAATGTACATATAAAATTAAAATTGTTAAATTTCATTTGAAAATTTGAATTCAAATTGAATACAAATGTGCACTACAATGAGAGTACAGGGTCTTTTATAGTCGGCTCGGTCGACTGTAGCCTTTCTTACTTGTTGACTGTGAAAAAGGAAAGATTGGTCTGGTCTGTCGACGACCGCGCCTTCTCCTGCTTTGCTGAGGTACTAAAGGAGCTGACTCTGTCATACTGAGCACGGCACTCACCGTTGGACGGTGGTATCGAGCTTCAAAGCGACGTTCCATGTCTTGTGCTTCTCATTGCGTCTGTGGTCTGCTGGATAGGAACAGCACTTGGTAATAAATCGCTGTGTTAGGATACTATACTAAGTGGAGGTGGGCAATTCTCGCAATACAGCGCTTTACAATAGGTCCATTTCAAAATCATTTAGAGATTAATTGGAACCCTGGAGTCGGTAATAAGACTCGTGGTATCCTGCATACTTACTTAACGTAAAGTTTTCCTTTATTGTCGCCGTCAAGAGCGCATAGGAGTGCATAGTGGCATAGTGGCATTCGGTAGCGTGGCGCAGAACTTCTGGGCCGGCCCACAGCGACTTGGATAGTGTTTGCGTACCTGCGATACTAAGATATTTACCGAAAACATTGATTTTTCCCGAGGTGTGTCTAGTTTTTTGCTCATTGTGGGCGAATGGGGCGTGGCATCGAAAAAAAAAAAAAGATTCTTGTATTGACTGACTAAATATGTGATTGATTGACACCAAGCTCGAACTTGTAGTTCTTACCATCTCTAATATCTGTTTGTTTATACGGACAGACAGACAGACAGACAGACAGACGGACCGACGGACAGACGGACATGGCTATATCGACTCGGCTTGTGATGCTGATCAAGAATATATATACTCTATGGAAGAACAAGAAAGAAAAGTACAGTCGAGCATGCCCGACTATATAATACTCTCTGCATTTTTCCCGATTAAATGATTAAAATCATATGCGTAGTACTTGCATTAAAATATGTGGAAACAAAAACAATCTAAGCATAATCAAACACACATCTGTTTGTTTGCATGCGAATACACATACATATGTACGTTTGACAATGCTACATATATGCTTGTATGTGTGTATTCTGCGCAGCCAGCTTCAGCGGGCAGCGCTGCCGCCACACAAGCAGCGAAAACGTTGGAACATGTGCTTGTGTGTTTCTATCTCGCTTGCACCTATGGGTTGATATTGCGTTCAATTAACAATATTGTAACGCTTCTAGTTTTCTTGTTTATAGTCCGATTTTAATGCGCCTTTCAGTATAGTTTAATATAGTTAGTCTCCACATGAATTATACACTACAATACTGTACGATAAGAACAAGTTCGCAAAAAACGGCATTTGAAGTTTTTTCAAGTGTGGGAAAAGGGGGCGTGGCAGTCCAAAATGTTAAATGGCAATGCAACTATGCTGTCGCTAAGAACCTCCGTACCCAAATTGGTGATCCTAGGTGCCATAGTTACTGAGATATTTGCCGAAAACATCAATTTTTCACGAGATGTGTCCAGTTTTTTGCTCATTGTGGGCGAATGGGGCGTGGCATCGAAAAAAAAAAGATTCTTGTATTGACTGACTAAATATGTGATCGTTTGACACCAAGCTCGAACTTGTAGCTCTTACCATCTCTGAAATCTGTTTGTTCATACGGACGGACAGACAGACAGACGGACAGACGGACAGACGGACATGGCTATATCGACTCGGCTTGTGATGCTGATCAAGAATATATATACTTTATGGGGTCTGCCACGCCTCCTTCTGCCTGTTACATACTTTTGCACAAACCCAATATACTCTTGCAGAGAGTATAATATGTTAATATAATATAAAGTAATTCAGAAAATATATAAAATATTGAAACACATCGAATCAATGGACACATCTGTCTACTTATTTTTGACTATTGTGTAACACATGGTCCATGGTTCTTTTCATGTTCTTTTCGGTTCTTACCTTACGCGTGCCTTTTTCTAAAGAATTTACAGCACCAGTTGGTGCTTCGCTACTGCTGCAGCGGGACGCACCACCGGTAAGGGTCACAGTCGTTGGTGGAATTGAACCAGTGGCAATATTGGAGAAACGAACGGGCTCTGAGAACTTGATGGTGTGAAGCAGCTGCATTACAACATTTGAAACATTTCTAAATGATAATTTTCGTCGATTTCCAATCGTTGAGCGTACACCAAGAGGATTAAGCATAAAAGGCTGCAATGAAACGCCAGATATTTAAATAAATTGGCATAGAAATTTCTAGTTAGCTTGAGCAGTAATCCAACCTTGCGTCTATGCTGCGGTGGCACAATAAAAAATGTATCCACACCATGGTCTCGGAGATATGAGGAGCGCTCATCCCCGTTTCCCGCCTCTACCTCATACTCGCCAGACAACGAATCGAGTGTAGCACGAGTCACATGCACACGACCTGGCTCACCCCCCGACTCCATGTGGTTTGCAAGTGTCACGTCATTGGACCACATCGCAGACCCAAAACACCACAGAGGACTCGGCCAGTGTGAATACCTACGCGCATATTAAGAATAACGTCAGTGGCTTCTTCAACAGTACTATGGATAAAAAACAATATTATTTCTACTTTGGTAGTGGAGCATATAGTTAAAACTTTTGTAGCACTTACGCAATGGCATCGATCACATCGAGTCCCATTTCCACGGTACATTTTGCATGTTCCTTTCGGGGTTCTGGCAATCCAGATACACAATAATAACAGTCTCCTAAAATCTTGATACGTAAGCAGTTGTTGTCCTAAGAGAAGTTGGACCCAAAAATAACATATTATTAGATGTTGATGTTTTTTCAACAAGGCATCAAAAGCTGTAATCTTTCTTATATACGTACGCTTTAAGAAGCTTTTAATATCGAGATTGATTAAGATAGCTTGGTAAAATATTTCATACTTATTCATATTTAGAATTACTTTTTACAAAAAAGTTATAGATACAATATAGTTATCGAATTAGGATCAAACTTGGTCAGTTCAATAACTACCATGGCAAACGCATTTTGTATAAATTTGATCAAGATAAGGAGCAAAAAAAATTTTTTTTTTATACGGTAAACTTGTATTTTACCAGCTTAAACTTTGCATCAACTTAAAGTGCCCTAGAAGACGTTACATTTTTTTTGCATGTATTTTATTGGCGAGCTCTTGTCATTGCATTTTTAAAGTCTCTGAGATTCTGAGGTACGGACGAACCGACGGACATGACTGTTGAAACTGACCATGAATATGTACCAATATATGTACTCTATAGGAGAAAGATATCTCCTAACATATACATAAAATTTAATAATTATCTCTTGAAATCTCTGAGATATATGTATTCATAATAATAGACGGACAGCTCGGCAGTCGTAGTGTTGCATTAGTCAGCCTATTATGCACTTTTCGCTTTCCACAAGACTAAAAAACCTTGTATTTTGATTATAAAATTATTGTTAGTTTTTTGTTTTCTATCTAGACATATTTTTAAGCAATCTAATTTAGTGGGTGTAAATACTATGAAATTTCTGTGTAAAACATTATAGAAATTAAAAATCCAATATTAAATTGGACTCCGTCGGAAAACTATTTAACCTAGAGAAGTTTTATTCAACATTCGAAAGATATATGATTTGTCTTTACAATAAATGTCAGTTTAACGTTAAAACATTCCTATTGGTGCTATTTGGTAGTTGCCCGATCCAGGTCAAACTTTGTGAGGATAGTTATAGTAATGATATACACATAATGTTTAAGTTTGGTTCGACAAACGTATTGAAGCAGAAGAACTAAATCAAAGATCGAAGATCAAGAGCTGCAGAGAGCCGTCAATGAAGAACACACTTTATTGCGCAGTAGAGATTTAAGTTCTTTCATCAGAAGTTGAGTTTAAATTCAAAATGAAAATCGCGGAGTAAGATCAAAAGCTAAGCAGCGCTGAAATTCACAAGCCGTTAAGAAGTAAAAAAAAAAGAAAATTTTATAAGTACGTGCTGCAAGTGCGCAAAATCGCTGCCCTTGACAACTTTGAAGACAAATCAATTATCAGCTACATTGGCGATGGACTGAAGGTGCGAGATGATGTAAAATATCGATCATTTGTAGACCTAAAGAAGCACTATGATGTAGTAGAAATCTTCCAATATATATATATATATATATATCTACCTACTGCCGAATTGTACTAAGCGAACAGAAGGTGGTGCAAGATCAAGTCGGTGAATGGCTGCAACAAAGAATCGTCCATCATTCAAGTCAATATTCAAATCAACATGAAAAGGTGTGCCAAAATTTGACTGCACACTGCAAGAGTGTAAAAGATAATAAAAAAGATAATTGTTTCTCGCTCATATATACACAGGTAAAGCACAGTACAAGCTGATTATCTCTATCAAGTCGAGATTTAAATAAACATGGAAAGTTGTGCCAAATTTGACTGCACACTGCTTGAGTGTTGCCAAAAATATTATGTTATGGATGTAGATATATTTACGAGGCAGTACATTTGAGGCAGTGTCGTTGGTACAGTTATGGCTCTGCCTTGATGCTGACTAATGGTAGTCGGGCTAGATGTAAAAAAGTCACACCAATCCAAATGTTGAACAGCATATGCCCATGAATGCATGGTCGACAGTGTGCTCGTTCGCTTATATGTGGACTCTGGGTACCTGCTGATCCCCAGTTTTACTCCAGGCTTACCACATTATAGCGGCCTATTACGTGGCGGACCTTCCTATCACGCACACTCATGTGAATTACTTGACAAATCCACTAGAAAAACAGAGGCCGGCATTTATTCAAAAAACCGGGCTGGCCAAATCAAATCTTTCATCCAACACAGCGAAGGACAAGCCAGTCCCTAGCTCCTCTCCAGTCGTAGGTATCGGTCAACAGAGTATTAGCGTGGCTATCGTGCCTGAGATGGGAGCGGTTCCCAAAGGCGTTTCCACAGCTAACAAGCACACAAATTTAAGTGGTAATTTTCAACTTTCACGTCTTTACAAAGCTAATTATTTGTAATAAGGGTACAGAGCCCAACTTTATCAGTAATAATAGGCAAGAGCTGCTAGGTCTCTCTGAAGACAGGCATTGTGTCATGGAAAGCTCTAACGGAACGCCCCATCTCTGACCATAGATAAAATGAGAGCATTGTATCACTCGAGATTCCACAAGCTGTCCTTTTTAAATTGGGCTGTGCAAAAAGCTTGTTCAATTAACGAAAACGCGGGACGTCCAAAGTCTCTATGGTGAACTCACTCGGTAAACGAGCTTCGTAAGATATCCACAAGGCTCTTTAACCTAGAAAAATATGTAAACTCAGCTGAGTCGCTCGAGCTACCAAGACTCGTTTTCTAGGCTGTCATAATAGCCCTTTTCTACCCTAGAACACACTAGCATGGGACGGGACCGCGCCGCATCAGTCACAGTCAGTCAGTAAGGGAAATATTTCTGAGGCGATAGAAAGCATCAAGCTTTCCAAATATTCTGAGTCCGGATTGTATTATACCGGTTAATTACATTCGTGCTAAGGATTTGGCCATAAATTGGCTCCAGCAGATCTACAAAGGAATCCTACTATCTGTGATCATTGACCCCATCTCCGTGGGCCTTATCGACAAGTTCCTGAGAGGTTGTGTTATCGAAGCCTCCTTAGGTAATGTCAACTCCTCGAAATTCGTTTCCATGGGCACTCCACAAGGTGGTAATCTATCTCCTCTCCTATGGAACGTGTCAGTTAACTGACTTTTTCGCGTACTGGATATCGGAGAATGCCGGTTGAAAATTCCCACAGCCCTTTTACGACCAGATCAGTAACTCGCTGCTTTTCATATCAAACTCAAATCTCTGATGAACAGTTCGGTCTTTACCTCATATGGTTCCCTGGGATAGTGACATAGAGTGATATGCGCTGCAGACGAGCTCGCTAAGCTGGGCACGGTCTCCCGTTTAGAAGACGAGAGAGGGCAAGTATCCATGCCAATGGCGACTCGCGGACTAATTATAGAAAAACATTTTGAGCACCAAGCCGACCGAGAGGAAACGAGGAAGAAATTGTGGCTTGCTGCAAAAGCTGCGTGCTGGGGTAAGTTCGCTTTTGGTAATATTGAACGTTTCTTGGGTCAAACGAGACCACAAATGCTTGAGCCCCAGTTAATTCGTTGATAGGGTGGGCAATAGCACCTAAAACAGGGATAAATTTTCAGTAATATGTGCATAATCTGACAAATGAACGAGTATTCTTTTAACAGTGCGCAGGTGGTCAGTCTAGTAGGCGACTGATTTTTTCCGGCACGCATTTAAACCCTGGCAGTTGACAATGTAACCTAGGAAAGTAACTTTAACTAATTTTATTTTTTTGTGGGCTAACTTTTAATTTGGTTCACTAATCCATCGTCGAGAATCATTTGGATTCATGTTGTATTGCCAAGTTGTCATCCGTCCGAGGTAGTGGATATGAGTTCTTGACAGGATCTACGCAAAACCACGGGGTGCCATCCTTTTCCAAACCCGAAGCACCGATACCATTGGCAATGATGCGTCGCACTGGTCCGGCTACTATTAGTTTAGACCGCCCCGGGTACATGCATTTGTAGCGGCCGCAGCGAGCTTACCGAGAGGTGCTCGAACGAGCAGCAGACAGTTTTGGCGACAAAACTAAACCTTCTGTTCGGGCTTTGAGTTGTCTTTAAAGTAATAGAGTCGGTTTTGGGTTAATGGAGTTCGCGACCAACCTCCGCCCCAGAAGACTGGTAGGTTTTAGTTTTTTAGACTCCGTACTCTAAAAAAAAAGAGTAGAGGGGTCTATCAGGTTTGTCAGAAGCGAAATGTGCGTAACAGGCAGAAGGAGGCGTGGCGTGGAGGCTGAGCAAAAACCAGACACACCTCGAAAAAAATGTACTTTTTAGGCCAATAACTCAGTAACTATGGCACTTAGGAACACCATTTCTGGTAAGAAGGTTGCTAGAGACAGCCTTAATGCGATGCCACGCCCCCTTTTCTCATTAGAGTTAACCAAACGTTTAAGCTTTAATACCATGTTTAAGGCATTTATTCATATAGTAGGGTGTTGTAATTCAACATAAGCATAGAGACATATAAAATCAAACTATTCTGAAAGTGGCATCAAAATACTACCTTTAACAAAAGAGCCATGCACGTTACAAAGTGTGTTTTTAACTGCGATATCACTTACGCGCGAGAGCGAGACAGAAACATACAAACACATGTTCGAACGTTCTCGATGCTTGTGTGGCGACAGCGCTGCCGGCAGACGCTGGCCGCGCCGAATACACACATACATACACACATGCATACATACGTATATGCATACATATTATTTCAAACGAATGTGTGTTTGTATGAATAATATGTAAATGGTGATAATCGGAGATTTCTTGAAAGTGGCGCGTGGTGCAACTGATAGAGTTGGTCTGAGGTTGTACGTTCGAATGCTGGCAATGCGAATTGTTAAATTATTTATTTCAAATTTCAATTCAAAATGTACATATAAAATTAAAATTGTTAAATTTCATTTGAAAATTTGAATTCAAATTGAATACAAATGTGCACTACAATGAGAGTACAGGGTCTTTTATAGTCAGCTCGGTCGACTGTAGCCTTTCTTACTTGTTGACTGTGAAAAAGGAAAGATTGGTCTGGTCTGTCGACGACCGCGCCTTCTCCTGCTTTGCTGAGGTACTAAAGGAGCTGACTCTGTCATATTGAGCACGGCACTCACCGTTGGACGGTGGTATCGAGCTTCAAAGCGACGTTCCATGTCTTGTGCTTCTCATTGCGTCTGTGGTCTGCTGGATAGGAACAGCACTTGGTAATAAATCGCTGTGTTAGGATACTATACTAAGTGGAGGTGGGCAATTCTCGCAATACAGCGCTTTACAATAGGTCCATTTCAAAATCATTTAGAGATTAATTGGAACCCTGGAGTCGGTAATAAGACTCGTGGTATCCTGCATACTTACTTAACGTAAAGTTTTCCTTTATTGTCGCCGTCAAGAGCGCATAGGAGTGCATAGTGGCATAGTGGCATTCGGTAGCGTGGCGCAGAACTTCTGGGCCGGCCCACAGCGACTTGATAGTGTTTGCGTACCTGCGATACTAAGATATTTACCGAAAACATTGATTTTTCCCGAGGTGTGTCTAGTTTTTTGCTCATTGTGGGCGAATGGGGCGTGGCATCGAAAAAAAAAAGATTCTTGTATTGACTGACTAAATATGTGATTGATTGACACCAAGCTCGAACTTGTAGTTCTTACCATCTCTAATATCTGTTTGTTTATACGGACAGACAGACAGACAGACAGACAGACGGACCGACGGACAGACGGACATGGCTATATCGACTCGGCTTGTGATGCTGATCAAGAATATATATACTCTATGGAAGAACAAGAAAGAAAAGTACAGTCGAGCATGCCCGACTATATAATACTCTCTGCATTTTTCCCGATTAAATGATTAAAATCATATGCGTAGTACTTGCATTAAAATATGTGGAAACAAAACAATCTAAGCATAATCAAACACACATCTGTTTGTTTGCATGCGAATACACATACATATGTACGTTTGACAATGCTACATATATGCTTGTATGTGTGTATTCTGCGCAGCCAGCTTCAGCGGGCAGCGCTGCCGCCACACAAGCAGCGAAAACGTTGGAACATGTGCTTGTGTGTTTCTATCTCGCTTGCACCTATGGGTTGATATTGCGTTCAATTATCAATATTGTAACGCTTCTAGTTTTCTTGTTTATAGTCCGATTTTAATGCGCCTTTCAGTATAGTTTAATATAGTTAGTCTCCACACGAATTATACACTACAATACTGTACGATAAGAACAAGTTCGCAAAAAACGGCATTTGAAGTTTTTTCAAGTGTGGGAAAAGGGGGCGTGGCAGTCCAAAATGTTAAATGGCAATGCAACTATGCTGTCGCTAAGAACCTCCGTACCCAAATTGGTGCCATAGTTACTGAGATATTTGCCGAAAACATCAATTTTTCACGAGGTGTGTCCAGTTTTTTGCTCATTGTGGGCGAATGGGGCGTGGCATCGAAAAAAAAAAGATTCTTGTATTGACTGACTAAATATGTGATCGTTTGACACCAAGCTCGAACTTGTAGTTCTTACCATCTCTAATATCTGTTTGTTTATACGGACAGACAGACAGACAGACAGACAGACGGACAGACGGACAGACGGACATGGCTATATCGACTCGGCTTGTGATGCTGATCAAGAATATATATACTTTATGGGGTCTGCCACGCCTCCTTCTGCCTGTTACATACTTTTGCACAAACCCAATATACTCTTGCAGAGAGTATAAAAACCACTATAAAAGGGTCAGCATGAACAACATTTTGTATCCTAGCTTAATGCTGATTCAGCTGGCTACTTATCATCCTCCTTGAGGTGTATCGTCTCTTGGGGACTAGGCGACAAGACGACTTCCAAGTCTAAGTAGCCCTGTTCATTCTTTGGTTAGGATGAACCACCAACTACGAGAGGGAATTTACTTCTCTGTAGTCTCCGTCGACTATGAATACTATCTCTTGGAAAAGGTCCGAGTGCCTTTTTAACAGATGTATTTCACAAATACGGCTCCGGAGTGACAGCTGGTTTAGAATGTCGACTTGAAAAATATCCAACGAAACTGCCTAGTGATATGCCGCAATATATATATATTTTATGTATATATATATATATATATTTATATATATATATTTTGACCACTACAGGCGGCGGGCGAGGAGAACACTGCACTAAATAATGTGGCTGTTATTATCACCAATTAGAACAATATATATTATGTATTCATACCTCAAAGACAGTACAAATATATATGTATAAATATATTTGCAACTTTTCTTGCAATCAATTTGATGCGGTATTACGTTGAATGCAAACCAAGCTTTATGCATGCATGCGAAACTTTGAGTCTAACATGTAACTTACAAACGTTTTATGCTTAGAGCTGGCGATGTAAGATAAGAGAATTACAAGCTCAGAACTCCAAATGTAATTTAAGAGAGTTAGAATATGTATTTATGTCGCTCTTTAAAACTGACCATCACAGCACAGTTTAAGAGACGCTACGATTTATCTAGCGAGGCATAAACTGAAAAAAGGGGCAGATGTTTATGTTTTAACTTGAATATCTTTGAGATGGAAAACTCCCAAATGTTTACCATCTTCGTTACTCAACTGGTAGTATGCAGTACTTATTTTCTTAATTACTTGAGCTGGTATAAAAACAGGTGCTAATTTGGCACTAAACTTTTTGGGAGCGCTACTCTGACAAAAATTACGTGCAAGAACTTTATCGCCAACTTTAAGTTGTATATTCCGACTACGCAAATTATATCTGCTTGCATTTCTCGCATGCGATTTTTGTATGTTTTCCTGCGCTGCTTGTCTAATGGTCTGCAGCACATCAGGAAATTTGTCTTCCGAAAAAAGCCTTAATTGACGTAAGAGCTGATAATCTTGGCCATGGAGAATCATGTTTTGCCCAAAGGCCAAGAAATACGGTGAAAACCCTTCACTTTGATGAAGACTGGCTCGTAGCGACGCGCTTATTTCTGGTAATTTATTATCCCAATCAGAATGCTCCTGGCCGATGTAGGCGCGGATCGCTGCTAGTACAGATCTATTTAGCCTTTCACTTGCATTTGCCTGTGGTGAATATATGGCAGTGCATATTTGTGAGATACCATACCGAGTAAGAAAAGCTTTAAACGCACCTGAAACAAACTGCGTACCATTGTCAGATAAAATTGTTTCAGGAACTCAAAAAAGTACAAAATAGATATTTCTCAAGATAATCACAAATTTTGTTCGAGGTGAACTTTTTGAGTGGACACAAAAAAATGAAACTTAGTAAAGTGGTCGACTATGATAAGTAGTCCTATATTACCCTGTTTCGATCTGGGATAGGGTCCTAAAAGATCAATATAGAGTTTTTGAAAAGGCCTCTCCGACGTCATAGGTCACCTAGAGGTGGTTTTAATACTGTATTGGGACTTTTAGTTTGGTGACATATTTTACATTCAGATACGTATTTCCGAATTTGTGCTGTCATTTTTGGCCAAAATAAATACCTTTTAATTTTCTCTATCGTTTTGGCTATTCCACAATGGGCTGCGTTCGGCGGATCATGAGCTCTTGCAATTACTTCTTGAGCCATCGCTGATGGAATCCATAATTTCCATGAGTAAGAATCTTGTTCTCCGCCAAATTCGCTATCAAACTCTGTCTTCTTATATACGTATTGATTTTCCACTCTAAGATCGGGTAACTTAGACTGGTTATTACGAACTCTTTCCAACAGATCGATATACTCCGCTGACTGGAATTCTCGTGAGTTAAGGTCAACCATGGGTCTTTGCGTTTCAATCTCCAGAACAACAGGTTCCTCTCGGCGAGAAAGAGCATCCGCTACAACATTTTGTGTACCTTTGCGGTGCGTTATCTTAAACGAAAATCCCTGTAATTTAATTGCCCATCGATCTAAACGGCCAGAAAGATCTTTCTGTTTCATTAACCATTGTAAGGCGGCATGATCTGTTATAACTTCAAAGTCTTGACCTTCAACGTATGCACGGAACTTTTTTATTCCTTTTATGACTGCTAAACATTCTAACTCTGTTACTGAATAATTCCTTTGTGCTTTTGAAAGTTTCTCTGACATAAATGCTATCGGTAATTCTTCTCCATTTTCGTTATTTTGTGCCAGAACACACCCTAAACCAAAGGTGCTAGCATCACAAAGAAGCAAAAAAGGCTTTTCAAAATTTGGAGTTGCCAAAACGGGTGCAGTGGTGAGACGATTTTTTAATTCTTCAAAAGCACAATCTGCCTCGAAATTCCAACTAAATGTCTTTGCTTTCTTCAACAACTCTGTAAGGGGTACAGAAATAGTAGCATAATTATCGACAAATCGACGATACCAGCCGGCCATTCCGAGAAATCTCCTTAGTTGTTTCAAAGATTTTGGAATGGGAAATTCTGTAATGGCTTGAACTTTACTAGGATCTGTCCTAAGTTGTCCATTGCCTATAATAAAACCAAGATACTTTATCTCACGCATACAGAACTTGGACTTGGCAATGTTAATAGTAAGATTTGCTATGCGTAAGTGTACAGCAATTTCTTGTAGCAAAAGCAAGTGCGATTCGAAATCCGTAGACAGAACTAAAAGATCGTCCAAATAAACAAATACTTGTGTGCGTAGGTTACCAGGTATGACACTATCCATCAACCGGCAAAGTGTTTGTGCCGCATTAGTTAATCCAAAAGGCATGACTTTGTATTGGTAAAGAGGACGGTTTGGGACAGTAAAAGCGGTGTAAGGACGTGAAGCTTCATCAAGCGGTATCTGCCAATAAGCATGCTTCATATCAAGTCCTGTAATATACTTCGCTGGTGGTAATCGACTAAATATACCCTCTATATGTGGAAGAGGATATGCATCTTTCCTTGTGTACTTGTTTATTTCCCTCGAATCCAAACAGAGTCTGTTTTTCGCTCCTTTCTTCACAAGTACACAATTGCTACTCCAAGGACTCATAGAAGGTTCTATTACGCCTAACTCGAGCATTTTCTGAACTTCCTCAAACATAAGTTTCTCTTTGGCTGGGGATATTGGCCAATGACGTTGCTTAACTGGAGTGTCTGCATCCATTATAATAGAATGCTTAATAATATTGGTTAAACCTAATCCATCTCGCTCAAATGAGGGAAACGATTGAATCACTGAATCTAATCTAAGCTTCTCTTCCATGCTAAGCTTATGCATTTTTAAATCTTCTTCATTTGTGGGATCCTTTCCCCTATCTAATTCACTAATACTTAAATCTGGAGCAATTAAACTAGACAGCAGACCGAACTTCTTCAAGAAATCCATTCCTAAATAAACATTTTCCTTTAAATTAGGAATAATAAAAAATTCAACTTCTTCAACTTTGCCTCGAAAATTAATTCGGGAACAAACTCTCTTTTACAATCTGGGCATACATGAACACTTTTAATGTGCTCGTTTAAACAATCACTATGAAAACGGTGACCACAAGGAATCGAAGCTATCAACTGTTCCCTTCGCAGTGACTCCTGACAAATACCACAACGCTGTAGTGTACTGCCAGAAGCGGCTTCCGTTTCTGGACTATGTGTTACTGGCATGATGCACTGAACTGTTATCTATACATACATACGAAATAAAATAACTTGATAATTTAAAAAATATTTAAAAATGAATATAAACAGATTTTGGGTTTAGATTTCTTTAGACAAAATTAGTGTTCGTCCCTTTCAAAGGTGATGTGTTCCTATAAGATGCTCGTAGTATTTATATTTCCTAAAATGTAACTAAATCATTCATTTTTATTTTGAATCTATTGAAGGTTAATACAGTATTGATAAATCAAATAATGGATACTTTCTAAATTATTTAATTTAGAAAAATATATATTTCCGAATATTCGAATCTACCTTTCCTGCAAACTATACTTGGTACACAAATTTTTCCAACCATAAGATAGTCTTATGGCGGAGGGTCAGAATATAGTTTAGACAGCCATCTCATGACATGAAATGAAACTGTATTTTCTCAAACTAATTTTCTCATCCTGTAAAACTTACTTTGTCGAAATAAAGTTTTCTGTTATGCTGTACATTTCACTAGTATTCACTCAAAGCCTAAGGTATTATTAAATAGATCGCAGAACCGAGCTTTTCTTGATATCTGTGATATTCCATATTAAACCTACTTAGTTATTGTGACTAAATGTGTACTAAATGCATAACAGTGAACTGATTGGTCTATTGATGCAAAAGAGCTTATTTGTGGGGAAAGAAGTATATTATTCTCTTCTTGGGCCACAACGTTGGGCGCCATTTATGTAATGGTGTATGTGTGGTATTGGTGGGTGGGGTGGTACAAATGTCCTTATCCACAAAGGGATACGAATTTTCCAACCTCATAAGCATGGCGAGATTTCGAATAAATGTGTACCTCTAGCTATGCTCTATCTAGCTCCCCGGATTGTCGGGGTTCTTCTCTAATCTCTCGTTGATTCCATGAAAACACACATTAACATAATTTTTTTAGGTACACTTTGCGATATTTAAAAGAAATGGAAATGAATAAAATAATATCAATACCGACAGTAGATCAGTTACATCTTTGCAGAAATATGGAGATCAGTCGATATTGACTCCTTTCTCTACCCTCCCTGCCTATATCTTATCATCATCTTATTGGAACATTTCACCATTTACTCGGGACGAATAAGAAAAAAAGATTAGAAATTCATTTTACGTTCTAAATATATTTAAACCATTTTTCATTATTAAAGGGGATGATTCTTATAAAATTTAAATAATTCATATTCATATTAAATTCCGTTGAGATTTACAATTGAGTATACGACTTATTAATTTGAAAAAATATATAAATTACAGAAGAAATGTAATTCAATTGTGAACTAAATGATCTATCGAAAATCGGTTATTTTTCTTGACGTTGACAATAAGTATAGAAAATATACATACAATTCCCGATTTAATAATTCGACAAGTTTAATTCTCTTTCATGATCAAACATTACAATACGTACTCACTCCGATATCCTTGAGCTCAATGATGACGGTTAAATGAATACCTGTAAGGAAAACTAATTTCTGTGCTGGAATTGCATATATATATGTATCCATATACACATATTATAAATATATAGAAAATATTAAACGTGTAAAAATTCAATGACTCCGATGTTCGTTCATCATTTAGTATTTAAATTAAATGAGAGAATAAAAAATTAGCAGATTCCGTCGATGTTGAACAAACAGCAGTACACATGAATCCAAAATAGCGAGGGTGGCAGTAACAAAAACCACTATAAAAGGGTCAGCATGAACAACATTTTGAATCCTAGCTTAATGCTGATTCAGCTGGCGACTTATCTTTCTCCTTGAGGTGTCTCTTGGGGACTAGACGACAAGACGGCTTCCAAACCTAAGTAACCCTGTTCATTCTTTGGTTAGGATGAACCACCAACTACGAGAGGGAATTTACTGCTCTATAGTCTCCGTCGAAAATGAACACTTTCTTTTCCACAGATGTATTTGACAAATACGGCTCCGGAGGGACAGCTGGTTTAGAATGTCGACTTGAAAAATATCCAACGAAACTGCCTAGTGATAGGCCGCAATATATATATATTTTATATATATATGTATATATATATATTTTGACCACTACAGGCGGCGGGCGAGGAGAACACTGCACTAAATAATGTGGCTGTTATTATCACCAATCAGAACAATATATATTATGTATTCATACCTCCAAGACAGTACAAATATATATGTATATATATATTTGCAACTTTTCTTGCAATCAACTTGATGCGGTATTACGTTGAATGCAAACCAAACGAGCGGAACTATACTGGGAAATTAAATTATCTTATTTTAATATATACCTATGTATTTAAATATATATATATACCTACATGTATAAAATAATTTATTGAATACACCACGTTTCTGCACTTTTTAATAATTATATATACACCACTTTGCACACTTCTGGTTTGAGCCGATCACTTTTCTTAAATGATCAAAAGGTACCAATGTCCAAAGCTGCTGACCACTCAATTGCTTGCTTTTTGAAAAATAGAACAAGACAAAATACCTATCCAAAATATTCCACTCATTCACTCTCCCTTGCAGACATAGCGACCTCTTAAATAACTGCATTATCGTACGATCTTTTGCCACATGTAATTGAGTGAAAGCTCGCGATACCTATGCGCTGAGTGAGCTTTATCCGAAACGAACTCAAGCATAGTGTAAAAGCTTTATGCATGCATGCGAAACTTTGAGTCTAACATGTAACTTACAAACGTTTTATGCTTAGAGCTGGCGATGTAAGATAAGAGAATTACAAGCTCAGAACTCCAAATGTAATTTAAGAGAGTTAGAATATGTATTTATGTCGCTCTTTAAAACTGACCATCACAATGGCTATATCGACTCGGCTTGTGATGCTGACCAAAAAAATACATACTTAATGGGGTCTCTCACTGCCTTCTGCCTGTTACATACTTTTTCACAAACCCAATATACTCTTGCAGAGAGTATAAAAAAAACTAAAGTTTGGCAACCGGCTTTAAAATACCTCCTAATCTTCTAATACTCATTTCCGTTTTTGGTCGATTGGAACAAACTTGGATATACTCTTGCAGAGAGTATAAAAAAAACTAAAGTTTGGCAACCGGCTTTAAAATACCTCCTAATCTTCTAATACTCATTTCCGTTTTTGGTCGATTGGAACAAACTTGGAAAGGTTATAATTATAAACAGATAGTTATACATATGTTAATTTAGTCACGAGAGCTCTAGTATTCAGAATTGGTTAAAAATAACGTATTAATTTTAGTTTTTACAAATAGCTTAGTCAGCATGCATTTAATAATTTGTACAGAAAATGGTAACAATAGAGTACAGAATCGGCTGTCAGTAGACTTTAGCAATTAGTTTTTCTACTCTCTGCAAGAAAAAATTGGGTTTGGGCAAAAGTATGTGACAGGCAGAAGGATGCGTGGTAGACCCCATAAAGTATATATATTCTTGATCAGCATCACAAGTCGAGTCGATATAGCCATGCCCGTCTGTCCATATGAACAAACAGATTTCAGAGATGGCAAGAGCTACAATTTCGAACTTAGTGTCTATCAACTTCATATTTAGCCAGTCAATACAAGAATTTTTTTTTTTTCGATGCCACGCCTCATTCGACCACATTAAACCAAAAACTAGAAACACCTCAGAAAAAATTGGTTTTAAGTATAAATGCATTGCCATTTTGGACTGCCACGACCTTTTTTCCTACAAGATATAAAATAATTTTTAAACTTCAATGCTTATCGTACAGTATTGTAATTAATAATTTGTTTGGAAACCAATTATATCAAACTATCCCGAAAGTAGTATAAAAATCCGGCTATAAAAAAGGAATCTAGAAACGTAAAAATATTGATAATACAAAGCAATGTCAATGCATGTGTGCAAGCGAGACAGAAACATACAAACATAAGATCGAACTTTATTTTCTCAATAACTAAAGTACTTAGAAATACCAATTTTCATATGCAGGTTCCTAGAGACAATGTAAATGCCATGTCTCTAAAAATGTAGGGCTACAGCACCCCCTATTCAACTACGAATTGAAACCATAGGAATAACAAGTAAGAAATGCCATAGTCGATCTAGCCGATTGTAAAAGACCCCGTACTCCTATTAAATTATTTAAATCGGCATCCATATATTACAATGAATAGTACTTGTATTAGAACAAAAAAAAAAAAAAAGAAAAGAAAAGTACAGTCGAGCGCGCCCGACCGTATAATACTCTCTGCATTTTTCCCGATTAAATTATTAAAATCGGTATCGAGATATTACAATGTGAATTACTTGCATTAAAACACGTTGAAACAAAAACAATCTAAGCATAATCAAACACACATCTGTTTGTTTGCATGCGAATACACATACATATGTACGTTTGACAATATATGATGCATATATGTATGTATGTATGTATTCGGCGCAGCCAGCTTCCGAGGGCAGCGCTGCCGACACACAGGCAGCGAAAACGTTCGAACATGTGCTTGTGTGTTTCTATCTCGCTTGCACCTATGGGTTGATATTACGTTCAATTATCAATATTGTAACGCTTCTAGTTTTCTTGTTTATAGTCCGATTTTAATGCGCCTTTCAGTATAGTTTAATATAGTTAGTCTCCACACGAATTATATAATTACAATACAGTACGATACGAACAAGTTCGCCAAAAACGGCATTGAAGGTTCCAGACTTTTTTATCAAATGTGGGAAAAGTGGGCGTGGCAGTCAAAATTTTAGATGGCAATGCAACTATACTGTCGCTAGGAACCTCCCGTACCAGAATTGGTGAACCTAGGTGCCATAGTTATTGAGATATTTGCCGAAAACACCAATTTTTTTCGAGGTGTGTCCAGTTTTTTGCTTATTGTGGGCGAATGGGGCGTGGCATCGAAAAAAAAGATTCTTGTATTGACTGACTAAATATGAGATCGTTTGACACCAAGCTCGAACTTGTAGCTCTTACCATCTCTGAAATCTGTTTGTTCATACGGACAGACAGACAGACAGACGGACATGGCTATATCGACTCGGCTATTGATGCTGATCAAGAATATATACACTTTATGGGGTCTGCCACGTCTCCTTCTGCTCAGGATACCCGATACTTAGTTTTTGTATGTTATTAACAATGGTGATGGAAATAATAGCTTGGCAAACACAGAACATTTTCATACAAATTAATGTTTAGAGCATATTTTCGACCGATCGTTCCTTTGGGAGCTATACGATAAAGTAGTCCGATTTGGATCAAACTTGGTCAGTACATGAAAGTGGCACAAAAGAGCTATCATGTTACAAAGTTTTTGTTATTTAACTGCAATATCACACAATGCGCAAGAGCGAGACAGAAACATACAAACACATGTTCGAACGTTTGCCGACGCTGGCCGCGCCGAATACACATATACATACATATATGCATACATATAATTTCAAACGAATGTCTATATGTATGAATAACATGTAAATGCTGATAATCGGAGAATTCTGGAAAGTGGCGCGTGGTGCAACAGGTAGAGTTGCGGTGTGTTAGTCTGAGGTTGTAGGTTCGACTGCTGACAATGAGAATTGTTTTTTAATTTTTTTAAATTTCAATTCAAAATATACATATAAAGTTAAAATTTTTAAATTTAATTTTAAATTTTAACTCAAATTAAATACAAATGCGCACTACTATGGTAGTACGGGGTCATTTACAGTCGGCTCGATCGACTGTAGCCTTTCTTACTTGTCTTTTTATACCCGTTACTCGTAGAGTAAAAGGGTATATTGTAATCGTTGGAATGTATGTAACAGGCAGAAGGAGGCATGGCAGACCCCATAAAGTATATATATATTGTTGATCAGCATCAATAGGCGAGTCGATATAGCCATGCCCGTCTGTCCGTCTGTACGTCCGTCCGTCCGTCCGTGCATCCGACCGTCCGTGCTTCCGTCCGTCCGTCCGTCTGTATGAACAAAAGGATCTCAGAGACTATAAGAGCTAGAAAGATGATAGGGGTCGCAAATGAAAGGTACAATACCCAAGCAGTACAAGTTTGTTTTTGTTTTTTGACTCGCCAACTTTAGGGCATTTTATTTGCATATAACGGTAAATGTACAGGTAAAAGTAGAATGTTTTAGTATAGAAAACTTTGTTAGCTATACTATCTGAATCAAATTTACACGGATAGTACATGTTTAGAAAGTACATGTACTGACCAAGTTTGATCCAAATCGGGCTACTTTATCGTATAGCTCCCAAAGGAACGATCGATCAAAAATATGCTCTAAACATGAATTTGTATGAAAATGTTCTGTGTTTGCCAAGCTATCTTATCTATTACCATTGTTAATAACAAATTGAAACTGAGTAACGGGTATCCAAAAGTCGCGAGGCGGCTATAGCATTCTTTCTTGTTTACTTTGCATTCGTTAATTATATTTTGTATTAAGTTTTGGTAGTCTGGGTAATAATATTTTTCTTTAAATAATAGTGTCATTTTCTCTATACCTGGATGTAATAACTTTTCGTGTGTTTTGATAATAAATTCTTTGAATTCGGCATATGTTTGGAGGTCTATTAGTTTTTTGGTTAATCTCATTACTTTTGTACTGTTATTGGGGCTAATTTCAACGAAAGCATTCTGGAATGTTAGAAAATCGGCTTCGTTGCTGAAGTATATAACACTTTCCTTTGAACATAAGTATTCTTAAATTAATTCTTTTGCGTGGTTGAGTGTCATTTTGGCATAATTTATTAAGATTTTTGTTTAATAAAAGTAATTAGTGACGTTTACGTTATTTGAGTTACTTTTTACAAATTCTATTTGTCTTTAAAAATAATTGATGGGTCTTTCTGTGAGTGAAATGTAATATTGGTTATCTTCTTGTTGCTGCTGTTACATCGGAAGTTTCTCCTAACAAGTTTTCTTCAATTTTAATTCTGGATAAAGCATCTGCAACATAGTTCTCTTTACCTGGTACATATTTAATGTGATAATCAAATTCATTTAATTTTATTTTCCAGCGTTGTAATTTCATGTTAAGGTTCTTTAATATTTTTTTTTAGTCAAACTAGTGGTTTGTGTTCACTGAGAATCTCGAATTTTCTACCATAATGATAAGATCGGAAATATTTGGTTTCCCAAACGATGGCTAAAAGTTCCATATCAATTGCTGCATAGTTAATTTCATGTCCGTTTAGGATTCTACTTGCCAAACAAATTGGTTTTTGATTTTGAGACAGAACAGTTCCAATAGCTATGGTACTGGCATCAGTTGTGAGACAAAATGGTTTTTCGAAATTCGGATAAACTAATATTGGATCGGACGAGTACTTTTAATTTTTCAAAAGCAGAAATATGATTTGGTTCTTTTATATTTATAGTTGCTCTTTCATTAATTTTAAAGTCATTGGCATTACAACGTGTGCAAAATTAGGAATGAATTTTCGGTAATAACCACAAAGACCTAAAAACGATTTTATTTCTTTGGGTGTTTTTGGCATTAAAAAATGTTGAATAGCAAAGATTTTTGTTGGGTTTGGTTTTATGAATTTGCATTTTTTAACTGCAATTTTAAATTAGCTTCACGCAGTTTTGTAAATACCCTTTTTAATGATAATAGATGTTCTTCCAATGAAGTGGAATACACTATTATATCATCCATGTATACTAAACAATCTTTGTAAATTAGATCTTCTAATAGATTGTTCATACGACGTTGAAATGTTGCTGGGGCGTTTTTCAATCCAAAAGGCATCTGAGTATATTCGTAATGTCCATTTTTAGTTGACCCCGTACTCATAGTAGTCCGCATACAAAAATACACACAACCATAGAAAAAGAAGCAGCAGACTGATTCATATTTTAAAATACAAATTTAAAAAAGATAATAGTTTAATTTAAAATTTAAACAAGTAAGAAAGGCTACAGTCGATCGAGCCGACTATAAAAGACATTTGTATTCAATTTAAATTCAAATTTTCAAATGAAATTTAAAAATTTTAATATTATATGTACATTTTGAATTGAAATTTTAAAAAAATAATTTAACAATTCGCATTGCCAGCATTCGAACCTACAACCTCAGACCAACTCCATCAGTTGCACCACGCTCCATTTTCAAGAATTCTCCGAATATCAGCATTTATGTACATTTTATTCATACAAACACACATTCTTTTGAAATTATATGTATGTATGTGTGTATTTGCCGAGGCCAGCGTCTGCCGGCAGCGCTGTCGCCACACAAGCATCGAGAACGTTCGAACATGTGTTTGTATGTTTCTGTCTCGCTCTCGCGCGTAAGTGATATTGCAGTTAAAAAACACACTTTGTAACGTGCATGGCTCTTTTGTTAAAGGTAGTATTTTGATGCCACTTTCAGAATAGTTTGATTTGATATGTCTCTATACGAATGATGAATTACAACACTCTACTATATGAATAAATGCCTTAAAAACGGCATTAAAGTGTAAAAGTTTTTTAGCTCATTTGGGGAAAAGGGGCGTGGCAGCTCAAAATTTTTAATGACATTGCATTAAGGCTGTCTCTAGCAACCTGCTTACCAGAAACGGTGTTCCTAAGTGCCGTAGTTACTGAGTTATTGGCCTAAAACTAAATTTTTTTTCGATGTGTGTCTGGTTTTTTGCTTAAGGGCGGTAAGGGGCGTGGCAAAAATTTGAAATAAACTTAACCTGCCTGACTTAATAACGGACTTTCATTATAAATTTGGTGGCTCTAGCTTTTGTAGTTTAAAAGATCCAGGTGTTCATAAGGACGGACAGACAGGCAGACGGACAGACGGACATTGCTATATCGACTCGGCTGTTGATGCTGATCAAGAATATATATACTTTATGGGTCGGCCACGCCTTCTTCTGCCTGTTACGCACATTTCGCTTCTGACAAACCTAATAGACCCCTCTACTCTTTTTTTTGAGTACGGGTTCTAAAAAGTAAAAAAAAACTAACGCGCTGGCTGTAATCGAACCCGCGCTATCAGACACATGATTCTTACATGCCACAACTGTTATACATATGCACGACATTTCAATTTGTAGACACTGCTGATTATCTGCATTTACATATAATATTGTTTTGTTATAGAACAAAAAAAAAGACAAGTAAGAAAGGCTACAGTTGATCGAGCCGACTGTAAATGACACCGTACTTCCATAATAGTGCGCATTTGTATTTAATTTGAGTTAACATTTGAAATTAAATTTAAAAATTTTAACTTTATAATTGCATTTAACATTGCATTAAGGCTGTCACTAGGAACCTGCATACCGAAATTGGTGCTTCTATGTGCCACAGTTACTGACATATTCGCCTAAAACATAAATTTTTCAGAGGTGTGTGTTGCGGGTGCGGTAAGGGCGTGGCAACAATTTGAAATAAATTTGATCTGCTCGCGAAAATAACAGACTTTTATTCCAAATTTGGTGTCTCTATCTTATGTAGTTTAAAAGATACAGGTGTTCATACGGACGGACGTACGGACAGAGAGAATGACGAACAGACGGACACGGCTATATCGACTCTGCTTGTGATGCTGATCAAGAATATATGTATATACTTTATGGGGTCTACCACGCCTTCTTCTGCCTGTTCCATACGCGCGAGGTTGTGCTCGTTTTTTTGACTCTAATTGACTCTAGATTCTAATCGGGCAAAATCGGGCATAGGAAACATATTAGAAGAAGGTTCATATAATTTCATTCTGAACTTCGTTAAACTTTAGAAGTTATGTCCATGTTTTAAATTCACGGTTGTGAAGAATTTTGCCTGTCCTAGATTTGCTAGATTCATGGAAATAAACGGCATCGGCTATAATGCTCTCGTTGAGCTTCCTAAAATCGATCACCAATTGTTTGTTCTTATTGCAAACCTGACTATAAGCAAGAAAGCTAGAAACGTAGCAACATTGGCAATTGAATGCATGAGAGCAAGCGAGACAGAAACATTGAAACATATGTTCGAACGTTTGCGCTGCCTGAGTGGCGACATCGCTGCCTGTGGACGCTGGCAGTGGCGATCAATGGTATAAATACAATATAATACATATGCATACATATAATGTATATGTAGATTTATATTCAAGTATGCTTTGTTTTTATACCCTTTCTGAGAGTTTTTTTTTCACGAAGTTTGTAACGCATAGAAGGAAACGTTTCTATCACCATAAAGTATATATATTCTTGATCAGCATCAACAGCCGAGTCGATATAGCAATGTCCGTCTGTCCGTAGGAACACCTGGATCTTTTAAACTACAAAAGCGAGAACCACCAAATTTAGAATGAAAGTCACTTATTATGTCAGGCAGATCAAGTTTATTTCAAATTTTTGCTACGCCCCTTACCGCCCCCGCAATGAGCAAAAACCAGACACAACTCGAAAAAATTTAATTTAAGGCCAATATCCCAGTAATTATGGCACTTAGGAACACCATTTCTGGTAAGCAGGTTGCTAGAGGCAGCCTTAATGCAATGCCATTAAAAATTTTAAGCTGCCACGCCCCCTTTTATGAAAAAGAGCTAAAAAACTTTTAAACTTCAATGCCGTTTTTAAGGCATTTATTCATATAGTAGAGTGTTGTAATTGAACATTCGTTTAGAGACATATGAAATCAAACTATCCTGAAAGTGGCATCAAAATCCTACCTTTAACAAAAGAGCAACTAAGTTAGAAAGTTTGTTATTTAACTGCAATATCACCTACGCGCGAGAGCGAGACAGAAACATACAAACATATGTTCGAACGTTCTCGATGCTTTTTGTGGCGGCAGCGCTGCCGGCAGACGCTGGCCGCGCCGAATACACACATACATACATATATGCATACATATAATTTCAAACGAATATGTGTTTGTATGAATAATATGAAAATGCTGATAATCGGAGAATTCTTGAAAGTGGCGCTTGGTGCAATTGGTAGAGTTGCGGCGCGTTGGTCTGAGGTTGTAGGTTCGAATGCTGGTAATGCGAATTGTTAATTTATTTTTTTTTAATTTCAATTCAAAATGTACATATAAAATTAAAATTTTTAAATTTCATTTGAAAATTTGAATTCAAATCGAATACAAATGCGCACTACTATGGGAGTACCGGGTCTTTTACAGTCGGCTCGATCGACTGTAGCCTTTCTTACTTGTTTTAAATTACTTTATTTTACAAGCATAGATGAATAATAAAATTGTTCTTAACTTAAAAATTTTGTTTTGTAATTTAAAGGCAAATATTGGCCTCGAAATCTTGTGAAATTGTTCACGAGAAACTTAGCTATGCTAAAGAGTTACGGATTACCATGGAGCAACAACAACAGGAACAAGCACATCGCCTACGTAAGGGTTTAAATGATTTTCTACTTAGCTTTGATAAATTCGATGCAATGTCAGAGCCCCAGCTGAAACAGAATCGTCAAAACCAACGGCAGTCAATTGCAATCAATCATTACGCAGAACATGATGAGTGCAATACATGGAAAAACATGGCTGAAAAAGAGTTTTTGAATGATGAGTCTAATAATGAAGTACTTCATAGACGACTTTTACAAAGCGATACAAGTGTCCAACACTATCAGTCACATAAAACAGAGCTGAAGCGGACGCAAAGGGATACGGCCACGGTTACCGCTGTCAGTATTTGTCTGGATGGACACATCATAATGGATGCGTTGAAGTATGGTGCGTTGCGCAACCACCATTCCATGGACTCTAATCTGTTGGAGAGTCAATCGGAGTGGTCTGATGATGATGTTCGCGAAGAGGCCACAGGTAAATGATTTATACACACAAAAAATTGTTATTTATTGAAAATCGGTTGATAGGTGGCGACGAATCGACAGGATATATAACCGATGAGCCTGATCTGGAAAATGTCTCGTTGCTAAACGAGGCATGTCTGACAGATGTCGAGGGCGCCCTTTCGGATGTCAATTCTCTGTATAATGCACCTGATGTAGATGATATAAGCGTCTAGTCGAGCCAGTTCCCGCATGTTAAGTTTGGATTCTCTAAGTGGTCTCTACGATTGTGATCTTGATAACAAGCAGGATATTGCCATTGTAAATGCATTGCAAAGGATTCAGAGCTAATTTGGAGAACCATTATCTTTCGGTCAACAGTTGTCATCAGATGTAGCAAATGTTCCGACTTTGCCAGCACCATCGGATCAACAACAAGAAGGTTAAAAAAATCAATTTTTCACTATTTTATTCTTGAATATAAATATGAATATCATTCATCGACAAATCGACAAAAATGAGTTTTATTCAGAATCTTTATCATTGTGCATTATTTTGTATGAATTTTTTCTCTATCATAAAAGATTGCTCTTGCTCACATTTGTTGTTTGCCTTTACACAACGTGTTCTTAAGAAACTACGCCGAAACTGCAATATCAACTGGACTTCTTTCCTCTATATTGGAGGTATTACAGAAAATCATGGAGAGAAAATACACTATGATATTTGTACGATAAAGGAACTGTAACTTTCACAAGATTAAAAACTATTGCTAGAATAGTCAGATTCTGAACTTCAGAACATCACTTTACCTTTAGTTTCAGAAATAAAATAATTCAAACCGTATATCTAAACAAAACAATTATATTCTTAAATGTTTCCGCTCTTAATTTATTAAAGAATTAATTTTATCGTATTTATACTCCGTACTCAAAAATAGTATAGGAGTCCATTAGGATTATCAGAATCAAATGGCGCGTTTGGCGGAAGGAAGCATTTTCGACCCCATAAAGCATCAACAGACGAGTAGTACTAGCAATGTCACTCTGTCCATAAGAACATCACCATTGCACTATGGTCCAGAAGCTTGATTTTTTTGACATAAAGTCTAATTATACTCTCTGCAAGAGAATATTGTGTTTGTGCTAAGTATGTAACAGGCAGAAGGAGGCGTGGCAGACCCTACAAAGTATATATATTCTTGATCAGCATCACAAGCCGAGTCGATATAGCCATGTCCGTCTGTCTATCCGTCTGTCTGTCTATATGTCTGTCTTTCCGTATGAACAAACAGATTTCAGAGATGGTATGAGCTACAAGGTTGAGTTTGGTGTCAATCGATCACATATTTAGTCAGTCAATACAAGAATCTTTTTTTTTCGATGCCACGCCTCCATTTCCCATAATTAATAAACTAATTTTGTAACTAATGTAATTTATAATTCGTGTGGAGACTAACTATATCAAACTATCCTGCATTGAAATCAGACTATAAACAAGAAAACTAGAGACGTTACAATAATCGAACGCAATATCATTAAATGAGTGCAAGCGAGACAGAAACATACAAGCACATTTTCGAACGTTTTCGCTGCTTGTGTGGCGGCAGCACTGCTCGCGGACGTTGGCCGCACCGAATACAGACATACATACTTATATGCATCATATATTGTCAAACGTTTGTGTATTCGCATACAAACAAACATATGCATGTTTGATTATGCTTAGATTGTTTTTGTTTCAACGTCTTTTAATGCAAGTATTACACATTGAAATATATCGATACCAATTTTAATAATTTAACCGGGAAAAAATGCAAAGAGTATTATACAGTCGGGTGTGCTCGAATGTACTTTTCTTTCTTGTTTTAAAGCTAGAGTCTTATAATTTGGTACATATTAGATTTTTATAGAATTTTGGACTAATTATACCCGTTACTCGTAGACTACTAGGGTACAAGGACACATTTTGCGTACTTGGATAGGGTAGCACAACGCCTAAAAGCAGCCAATTTGACTATAGGGTTGAATAAGTCACAGTTTTGTTTCAAGTCGCTTAGGTATCTTGGGTTCATTGTAGGCGGAATTACGTTGCGGATGGACCCAGCTAGGGTATCAGCCAAAGATAAAATCCCAGTGCCAAAATTGGTGAAAGAGGTAGGTGTAACCGTAACCTTGTAGCGATAGCAGTTCCACTGAGAGATGCGTTGAAGTCAAAGGGAATTATATGAGTTATATGAATATAGGGAATTAACTCAGGAAATTGAGGATAAGAAGCAGCAATTGCCAGACCTGAAAGTGGAAGGGGGCCGAAACTTCAAACACATGTCCTACAGTAAGTTGGAAGACGAACTTGAGGGCTGTGTTTGGAAGCTTTGGTTGCCTGCATCGCTAACTCACTAGCTGATCCGAAGAGCGCATGAAGAGCACACGTCGGCACATGGTGGAACGCCAAATACTTTCCACGCCCTACGAAGGCTATACTTTTGGGCCAAGATGGCAATACAAGTGGCCGATTTCGTCCGAAGTTACGACGTGTGCAAGGAAGTAAAGGAAACGACTTTTGGGATGGAATAGAGAATAGGAAAAGAAATAGTGACGGAAAAGCCATTCCAAAATCAATAAATCGACTTCTTAGGGAAGTATCTGAGGTCGATAAGGCATGCGTGGATATTTATCGACTTTGACCTATTTTCGAAATTCCTGTTTTTGAAAGCCATGCGCGAAGTGACAGCAAAGGCAGCAAAGGTCTTACTGATGTTTGAAGTGCCCGAGGGCATTCTCTCTGATAATGGCAGACAGTTCATTGAAAAGGTTTTTGAGGATATGACGCAGGCGTACGGTGTAAAGCACCTATCTACTGCACTGCTATCCACTCTCCCCAAAGCAATGCTGCGGAGCGAGTAAATCGGTCAGTCCTGGCAGCGATTAGGGCTTATTTGAATAGCGACCACCGTGAATGGGATCTATACTTTCCCAAGATCGGGGCAGCGTTGCGTAACAGCGTCCATTCAGCAACAGGAGTCACCCCGTTCTATGACATGTTCGGGCAAAATTTGATCCTGAACGGGGCTCAGTACGCTTTGGCTCGCAAGCTGAAGTCTCTGTGTGAGCACGAGCTGGCTACGCTAGGCCGAGCCAATAAGCAACGGCTCATCCAAGAAAAAATCCAGAGGCACCCGCATCATGCGTATGAACGGAGCAGATTTAGCAAATTTTGTGCAAATCTTCGAGTGATTTTGGGACTTTGCAGAATCAAAATATCGATAAGTGTTGGTAATTAATCGCACACTGTTCTGCTAACCTGGGGTAGCCATTCTCTAAAAAGAGTAGGAGTCAGAATTGTGGAGAGAGAGAGAGATGTAATGAAGGCCAAGGTCAGACGGCCGTTGGCTCTAAGGAACCGTTGCATGGAATAGGAATAGGAGAATTAGGAATTGAAATCAGACATAGCAACTCATAGTTGGTTTTCAAGATCGGCAGAAGGCAGTCGCGTGGCCAGATTTAAAAGAAGTTTTTTTTTGTGCTTTTGGGGCACGTTTTGTGTGAGTTATTAAAATTCTAGTGGTTATGTTTTTTATGTGGTGTCCGTAAAATGAGTAAATAAATAAAATATTCACAGTAAAATACATTCAGTGACGAAATACTAAAAATGTACATGCAAACATCGCAAATGTTCGACACAACCTGTTGGATCACAAAAATTAGTAAGAATAAGGAAAACAATGAGTCGTTAGTTAAGCATAAAAAACATAAAGTATTAGCCTAAGATATAAATATGTATCTAATGGAGTAGCCTAGAATGTACGCATAAAATCTCTTATACTTAAGCTAGCATGTAAGTTGTATTCGCAGTGCAGGGGTCAAGAGCGGAATAAGCCACACACACGCTGCCAAGCCATTCCGCGATTGCCAAGTCCAACAAATAAATTGTAATGTTTAAGAACTTGCAATTTGTTTAATTAAAGTAGTTTTCGATTTCTCACAACCTATATAAACAAATTCTTGTGACACCACTGCGCTACAGATAAAACATAAATCAAACTAGTAAGAAAGGTAACAGTAGCTCGAGCCGACTGTAAAAGACCCCGTTCTCCCATAGTAGTGCGCATTTATATTTAATTTAAATTAAAATTAAAATTTTAATACGAAATTTAAAAAAATTACAAGTTAATATTTACATTTTGAAGTAAAATTTAAAAAAAAAAAAACAATTTAACCGCTTTCACTGTCTGTATTCGAACCATCGACCTCAGGCAAAGGTTCCAGAATGTTCTGCAACTCTAACAATTGCAACACGCCCCGCTTTTAAAAACCTTTCGATTATCTGCATTTATCTGTTATAACTTTTTGTTATATAAGAAAAATAAGCGAAACGGCTGTCCGTGCTGAGATTCGAACCGCAAACATTAGGTTTACTTTCAAATGCGAACAATACCATGCATCTCTACCACCTAGGCCACACTTCGTTGAATAATTAGCCCGTTCAATAATGAAGGTAAACATAGAGTTATAGAGAGTTATCTCTTCTTTTTCTACCTACATGAATTACAATTATTGAAAATAGTATTTGCAGAGGAGAGAGTAGTTTTTACATTTTGCGGGGTCGGTAAGGGGCGTGGCTACAATTTGAAATAAGCATAAGTACGTCCGCCCTTACAAGAAAGAAAAGTAGCCAAGCACACCCGCCTTTATAATACTAACTGCTTTTATTCCCGAGTAAATTAATTAAATCGGTATCAAGGTATTACAATGAATAGTACTTGTATTAGAACCCGTTAAAACAAAAACAATTTAAGCATAATCAAACATGCATATGTTTGTTTGTATGCAAATTCACATACGTTTGAAGTTCTATGCATGCATATATGTAAGTATGTGTGTATTCGGCGGGGCCAGCGTTTACCGGTAGCGCTGTCTCCACACAAGCATCGAGAACGTTCGAACATGTGTTTATATGTTTCTGTCTCGCTCTCGCGCGTAAGTGATATTGCAGTTAAATAACAAACTTTGTAACGTGATAGCTCCTTTGTTAAAAGTATGATTTTTATGCTGCTTTCAGGATAGTTTGATAGGATATGTCTCCAAACGAATGTTCAATTACAACACTGTACTATTTGATTAAATGCCTTAAAAACGGCATTAAAGCTTGAAAGCAGCTTAAAATTTTTAATGGAATTGCATTAAGGCTGTCACTAGGAAATGGTGTTCCTAAGTGTCATAGTTACTGAGTTATTGGCCTAAAACAAAATTTTTTTCGAGGTGTGTGGTTTTTTGCTTATTGCGGGGGCGGTAAGGGGCGTGGCAAAAATTTGAAATAAACTTAACCTGCCTGACTTAATAAAGGACTTTCATTAGCTCTAGCTTTTGTAGTTAAAAGATCCAGGTGTTCATACGGACGGACAGACAGACGGACAAACGGACAGACAGACAGACGGGCAGACGGACATTGCTATATCGACTCGGCTGTTGATGCTGATCAAGAATATGTATACTTTATGGGGTTGCCACGCCTCCTTCTGCCTGTTACGCACATTGCGCTTCTGACAAACCTAATAGGCCCCTCTACTCTTTTTTAGAGTACGGGGTCTAAAAATCCAGGTGTTCATACGTACGAAAAGACAGACGAACAGATGGGCATGGCTATATCGACTCGGCTTGTGATGCTGATCAAGAATATGAATTAGAATCCTTCCAGTCCTCGGGCTCAGACAATAAAACAATTTATTTAACGGCCAAGTGCCGGAGTGAATATTTATTTAAGCGACTTACTGGAAGAGCGCTGAATTCAAAGCTAATTTCTAAATACACAGAATAATTCACTTAATTAGAAAAAGGTAGATCCCCATACAAAGTCCAAGTATGGGGAACAGCTTGACTATAACACATTGCCGAAATGGGCCGACTGTGTTGCGGCTGTGAACAGGCGATATCAGCATTTGTCGTTTGCGTCTACAAATGTTGTAAGAGATGTTGAGCCACATGCCAGTTTTCAGGGCGAACCATACGATTGGAAATTGTCAAGGGTTCGTAGCACTGCCAGTTGACGAAAGACTTAATTTCGTAAAATCTAGTCAACTCTGTATAAACTGCTTGTATTCAGGGCACAGAGTGTCCAACTGCACTGCGCTGAAGTGTAGAGTTTGTTCTCGTCCTTACAACACTCTCCTTCACAAATTTACACCTGTAGAAACATCACAAGCTTCTGCTTCTGGACACACCAGTTTGACCCCAAAAAGTAAAGAAGCCACTATAGATTTATCTCGTGTATCGAGACATCAGTTTAGCCCCGAGTTTTAATTGCTGAAATCAATTTGTAGCAGGCAGCCAGATGGTGATCTTCCCATCAATAGGTGGAAGATCCCAGCAAATGTCGAACTAGCTGACCCTGAACTCCACAAACCCCAGCAAATAGATATGCTTCTGGGAGCCGACTCCTTCTTTGACATGCTCTGTACAGTGAAGATTAGATTGAAGAAGAGTGGTCCGTTGCTACAAAGGACGTTGTTTGGTTGGGTGGCATCAGGGCGGTGCAAGAAAATGCTTGCCAATAGCCCAATATGTTGCTCAGTGATGCAACATGGACAAGATGTTCGGTTTGAAGACAGTGTAGATCGACACTGTGAGGTTGAAGCTGTCCCGGAGAAGAGTGTTTCAGCAAATTATTCTGCGGAGCACATCGTTTGCAAACAAAGCTCTCAGGACAGCGTGGTATCAATTTGACTGTCATGACTGATCTAAAAGTGCTGAGGTCGCCTAAAATTGCCAAGAGACATGTACTTTCCATGAAGTTGGAAGTTCATAGTATATATTTGAGTTCCATATACAGGTATCTTGGATTTGGTCGAATGGTTTTTATAGATACAGAAGTTCCACCCGGACCACATTACACCCGTTCACACCAGTGCATTCTGAGACCTGATAGCAGTTTCACCAAACTTCGAGTAGTGGACGCGTCGCGTAAGAAAACGTCGTCACACTCACTGAAGGAATTACTGGTGCGACCTGCTATTCAGAGGGATCTAATTAATTCATTCTATAGGTTCCGTCTGAACAGACCTGCCCTCACGGCAGATATCATTACGGGCGAATTTTAATTGGCAAAATGGTTTTCACACCATTCTAAAGTATTAGAAGAAGGCGGAAATGAGAAACTTTGTATTTCCAATGATGCCGATTCGACAAGATCGCTTGGCATGAGGTGGACACCAAGGTTGGATACTTTTCGGTATCACTTGGTTGGTAGCTTCACCAAATTAAGTCCCACCAAGCGAAAAGCGTTGTTCGAAACTTCGCGTATAGGCTAGCCCAAATATACGCGGAGGACCGATGTCGAATCGAGAGTGCGAGTTTCTGGAATGGTTTAGAAACCGCACTACATTGTATATAAACTTCCCCTTCATTACTAGCAACATTTGTAGCCAATGGAGTTGCAGGCATCCGGGAGATGTCCCATAATGTGTCTTGAAGACATGAATCAACATCATCAAATCCAGCCGATTCGTTTTCAAGAGGGTATGACGTTCAGAAACTCGATCAGTTTGTTTCTCGTTGTTGCATGGCTAAAAGACATTGCCCTCAAGGGTTAAAAGAAAACTTATTACTCGTTTGCTTAGGTAGCTCGGCAAGTTTGCAATCGCTGACTATAGATAAGCAAAAGTCAGACGATTTTGAAAAAAGTCGAAGAGGACGAGCCCCGCCACAAGTATACATTGCGGTGTTCGTGTGTTTTGCATCAAAGGCTGTTCATATTGATTTCACAGCAAGATCCACTAAACCTCTCATTTTCACAGGGAACTTTATTTTCGCTCAAAGTGGCACGCCAGTTAGGCGATACTTGGAGAAGGCAACACAGGCTCGTGAGGAACCTGGTGAGGGAGTGCAAGAATGCATTCCACCGGCAGCAGAGCAACCCTCAGTTCGCAGACGAACGAAAGTTGGAGTGGAGGATGATCCCTCCGTCTCTTCGGGGGACCGCACCTGACCGACGTGGTGGCCATCCTCGATCCAACGTCGCTGATTTCAGTGGACATTGGAGAAGCGCTCACGCCGGGGCTACCAAGAGATTGAAGGCGATCCCTTCAAGGTGGACGGAATGTTGGATCACAAAGAATTAGTTACAATAAGGAAAACAATGAGTCGTTAGTTAAGCATAAAAAACATAAAGTATTAGACTAAGATATAAATGTGTATCTATTGGAGTAGCCTAGAATGTACGCATAAAATCTCTTATATTTAAGCTAGCATGTAAGCTCGATTTGTATTCGCAGTGCAGCGTTCATAAGAGGGCATGCAGTTTGTATTATCGTCTCGAATTGGCCACACACACGCTGCCAAGCCATTCCGCGATTGCCAAGTCCAACAAATAAATTGTAATGTTTAAGAACTTGCAATTTGTTTAATTAAAGTAGTTTTCGATTTCTCACAACCTATATAAACAAATACTTGTGACACCACTGCGCTACAGATAAAACATATATCATACAAGTATGAAAGGTAACAGTAGATCGAGCCGACTGCAAAAGACCCCGTACTCCCATAGTAGTGCGCATTTATATTTAATTTAAATTAAAATTAAAATTTTAATACGAAATTTAAAAAAAATTACAAGTTAATATTTACATTTTGAAGTAAAATTAAATAAACCAATTTAACTGCTTTCACTGTCTGTATTCGAACCATCGACCTCAGGCAAAGGTTCCAGAATGTTCTGCAACTCTAACAATTGCAACACGCCCCGCTTTTAAAAACCTTTCGATTATCTGCATTTATCTGTTATAACTTTTTGTTATATAAGAAAAATAAGCGAAACGGCTGTCCGTGCGAACAATACCATGCATCTCTACCACCTAGGCCACACTTCGTTGAATAATTAGCCCGTTCAATAATGAAGGTAAACATAGAGTTATAGAGAGTTAGCTCTCGCGAGTAAGTGATATTGCAGTTAAATAACAAACTTTGTAACGTGATAGCTCCTTTTGTAATGGTGTAAGTGTGGTATTGGTGGGTGGGGTGGTACAATTGTCCTTATCCACAAAGGGATTCGAATTTTCCAACCTCATAAGCATGGCGAGATTTCGAATAAATGTGTACCTCTAGCTATGCTCTATCTAGCTCGCCGGATTGTCGGGGTTCTTCTCTAATCTCTCGTTGATTCCATGAAAACACACATTAACATAATTTTTTTAGGTACACTTTGCGATATTTAAAAGAAATGGAAATGAATAAAATAATATCAATACCGACAGTAGATCAGTTACATCTTTGCAGAAATATGGAGATCAGTCGATATTGACTCCTTTCTCTACCCTCCCTGCCTATATGTCTCGGTGGACCCTTTTTAGAAACTACGAGCTGTCATCTTATTGGAACAATTCACCGTTTACTCGGGACGAATAAGAAAAAAGATTAGAAATTCATTTTACGTTCTAAATATATTTAAACAATTTTCATTATTAACGGGGATGATTCTTATAAACTTTAAATAATTCATATTCCTATTAATTTTTCTTTGAGATTTACAATTGAGTACACGACTTATTAATTTAAAAAAAATATATATAAATTACAGAAGAAATATAATTCAATTGTGGAATAAATGATCTATCGAAAATCGGTTATTTTTTCTTGACGTTGACAATAAGTATAGAAAATATACATACAATTCCCGATTTAATAATTCGACAATTTTAATTATCTTTCATGATCAAACAGTTACAATACGTACTCACTCCGATATCCTTGAGCTCAATGATGACGGTTAAATGAATACCTGTAAGGAAAACTAATTTCTGTGCTGGAATTGCATATATATATGTATCCATATACACATATTATAAATATATAGAAAATATTAAACGTGTAAAATTCAATGAAACCGATGTTCGTTCATCATTTAGTATTTAAAATAAAGGAAAGAATAGAAAATTAGCAGATTCCGTCGATGTTGAACAAACAGCAGTACACATGAATCCAAAATAGCGAGGGTGGCAGTAACAAAAACCACTATAAAAGGGTCAGCATGAACAACATTTTGAATCCTAGCTTAATGCTGATTCAGCTGGCGACTTATCTTTCTCCTTGAGGTGTCTCTTGGGGACTAGACGACAAGACGGCTTCCAAACCTAAGTAACCCTGTTCATTCTTTGGTTAGGATGAACCACCAACTACGAGAGGGAATTTACTTCTCTATAGTCTCCGTCGAAAATGAACACTTTCTCTTGGAAAAGGTCCGAGTGCCTTTTCCACAGATGTATTTGACAAATACGGCTCCGGAGGGACAGCTGGTTTAGAATGTCGACTTGAAAAATATCCAACGAAACTGCCTAGTGATAGGCCGCAATATATATATATTTTATATATATATGTATATATATATATTTTGACCACTACAGGCGGCGGGCGAGGAGAACACTGCACTAAATAATGTGGCTGTTATTATCACCAATCAGAACAATATATATTATGTATTCATACCTCCAAGACAGTACAAATATATATGTATATATATATTTGCAACTTTTCTTGCAATCAACTTGATGCGGTATTACGTTGAATGCAAACCAAACGAGCGGAACTATACTGGGAAATTAAATTATCTTATTTTAATATATACCTATGTATTTAAATATATATATATACCTACATGTATAAAATAATTTATTGAATACACCACGTTTCTGCACTTTTTAATAATTATATATACACCACTTTGCACACTTCTGGTTTGAGCCGATCTCTTTTCTTAAATGATCAAAAGGTACCAATGTCCAAAGCTGCTGACCACTCAATTGCTTGCTTTTTGAAAAATAGAACAAGACAAAATACCTATCCAAAATATTCCACTCATTCACTCTCCCTTGCAGACATAGCAACCTCTTAAATAACTGCATTATCGTACGATCTTTTGCCACATGTAATTGAGTGAAAGCTCTCGATACCTATGCGCTGAGTGAGCTTTATCCGAAACGAACTCAAGCATAGTGTAAAAGCTTTATGCATGCATGCGAAACTTTGAGTCTAACATGTAACTTACAAACGTTTTATGCTTAGAGCTGGCGATGTAAGATAAGAGAATTACAAGCTCAGAACTCCAAATGTAATTTAAGAGAGTTAGAATATGTATTTATGTCGCTCTTTAAAACTGACCATCACACTTTGTTAAAAGTATGATTTTTATGCTGCTTTCAGGATAGTCAGGATAGGATATGTCTCCAAACGAATGTTCAATTACAACACTCTACTATATGAACAAATGCCTTAAAAACGGCATTAAAGTGAAAACTTTTGGTTAACTCTCATGAGAAAAGGGGGCGTGGCAGCTCAAAATTTTTAATGGCATTGCATTAAGGCTGTCTCTAGCAACCTGCTTACCAGAAATGGTAATGTTCCTAAGTTACTGAGTTATTGGCCTAAAAGTATATTTTTTTTTCGAGGTGTGTCTGGTTTTTTGCTCATTGTGGGGGCGGTAGGGGGCGTGGCAACAATTTGAAATAAACTTGATCTGCTCACGAAAATAACGGACTTTTATTCCAAATTTGGTGTCTCTAGCTTATGTAGTTTAAAAAATCCAGGTGTTTATACGTACAGACAGACAGACGGACAGATGGACATGACTATATCGACTCGGCTTGTGATGCTGATCAACAATATGAATTAGAATCCTTCCAGTCCTCGGGCTCAGACAATAAAACAAGTTATTTAACGGCCAAGTGCCGGAGTGAATATTTATTTAAGCGACTTACTGGAAGAGTGCTGAATTCAAAGCTAATTTCTAAATACACTGAATAATTCACTTAAGCTAAGCCAAAACTCGCATCACGCCACAATGTCATGGTCGGCAAGCCGACTCAGCAATCTTAGGCAATAACGGAAACTCTTGCAGCAAAACAAAAGTGTCCGGTTACCGCTGCTGACCATTGCATCTATAGCGCGCTGATACAAAGTATGCAGTGTCGCTATTGCGAGGGCTGTTCCTTAACTTACAAAGCGCTCTATAGCGAGGATTGCTTAATATTCTATATTAAGTGATATGTGTTAACTACTCCCCCCTCAAGTATAAGGCCGTCCTCAGCCGGCCCAATCCCGGCGACAACTTCTCGTAAATGCTTTGCAGACTCCTTTGCGTCGATGATCCGGCAAAGAGTGAGGCCAATGCAGATTAAAGCACAGCATATGGCTCCAATGATGAATGCCACACGATAGGCTTGATCAGTTCCGGCGTCCTTCTTGTGGCTCCAGGTGAAGCGGCGCAACTCTGCAGTGTGTTGGTTTCGCCATCGCATTTGGCTATGACATTGTCAAACAATCGCAATATGAAGTTCTTGTGGACGACAGGACGTAATTTTTCTGCAAGCTTTTTATTCTTTGGGAATTTGATTATAAAATATATAGTGTTAATGGATTGAAGAACTTTTACGGACGCAACGGACATAAGATCTCCTATGGGAGTGTTGGTCGGTTCCTTTAGCCAAATTGATTTCAAATCTGAGTGGTCCAAAATGATTGGGCTAACAATGTTAGCCTTCGCGAGAGTAATAGCAAGCATTAAATTTTGCAACTCCATCGTCAGCATTCTGTTTCTAGACAGTAGTGTTTCAAATAAATGGCTAGTGTCAACTTGTGATTTTTTGGCTATCTTGAGAATTTTATTGACAGTGATTGTTAACTGGTTAAGCTGGTCTTGAACTCTAGTGTTTATTTCTATTTGCCTATTGTTGGCATTTATTAGTTGCATTTCAGTGAACCTAGTCTGCTCTAAATCACCGGCAACGGGTGTACCCGCCACAACCTTCAGTATGGATCCTAGAAAATCTAAGCTCCTGGCGACTCTATGGTGTGTGCCTAACGCCTCCAAGAGGTCTTGTAGGTGTGCCGTGTCCACACTTAGTTTTTTCTTGTGGGGTAGCGGGAACATGTCAATTAATTTGACCGTTTCTTCCACCATTCGCACGTACTCTGAGAGGTTTGTCGAGTGCCTAACATAGGCGTATTCCTCCCATATCAAGATCTCGCCATCGACGATCGGAATGTAAAGGAGTAATATGGATCCAAACCTGTAAAATGAAGTTGTTTTCTTTCTTTTTAGCAACCCTTTAGTTTTCCTTTTTAAGGTCTGCCCACCACCAAAAATGTTTTATAAAAACTATGCCAAGTGGCTAAAAGTAAAGTGAAAAACTATATCTAACTTATACGAGTATGCCTAGTGGCTTAAAAAAAGGTGTAAAAACAAAAACAAGAGAGTCACCTTAGGTTGTCCTTGTGAGCCACCATTCCTCGAATGAGGACCTCGGTCCCCAGGTCTGCTTCCACGGCCTTTTCATCACATAAAGGCGTGAGTTTGTTTCCGAGCCGTCGGTTGGACTTGACCAAAACCCTGTCACCAACGTCGAAGACCCTATTCTGCTGATTTGCATTCTCCCTAGCTCTGAGCGTCGTGCACCTGAACCACATCAACTGGTCTCTGGTCGATGACCGAATGGATCGACTTATTGTACTCAGTTGTAGCCAATAAAATGACTTCTACGGTGTCATTTATGCCTTTATCGATCTTTAGGCATCTGACTAGCTCTAATAGAGTGCTGTGAAAGCGCTCAACCTATGCAATGGTGGTTCATTTGAAATGCTGACCCCATAGTTGTTTGTGAGCATAGTCACGATGGTCTCTGAATTCAAAGACGGTTCATTGTCACAGTAAATGGATCTGGTTTTTGGAAAAAAATTCATTAGTTGCATTAAGGCTGGCTTCAGATCCACAATGGTTCTTGAAGGGACCGGTTGGACAATAGCAAACTTAGAGAACTTGTCGATGCAAGTGAGAAAGTATTTCCTGTCAGTGGAGAAAATGTCTATGTGTAACATCTCTCCTACATGTGAGGGGATCGCTGTCTCCCCAAGCTCTTGTTTTTTGGGGTGTCTATCATATTTAGCTCTAGCACATGTTTTGCAATTTTGTATTATTTCATTGGCTATTTTTGTCATCTTTGGAAAGTAGTACTCCGAGAGTACCTGCTTAATATTTTCCTGTGCAGACCTATTGGCCCTATTATGCTCGTCTGTGAGGATTTCCCTTCTTTCTCCAACCGCAAATACGTCCACCACGCGATTTTTGCAATGCCAGAACTTTGTGGCCGGGTATCTTCGAACCAATGCATCTTGTATCATTGCAAGCATGTGTAAAAACACAGTGGAGAACATTTACGCATTTGGATGAGACTACATCTTCGAGCTCGTCTAGCAGCGATTCAACGCAAGTATAGCTGATCAAGTAGCGTTTCTAATTTCCAAAAGAATAAAGCTTCGTTAAAAGTGGAAACGCGCCTCTTCTAGCACTATTTGATTTTGAAAACAATTCAAGTGTTTGTCTGTTGTCTCAATGGTGTTGGTGAGAGATCGTTTGTTACGCAGGACTCTATTTCTTGTTCATTTACAGCGTTGAGCTGCTGTCTTGTCCTTGCAAGGTTTATAGAAGATACGTGCATTAGACTCGTGCCGTAACTTAGCAAGTGACTATACGATGGCCAATGACTCTCTCTCATTTGTTGCATAGTTAACCTCGCTGTCCTTCAATGATCTTGAAATCATTGTTATAGGACGAGTCTCTTGAGACAAAACTGCACCTATGCCGTGAGCCGAAGCATCGGTCGTTAGATCGAATGGCTTCTTAAAATCGGGGTACCTGAGCATTACATTCTCGGATGACAAAATATCGCACAACTTCTGAAACGCCCTTTGCTGCACTTCAGAGAATTGAACCTTTATATTTCTGGACCAGTGCTGGCCAGTGCTGGCGACTATGAAACCAAGAAAGTTCACGATTTTCTTAAAAACGTGACTTTTCGACGGAGACCATCATGTTTGCTTCGTGTAAGCTTTTTAGCACCCAATCCACGTGTTTAACGTGGGATTCCTCATCTTCTGAAAAGATGATTACGTCATCGACATAACGCCACGACTCGCATCACGCCACAATGTCATGGTCGGCAAGCCGACTCAGCAATCTTAGGCAATAACGGAAACTCTTGCAGCAAAACAAAAGTGTCCGGTTACCGCTGCTGACCATTGCATCTATAGCGCGCTGATACAAAGTATGCAGTGTCGCTATTGCGAGGCTGTTCCTTAACTTACAAAGCGCTCTATAGCGAGGATTGCTTAATATTCTATATTAAGTGATATGTGTTAACTACTCCCCCCCCTCAAGTATAAGGCCGTCCTCAGCCGGCCCAATCCCGGCGACAACTTCTCGTAAATGCTTTGCAGACTCCTTTGCGTCGATGATCCGGCAAAGAGTGAGGCCAATGCAGATTAAAGCACAGCATATGGCTCCAATGATGAATGCCACACGATAGGCTTGATCAGTTCCGGCGTCCTTCTTGTGGCTCCAGGTGAAGCGGCGCAACTCTGCAGTGTGTTGGTTTCGCCATCGCATTTGGCTATGACATTGTCAAACAATCGCAATATGAAGTTCTTGTGGACGACAGGACGTAATTTTTCTGCAAGCTTTTTTATTCTTTGGGAATTTGATTATAAAATATATAGTGTTAATGGATTGAAGAACTTTTACGGACGCAACGGACATAAGATCTCCTATGGGAGTGTTGGTCGGTTCCTTTAGCCAAATTGATTTCAAATCTGAGTGGTCCAAAATGATTGGGCTAACAATGTTAGCCTTCGCGAGAGTAATAGCAAGCATTAAATTTTGCAACTCCATCGTCAGCATTCTGTTTCTAGACAGTAGTGTTTCAAATAAATGGCTAGTGTCAACTTGTGATTTTTTGGCTATCTTGAGAATTTTATTGACAGTGATTGTTAACTGGTTAAGCTGGTCTTGAACTCTAGTGTTTATTTCTATTTGCCTATTGTTGGCATTTATTAGTTGCATTTCAGTGAACCTAGTCTGCTCTAAATCACCGGCAACGGGTGTACCCGCCACAACCTTCAGTATGGATCCTAGAAAATCTAAGCTCCTGGCGACTCTATGGTGTGTGCCTAACGCCTCCAAGAGGTCTTGTAGGTGTGCCGTGTCCACACTTAGTTTTTTTTCTTGTGGGGTAGCGGGAACATGTCAATTAATTTGACCGTTTCTTCCACCATTCGCACGTACTCTGAGAGGTTTGTCGAGTGCCTAACATAGGCGTATTCCTCCCATATCAAGATCTCGCCATCGACGATCGGAATGTAAAGGAGTAATATGGATCCAAACCTGTAAAATGAAGTTGTTTTCTTTCTTTTTTAGCAACCCTTTAGTTTTCCTTTTTTTTAGGTCTGCCCACCACCAAAAATGTTTTATAAAAACTATGCCAAGTGGCTAAAAGTAAAGTGAAAAACTATATCTAACTTATACGAGTATGCCTAGTGGCTTAAAAAAAAGGTGTAAAAACAAAAACAAGAGAGTCACCTTAGGTTGTCCTTGTGAGCCACCATTCCTCGAATGAGGACCTCGGTCCCCAGGTCTGCTTCCACGGCCTTTTCATCACATAAAGGCGTGAGTTTGTTTCGAGCCGTCGGTTGGACTTGACCAAAACCCTGTCACCAACGTCGAAGACCCTATTCTGCTGATTTGCATTCTCCCTAGCTCTGAGCGTCGTGCACCTGAACCACATCAACTGGTCTCTGGTCGATGACCGAATGGATCGACTTATTGTACTCAGTTGTAGCCAATAAAATGACTTCTACGGTGTCATTTATGCCTTTATCGATCTTTAGGCATCTGACTAGCTCTAATAGAGTGCTGTGAAAGCGCTCAACCTATGCAATGGTGGTTCATTTGAAATGCTGACCCCATAGTTGTTTGTGAGCATAGTCACGATGGTCTCTGAATTCAAAGACGGTTCATTGTCACAGTAAATGGATCTGGTTTTTGGAAAAAATTCATTAGTTGCATTAAGGCTGGCTTCAGATCCACAATGGTTCTTGAAGGGACCGGTTGGACAATAGCAAACTTAGAGAACTTGTCGATGCAAGTGAGAAAGTATTTCCTGTCAGTGGAGAAAATGTCTATGTGTAACATCTCTCCTACATGTGAGGGGATCGCTGTCTCCCCAAGCTCTTGTTTTTTGGGGTGTCTATCATATTTAGCTCTAGCACATGTTTTGCAATTTTGTATTATTTCATTGGCTATTTTTGTCATCTTTGGAAAGTAGTACTCCGAGAGTACCTGCTTAATATTTTCCTGTGCAGACCTATTGGCCCTATTATGCTCGTCTGTGAGGATTTCCCTTCTTTCTCCAACCGCAAATACGTCCACCACGCGATTTTTGCAATGCCAGAACTTTGTGGCCGGGTATCTTCGAACCAATGCATCTTGTATCATTGCAAGCATGTGTAAAACACAGTGGAGAACATTTACGCATTTGGATGAGACTACATCTTCGAGCTCGTCTAGCAGCGATTCAACGCAAGTATAGCTGATCAAGTAGCGTTTCTAATTTCCAAAAGAATAAAGCTTCGTTAAAAGTGGAAACGCGCCTCTTCTAGCACTATTTGATTTTGAAAACAATTCAAGTGTTTGTCTGTTGTCTCAATGGTGTTGGTGAGAGATCGTTTGTTACGCAGGACTCTATTTCTTGTTCATTTACAGCGTTGAGCTGCTGTCTTGTCCTTGCAAGGTTTATAGAAGATACGTGCATTAGACTCGTGCCGTAACTTAGCAAGTGACTATACGATGGCCAATGACTCTCTCTCATTTGTTGCATAGTTAACCTCGCTGTCCTTCAATGATCTTGAAATCATTGTTATAGGACGAGTCTCTTGAGACAAAAACTGCACCTATGCCGTGAGCCGAAGCATCGGTCGTTAGATCGAATGGCTTCTTAAAATCGGGGTACCTGAGCATTACATTCTCGGATGACAAAATATCGCACAACTTCTGAAACGCCCTTTGCTGCACTTCAGAGAATTGAACCTTTATATTTCTGGACCAGTGCTGGCCAGTGCTGGCGACTATGAAACCAAGAAAGTTCACGATTTTCTTAAAAAACGTGACTTTTCGACGGAGACCATCATGTTTGCTTCGTGTAAGCTTTTTAGCACCCAATCCACGTGTTTAACGTGGGATTCCTCATCTTCTGAAAAGATGATTACGTCATCGACATAAACATAGCAAAATTTGCCAATTTGCTCTCGTAGTATGTCGTCGATGGTTCTTTGGAAGATGCTTGTTGCATTCTTTAATCCAAAGGGGAGTCTTTTGAACTCGTATTTCCCCCCGTTCACAGAGAAAGAGGTTTTTTCACGGTCGCATTCAGCGAGTATGATCTGGGGATAACCAGACTTGAGGTCTAATGTTGAAAAGAATTTGGCTCTCCCCAAATTCCCCAATATCATTGATATATTTGGCATAGGGTAGTTGTCAGGCACGGTTCTTTCGTTAAGTTTACGAAAGTCCATTACCAACCTCATTTTCCTATTGCCCGCTTCATCAGTGCTCTTCTTGTCCACTACCCATATTGGGTTGTAGGAAGAGACGGACTTTTAAATTGTATCATTTTTTAGCAGATCTTTGATTTCTTTATTAACGAAATCAGCTGCTCCCATTGGATATGGGTAAAGCTTGGCATAGATCGGTTGCTCATCTGTGGTCCTAATGGTAGCCACGACTGATGTGTTATACGGCAACGCCTTGTCTGGGTCTGCAAAGGCCTTTTGTCTGGTCTTTAGCATTTTCAAAAAAGAACTTCTAGCTAATGTGGATGCCTTTGCATAGTCTACATTTGTGAAATTTACATTTTGCACGTGTGGAAGGTGATTTGTTCGACCTCCGTGCCCTACTTAAGTTGTCCTGAAGCTAGACAAAGCGAATCAGCTGCCTGCTTTAGAAGGTCAAGGCCTACAATCCCATCAAAAGTTGACAAGTCCGGCAGAATAAAAAAAGTTGCCTTTAACCCAAACATTGAAACAAAGCATTTGTGTGTAATTTGTGTCTCGCCGTGAATGGAATGAATTTTGAAGGGACTCTACCGAGCGGACGCCTTTCAACCCTTAATGTGGCCGAATGAAATTCTTGGCCATTTGTTTAGCTAACTCATTAATTCTTTGAGTCAATACATGCTCCCTCTGCTGGTTTGGAGAAGTCTTGTAGCCGGGACTCTGATGCGAGTATCACAGTCGGAATCTGAGTCGCTAGACTGCTTGCGCGGGTTTCTATATTGGTTGAACCGTGACATGCGCAGGCCAGTGGCTGCGAAAAATAAAACAGGCCGTCAAAAGATGGGTCGAATTACGTCGCAGATCTGAACCACGAAAACTGTATGCACAATTTTTAATACACACAGAAAGTAACACAAAGTAATTTTATTAACGATTTGGATGATAAATTGTTTCCACCAAAAATTCTCAAAGCAGGTACTCTCACTTGGTTCTGATTATTATTAAACAACAAATTTTTTTACATGATCTCTTGCAATATAAAATACTCACTAATACTAACTTATTTTTTATAAAATAAACTTAACACTTTTTGTGTTTGAAGAAAAATTTTGGCCACTTACATGATTCAACTAATACAAATAAAATTCTCTTTATAAAATCGGTCACTTGCAGCTCCCGCGCTGCTGTCTTAATTGTTGTTGGTTGTTGCAGCTCCTGTGCTGTTGTTTTATTTGTTGTTGGTTGTTGCCTCTCCTGTGCTGCTGTTTTATTTGTTGTTGGTTGTAGAGTCCGACCACTAGTTGGGCGCCAATTAGAATCCTTCCAGTCCTGTAGTGGTGAAGATTAGGTTGAGAGGTGACTGTGCCTTTTATTGCTGGCCTCGGGCTCAGACAATAAAACAAGTTATTTAACGGCCAAGTGCCGGAGTGAATATTTATTTAAGCGACTTACTGGAATAGCGCTGAATTCAAAACTAATTTCTAAATACACAGAATAATTCACTTAAGCTAAGCCAAAACTCGCATCACGCCACAATGTCATGGTCGGCAAGCTGACTCAGCAATCTTAGGCAATAACGGAAACTCTTGCAGCAAAACAAAAGTGTCCGGTTACCGCCGCTGACCATTACAGCTAAAGCGTGCTGAAACCAAGTATGCAGTGTTGCAATTGCGAGGACTGTTCCTTAACTTATGGAGCGCGCGATAGCGAGGGTTGATTAATATCTTATATTAAGTGTTATGTGTTTATATATAATAACGTAGTTCGACACTTGGTTTATCAAAAAAATATAAAACTTTATTTAATAAAACACGAAGCTACGGATCTAGACTGCTTATCCTATGTTCTGATGACGTTAAGCAAACCTCGGTTTTGAGCTTTTATTAATTGGACTTTGGACTCATTGAGCTTTTGACTCTTATGTAAATAGAGAGAGATCTCGATCTTGAAGAGATTGAGAGAGTTCGGCCAATATTTGTGTAACGTCAGCAGTTTTTAACCCCAATGATGGGAATAACGATTCTGGCGAATTGTTTATGATATTTAATACATTCGTGGGAAGCCAGAATTGTTATTGTCACCATTTGATTTTTCGATAGTGTTTATATTAGTTTTTTGTGGGAAACAAATCTTTAACATAAATAATAAGTGTGGTGTATAGTGTATGTGGTGTATGGGTACGTATGTGTCTACATATGTCACTTCCATCCTTAAGAAATGAGCCTGTCCTCAGGTGGTTAATTTTGGATATAGTGTTGGATCTATTACAATTTCTTAGATTTCATTTTCAATTACATTTGGATTTAATTCTGTTTTAGTTTGTGTATCATTTTGAATATTTGATTGTATGTTTGGGGTTGATTCTTTTTATACTCTCTGCAAGAGTATATTGGGTTTGTGCAAAAGTATGTAACAGGCAGAAGGAGGCGTGGCAGACCCCATAAAGTATATATATTCTTGATCAGCATCACAAGCCGAGTCGATATAGCCATGTCCGTCTGTCTGTCCGTCTGTCCGTATGAACAAACAGATTTCAGAGATGGTAAGAGCTACAAGTTCGAGCTTGGTGTCAAACGATCAGATATTTAGTCAGTCAATACAAGAATCTTTTTTTTTTCGATGCCACGCCCCATTCGCCCACAATAAGCAAAAACTGGACACACCTCGTGAAAAATTGGTGTTTTCGGCAAATATCTCAGTAACTATGGCACCTACGATCACCAATTTGGGTACGGAGGTTCCTAGCGACAGCATAGTTGCATTGCCATTTAAAAGTTTGAACTGCCACGCCCCCTTTTCCCACACTTGAAAAAACTTAAAATGCCGTTTTTTGCGAACTTGTTCGTATCATACAGTATTGTTTAATTATAATTCGTGTGGAGATTAACTATATTAAACTATCCTGAAAGGCGCATTAAAATCGGACTATAAACAAGAAAACTAGAAGCGTTACAATTTTGTTAATTGAACGCAATATCAACCCATAGGTGCAAGCGAGATAGAAACACACAAGCACATGTTCCAACGTTTTCGCTGCCTGTGTGTCGGCAGCGCTGCCCGCGGTCGCTGGCTGCGCCGAATACACACATACATACATATTTGCATCATATTGTCAAACGTATGTGTATTCGAATACAAACAAACAGATGTGTGTTTGATTATGCTTAGATTGTTTTTGTTTCAACGTGTTTTAATGCAAGTAATTCACATTGTAATATCTCGATACCGATTTTAATAATTTAATCGGGACAAATGCAGAGAGTATTATACGGTCGGGCGCGCTCGACTGTACTTTTCTTTCTTGTTCATACTAATTATACTCTCTGCAAGAGTATATTGGGTTTGTGCAAAGTATGTAACAGGCAGAAGGAGGCGTATCAGGCCCCATAAAGTATATATATTCATGATCAGCACCACAAGTCGAGTCTATATAGCCATGTCCGTCTGTCTGTCCTTCTGTTGGTCTGTCTGTCTGTCTGTCTGTCCGTATGAACAAACAGATTTCAGAGATGGTAAGATGGTATATTTAGTCAGTCAATTCAAGAATCTTTTTAGACCCCGTACTCTAAAAAAGAGTAGAGGGGTCCATTAGGTTCGTCAGAAGCGATATGAGCGTAACAGGCTGAAGGAGGCGTGGCAGACCCCATAAAGTATATATATTCTTGATCAGCATCAATAGCCGAGTCGAAATAGCCAAGTCCGTCCGTCCGTCCGTCTGTATGAACAAGAGGATCTCAGAGACTATAAGAGCTAGAAAGATGATAGGGGTCGCAAATGAAAGGTACAATACCCAAGCAGTACAAGTTTGTTTTTGTTTTTTGATACGCCCACTTTAGGGCGTTCTATCTTCATATAAAAGTAAATGTACAGCTAAAACTATCTATGCTATCTGAATCAAATTTACACGGATAGTACATGTTTAGGAAGTACATGTACTGACCAAGTTTGATCCAAATCGGACTACTTTATCGTATAGCTCCCAAAGGAACGATCGATCAAAAATATGCTCTAAACATGAATTTGTATGAAAATGTTCTGTGTTTGCCAAGCTATCTTATCGATTACCATTGTTAATAACATATTGATACTGAGTTACGGGTATCCTAAAGTCGCGAGGCGACTATAGCATTCTTTCTTGTTTCAACGTGTTTCAATGCAAGTAATTCACGTTGTACTATCTCGATACCGATTTTAATAATTTAATCGGGACAAATGCAGAGAGTATTATACGGCCGGGCGCGCTCGACTGTACTTTTCTTTCTTGTTCAAAAGCAGAAATGTAATTTGGTTCTTTTATATTTATAGTTGCACCTTTATTGAATTTTAAAGTCATTGTCTTTACAACGTGTGCAAAATTAAGAATGCATTTTCTGTAATAACCACAAAGACCTAAAAACGATTTTATTTCTTTGGGTGTTTTTGGTATTGGAAAATGTTGAATAGCAGAGATTATTTAGAGTTTATTTTTTCATGAATTTGCATTTTTCTAACTGCAATTTTAAATTAGCTTCACGCAGTTTTGTAAATACCCTTTTTAATGATAATAGATGTTCTTCCAATGAAGTGGAATACACTATTATATCATCCATTTATACTAAACAATCTTTGTAAATTAGATCTTCTAATAGATTGCTCATACGACGTTGAAATGTTGTTGGGGCGTTTTTCAATCCAAAAGGCATCTGAGTGTATTCGTAATGTCCATTTTAAGTTGAAAAAGCTGTTTTTGGTATACTTTGTGGGTCCATTTGTATCTGATGAAATCCTTTTGCTAAGTCAATTGTGGTAAAATACTGACATATTCCGAGTTTGTCTAGTATATCATCCATGACTGGAATAGGATATTTATCATCGATTGTTATTTCATTTAAGTTTCGATAGTCAATAACTATACGGAATTTTTCTTTACCCGATGTATCACGTTTCTTTGGCACAATCCAAATTGGTGAGCAATAAGGCGATATTGATTTACAAATTATACCTTGTTCAATCATTTCTTTGATTTGTTTTTCGACTTCTTCGTCGAGTGTTTTAGCATACTTGTATGGACGCTTTTGGATTGGGTTTTCGTGTTTAGTTTGGATGACATGCTTAATTGTACTGGTAAAAGTCAAATGTTCACTTTCTTTGTACTGAATGTCACTAAACTCGAAAAGAATTTTGGTCAATTTGCATTTTTCTTCATCGTTTAGATGTTCTAATCGAAATTGATTTGTTTCATTTAATTCATTGTGAATAGCGTAATTTACTGCTATGTCATTTGTTTGGGGCGGATCAAGGCATTGAAATGCGGTCTTGTCCTTGACAGAATTCTCACGGTCATATCTTATTGAAAATAGATCATCGTTTAGAATAACTGTTTTTTGTTTGTAATCGATTTTTGCTTCACAAGACTCTAGATATTCTCTACCTAGTAAGATATCGTAATTGTCGGAAAAATTGTGTAAGTAAAATATTTGATGTGTAGGGCAGAGTTTGCTAGGGGCAAAAGACACGCAACTCTGTAGTTGAACAATACCATTTATTGTTTGTACGTTCAATTGGCAAGGTTTTATAGGAACATTTAAAAAGTTTTGTTTCATTAGATTAATGGATGAACCTGTGTCAATTACACAGTTAAAATTTTGTCCATTCATAACTAATCTGATGAAGGGAATGGTTCTTCGTCGTCCGAGGCTCCTTGATGAACATTTTCAGATGTTTCCATCTTAGAGTGGCCACTACTTTCTCTCTGTCTTTTATGAGGGGGATTAGGAGGTCTTTGACTCTGAGTTTGGTAATTCATTGGGTTTTGTGATCTAGCTTGATCAAGATTTTGTTTGAATTCCTTTTGTAATGCTTCAGCATTTTCTTTTGGTTTATGATTTGGGTTAGCGTTATTTGAGTAATTTGGAGTAGGGTAATAATTCTGGTTATTTCCCTTTCCACGGTTTTCAGTGCTTGAATTGCTTTGTGTTTTGTTCAGTTTGGAATTGTCATTGTTTTGGTTATTACGTTCGTTATAACCATTTTCGTACAATCCTTCGCGTTGAGCTACTTGTTTTAATTTTGAAACTGTTGTAATGTCATATCGTGCTAATGTCATAAAAATTCTATCCGGTAATTTTTTTGTAATAACGTCTTTAATAGTATTATTCATTGCATTAGTATACAATATAGTGTTCTGGACCTGATTTTCTAACATTAACTTATTGGATATTACAAAAGATTTATACTCTAGATCTTCAACAAACTTACGGATACTATTATTAAAGTTGGTATTGTAGAGACGTCGTAGAAGTTCTTCATAAGGAGTTTGGGTCTTAAATTCGTCGATGAGGCACTCCTTAACTCTTCCCAGGTTGTGGCTGCTGTCAACCACACTCGTTGCGCCGATCCGGAGGTCTGCATCTCGATTGCTCCAAATAACACACTATGTTGTCTCACATCCTACCCAAGAGCTGCATTATAAAATCGATCCTCCTTATAAATGCAGTTAGTTCCACGGGTTTTCCGTCGAATACTGGCACTTGTCGAAGTTGTCCAAGCGCTTGCTTTAAATGCATTTCGGATAATTCCATTGGTGTGTTTGTTGCCATGATGTTGTTGTTGTTTATGGTTTGTGTAGTTGTATAATTGTTTTTAGTCACTTCAGGTTTTTGTTTGTCACTTTTGTTGAATTATAAGAGACTTACATTAACAGGGATCAATTAAATGATATGTAAAGCCCAGAAATAAGCTCTTTATTACAGGTGTTCATATAGTCCAGAGGATCTATTTTTTAGTTGAACACTGTTTTGTGTTTTGCGCGGTTTTCTTGGTAATAGCAATTATGTTTGGTGACGGTCGCACATTTAAAATATGGGCCACGACTGATAATTGGGTTTTGAGTCACACACGCTTAGGTTCTTTGGCGGATATCAAGATAATAATTTTTCCAAAATGGTAATGTTCTTTAAGCGATTCCCTTTCTGAGGCAAATCCGCATGCTCAAATCCTAGAAATTCCTTGGATTTCTTTTCTATGGATTGAAAAAAAGGACGATTACTATTACGAGGATATTACTGATATCCTACCGGCTGCGCCAATAACGTAGTTCGACACTTGGTTTATCAAAAAAATATAAATCTTTATTTAACAAGTAAGAAAGGCTACAGTCGACGTGCCGACTGTATAGTGTAGCATTCAGCTACTTGTCCATAGAGGATTCGGAGGCGTGCACTTCTAGCATCGCTCTGTGCTATGCTCGTCGGATATGTCGTGGGTTCTTTCCTCCTCCTTCTATGGAAATCATAACATATAAAAAAGAATACGTGCACTTACTGTCTTCTACTGTGTCAACTAAAATATATGTATAACTGGGCTTTACCCACGGCTAACCAAAGATAATGACCGATAACCAGGAATTAGGGCGACTTGGATGTTAACTGTCCCCTATTCTTTACCCACCCGACCATGGTAACACGATAATAATTTGGCGGTTACCCTTAACAATTCATTTATTACATTATTCCAATTTGTATGATTTCAACATGATTTACCAATCGATAGATTAATTAATATCTACTCAAACATGATTACAATATTTCGTATAAATAAATAGTATAAATTCAAGAAAAAGGAACATGATTCACGAAAGAATACATGACGCATTAGCGGTTTAACTATACAACTCTTTAAGCTTTCGTTCAAATCTCTTTACAAACAATTTCTACATCTGAGCGACGACCGTTCACAATAGTAATATAATTTCACATAATGTCTTGCTTAAACGCAAGTGGTACTCACACTGCATATATTTTGTATTACTCACAAATTAATCCGCCGGTGCGTGTTCGTTGGGCCCATCGAAGATGCAAACTGTGCGATTGTGGTTATGTTTCTGTAATGCTGTAATTATATCACCAAGGGTACGCTCATGTCGCTTACAATAATTCCTTTTCTTTTTATCTAAGAACGAATTTTAGCTCAATTAGTTATATATTCAATATTTACTTAAAATTGCAAAATTATTAGATTTTACAAACGCTGGCGATCGTCAAACGACGTTAGATCGCCATGTGGAGTGGCACTAGAGCCGCCCCTTTTCCGTCTAGGGACAAAATACAAAAATTGTAGCAACCCCGTCCAATTTGGAACGGGTGTGCGAGAACAGCTGACTGGAGTTATGCAGATGTCGCCAAAGCGCTTCTGCAACTGCGTTGTCTCCAAAAGAATATTCCATGCGCAGATTGCCGGGTCACGCTGAGTCCACGTCAGGGGTTATGCGTGTACCAAAAATCAGCCGACCGACCGCAGAAAATTGGCCCAAAGAACGCGCGAAAGCGCAGGGCGCAGATCGGTAGGCTACACTGCAGAAATTACAAATTGGGAGCTCCTGCTAACACAAAAAACTTATTGACTACATGCGAAATCATTTTGCCGATTTATTACCTTTTTTCTTTGTTCCAGCTCACTGACACCAACGCTGCAGATCTTATTGCACCAATTTAATATATTAATATATGTATACAAATATTATACATATATTTGTATATAAATATATATTAATGCACAAATATATTTCAGGTTGTGTGCACTGTACTAATGGCACTTAGCAACTAGGCTTATTAGATTTTCACAATTTTGCAGCAACGCGTTTATCTTCTTTCGGGTCAGCAAACCAAGTGAACGAGAAGATTTTCTATGATGGCCTACGTGCCAAATTTGCTTCCACCTTGCGCAATGTGACGAATAATTAACTGGAGTTTTCCAGCATATTATTCTTTTGCTTTCGATGCATCGCCAGACCATCGAAAATCAGAACAAACGAGATCGCCGCTAATCAGCTGTGTAGTGCAAAAGGGAAATTTATGGTGAAGGGTTGCCAGATAGTTGAAAATTGAAATAGTAAGGGTATTCCTGAAAACCTGAACCCTACAATAGGACCCCGTACTTCTTGTAGTGCGCATACAAAAATACTTACAAACTTAAAAGAAGAAGCTGTAGACTGATTCATATTTTAAAATACAAATTTAAAAAAAGATAATAGTTTAAAATAAAATTTAAAAAAGTAAAAAAAGTGATGCGCTAGCTGCAATCGAACCCGCGGTATCAGGCACAGGATTCTCACATGTCGCCACTCTACCATATGCACCACACCTCAATTTGCAGGTGCTGCTGATTATTTGCATTTACATATAATAATGTTTTGTTATAGAAAAAGAAAAAGAAAACAAATGCCTGTCTGTGCTGGGGTTCGAACCGCTGACCTCATGTTTCTCTAATGCATGTCACATCAATTGGACCACAGCACTGTTGACAATCAGGACGGCTAAAGTAGATAAACATTGATTTACCACTTTTCTTCAAACACGTACATAAATTACAATTTTTAACATTTTTGACCAATTTGTTTCACATGTTGTAGTTGTCCGATTTGGACCAAATTTGGTGAAGTTACTTTTAATAATTATGTACACATGCTGTGTGAGTTTGTTTGCGATCACTTAGCAAATACTACATGTCTTCATACAATTTTTTTGTTTTTGACCGATTTGTCCTATGGGAGCTATAAGCTATTTTCGGGGGCGGTAGGGGGCGTGGCAAAAATTTGAAATAAACTTAATCTGCCTGACATATAGACGGACTTTCATTTCAAATCTGGTGGCTCTAGCTCTTGTAGTTTAAAAGATCTAGGTGTTCATACGGACGGACGGACGGACAGACAGACGGACAGACACACAGACGGACAGACGGACATTGCTATATCGACTCGGCTGTTGATGCTGATCTAGAATATATATACTTTATGGGGTCGGCCACGCCTCCTTCTGCCTGTTACGCACATTTCGCTTCTGACAAACCTAATAGACCCCTATACTCTTTTTTAGAGTACGGGGTCTAAAAAAAGACGAAGCTACGGAGTACAAATCTAGACTGCTTATCCTTTGTTCTGATGACGTTAAGCAAACCTCTGTTTTGAGCTTTTATTAATTGGACTTTGGACTCATTGAGCTTTTGGCTCTTATGTAAATAGAGAGAGATCTCGATCTTGAAGAGATTGAGAGAGTTCGGCCAGGATTTGTGTAACGTCAGCAGCTTTAACCTCAATGATGGGAATAACGATTCTGGCGAATTGTTTATGATATGATTCGTAGGAAGTCAGAATTGTTATTGTCACCATTTGATTTTTCGATAGTGTTTACATTAGTTTTTTGTGGGAAATAAAACTTTAACATAAATAATAAGTGTGGTGTATGGTATATGTGGTGTATGGTGTATGTGGTGTATGGGTACGTATGTGTCTACATATGTCACTATATATATATTATTGGCATATGTATTCTTTGTGAGTTTGATTAATTTAGCTTAGTAAACGCAAAAGTTTTTATACTCTCTGCAAGAGTATATTGGGTTTGTGCAAAGTATGTAACAGGCAGAAGGAGGCGTGGCAGACCCCATAAAGTATATATATTCTTGATCAGCATCACAAGCCGAGTCGATATAGCCATGTCCGTCAGTCCGTCTTTCTGTCCGTATGAACAAACAGATTTCAGAGATGGTAAGAGCTACAAGTTCGAGCTTGGTGTCAAACGATCAGATATTTAGTCAGTCAATACAAGAATCTTTTTTTTTTCGATGCCACGCCCCATTCGCCCACAATAAGCAAAAAACTGGACACACCTTGTGAAAAATTGGTGTTTTCGGCAAATATCTCAGTAACTATGGCACCTACGATCACCAATTTGGGTACGGAGGTTCCTAGCGACAGCATAGTTGCATTGCCATTTAAAAGTTTGAACTGCCACGCCCCCTTTTCCCACACTTGAAAAAACTTAAAATACCGTTTTTTGCGAACTTGTTCGTATCATACAGTATTGTTTAATTATAATTCGTGTGGAGATTAACTATATTAAACTATCCTGAAAGGCGCATTAAAATCGGACTATAAACAAGAAAACTAGAAGCGTTACAATATTGATAATTGAACGCAATATCAACCCATAGGTGCAAGCGAGATAGAAACACACAAGCACATGTTCGAACGTTGTCGCTGCCTGTGTGTGGGCAGCGCTGCCCGCGGTCGCTGACTGCGCCGAATACACACATACATATTTGCATCATATACATATTGCCAAACGTATGTGTATTCGAATACAAACAAACAGATGTGTGTTTGATTATGCTTAGATTGTTTTTGTTTCAACGTGTTTTAATGCAAGTAAAACACATAGTAATATGTGGATACCGATTTTAATAATTTAATCGGGACAAATGCAGAGAGTATTATACGGTCGGGCGCGCTCGACTGTACTTTTCTTTCTTGTTTTAAATTTCAATTGTAAATGTACTTAAAAAATTAAAATTTTTAAATTTCATTCGAAAATTTGAATTGAAATTGAATACAATTGCGCACTACTATGGGAGTACGGGGTCTTTTACAGTCGGCTCGATCGACTGTAGCCTTTGTTACTTGTTTTTTTTTTTAATGCCACGCCACATTCGCCCACAATAAGCAATAAACTGGACACACCTCGGGAAAAATCGGTGTTTTCGGCAAATATCTCAGTAACTATGGCACCTAGGATCACCAATTTGGGTACGGAGGTTCCTAGCGACAGCATAGTTGCATTGCCATTTAAATCTTTGGACTGCCACGCCTCTTTTTCCCACAAATTATCTAACTTCGAAGCCATTTTTAAGGTATTTGTTCTTATCGTACAGTATTGTTAATTACAAGTCGTGTGGGGACTAACTATATTAAACTATCGTGAAAGGTGCATACAAATCGGACTCTAAAGAAGAAAACTAGAAGCGTTACAATATTGATATTTGAATGCAATATCAACCCATTGGCGCAAGCGAGATAGAAACACACAAGCACATGTTTGAACGTTTTCGCTGCTGTGTGTCGGCAGCGCTGCCCGCGGAAGCTGGCTGCGCCGAATATCATATATTGTCAAACGTATACAAACAAACAGATGTATGTTTGATTATAATTGTTTTTTTTTTTTGTTTCAACGTATTTTAATACAACTACTAAACATTGTAATATCTGGATACCGATTTTATTAATTTAATGGGGAAAAATGTCGGGCGTGCTCGACTGTACTTTTTTTTTTTCTTGTTTCTGTTGAGGAATTTCCCTTAAGAAAGCAATACCGACAAGATATGAAATAAAGTTTTGGTTAAATAGTACGTATCTCCTCTCTTTTTTTAACAACGATACGATTAGGATCTAATTTATAAATACTTAGAATCAAGCTGAGTTTTTCCTGAACTTATGACGGGATGCATTTTCAAATTCTTCATTAAATGAGCCTTCAAAAATTCTTGACATTTATTTTTATCCGAAAGCTTTTCTATTTACATTCGTATGTGCTTCATAGCTGAATCGAAAGCGACGGGACTTAAAAAAGAATTTCGTTCTTTTAGCGGGTGGATTATTTAAACTAATCGACTAACGTTTCAATTAATCATTTTGCGATACAATTAAATCTTTTATTGAAACAATCATCGACTATTATGTATTATGTTATTTATCGTGCCATCACTTCTTATATATTCTTTGTTCTGCTCCTAATAATGCAACATGTATTAACATGTATAAACCCAACAGACTTATTTTAAGGCATCGGATAAATTTAAGCTTCCTTTTCGCAAGCGTCTTTCGGTTGCCGCATATCATCAGCCGACAAATCGGGTAAATCGTTTTCTGTCTCAGGCTATTAATGCTCGTTCTGTGGACTGTGACAAGTCGGAGCACGTAAATCGGCTAACCTTACGTTTCAAGCAGAGTGACAAGGAGCGTGAATATCACAAGGACTTTGATTTAGGATTTACCATTTCTCACGGCCTTTATTTCGGTCAGCGCAATACTAATGCTCTTTCTAGCCGTGCGCCTTAGATGGATTATCTGGGATATATCAGAAAGCTTTACACTCCGAATGGCTATCACCACATTCACAATCATATTTATATATTCAGTGGGACATGTTAATGTGGTAAGTTACCTTCAAGAGTAGTTAAACCCAAACATGACCAAATAATCAATTTTTTTTGACATGTTTAAGTTTACGTGCGTTTCAAATCAATGTCACCACTTCGGATGACTTAAATACAGCTCAAAATATAAGCAAAGAAAACGATTCTCACCGCAAATGCTCTTTGCCACAATACGTGTCGTTGTCGGCAGCATTTGCTTTCCTTTCCGTCTCCGTGTTTCTAAGGTAAGTCTGTCTGTCTTCAAACTTTATGATAAACTAAAACCTGTTTTTGTACAGATTACCAATTATTTACAAGTCTATTCTTGTGGTAATAATGGGTACTATCTATGGTATGTTTATTGAGGTTTCGCACCAGAATGTTTTTGAATGTTATGATAAGATCGTCAGGTAAGTGGTTGGAGCAACTTTTGTCAAACGCCCTACATGTAAGTAATTATTAAATTGTTGCATTTAATAGATCTTCCGTTCCGCTGCATTTGATCTCATTAACGCGTATTACAATCTTTATGGTTGCAATATTGGTGCACGGTCGCTTGGTAGAAGGTACAGCACGTCTAGACTTTCTTTGGCAATTGCAGGCGACACAGGAGAAAAAAGAAATGGATGTGTTACAGGAGTCAAATAAACGAATTTTGCACAATTTATTGCCTGCTCATGTAGCTGCACATTTTCTCGATGCACAGTTTCGAATAATATGGTAACATTCAGCTAAACGTACAGTAAAAATTTAATTACCAAATATATTGTTTACCATTAAGGAGCTTTATCATCAGAGTTACGCTAAAGTGGGCGTCATTTTTTTGCCAGCGTACCCAACTTCAACGAGTTCTATACAGAAATGGATGGATCTGATCAAGGCTTGGAATGTCTGCGTCTACTTAATGAAATAATTGCTGACTTCGATGAACTCCTAAAAGAAACTAGATTTCGTGGTATTGACAAGATCAAAACTGTTGGGAGCACATACATGGCGGTTGCTGGTCTTATACCAGAGTATAAAATTCAATCGAACGATTCTAACTCAGTATGCCATCACATGACCGCACTGATTGAGTACGTTAATGCAATGCGCCTCTCGCTTCAGGAAATAAACAGTCACTCTTACAACAATTTTATGCTGCGGGTCGGTAAGTATATTATTTAAAGGCCCGATGTTGACAATTACATGAAGGTAACCTTTTCATAGGCATCAACATTGGTCCCGTCGTAGCGGGTGTAATCGGTGCGCTAAAGCCTCAGTACGATATTTGGGGTAATACCGTGAATGTTACTAGTCGTATGGATTCTACTGGTGTGCCTGGCTACTCCCAGGTAAACCAGGAGGTGATGGAATGTTTGGTCGGATCACACTATGAGTTTCGCTGCCGGGGCACAATTAAGGTAAAGGGAAAGGGCGACATGGTTACATATTTCCTATGTGACAGCAACAGCAATACATTCAATGGTGAGGTACGGAACGCTATGATAAACTATCACCCCGTGGAGGCTATAGAATCACCAGCCCATCAGCCAATAACCCAGACTTCTGGATTGCATCATCCTGAATTCTATCAGTCTCAGTTGCAAGAAAACTTCTATAATTCTTACAGCAGAAAGTCCCACAATCGTTTAAACAGTGTTATGGGTGAGGAACAGCAACTTCTTCAACAGCATCAGTACCAAAAGCCACTGCCTGCAAAATCTACACCACACCACTTCAAGTTCCTGCAACAACAGCGGCTTAACAGTGAGTTGCAAAAGCAACCACATATTTTGTCCAGTGGCGGACTTCCTAATATTCGAGAAGACGGACAAAATGTTGAAATACATAACTTGCCACCGAATTCCAGCTTGGTTTCATTTATGACTACGGCTTCAACTGAAACAAGGCAGCGACCACCGCAGCATCAAAAACACCCACAGAAAGAACATCAGCATCTGTTGCAACAACAGCAAAAAAAGCAGCTCCAAAACAAACCACAGATTCAGCACCAGCCCATCCCTTTGGTAATATTGCGAGAATTTAATATAATTGAGAAACAGAGTAATAGTATAAGGCATCAACAGATGCAAAATCAGAGACAGCAGTTTCCGCTAATGCCTCATTTAAACCGTACCAATTGTAAAAGGGAAATTGTTGAAGTGCTTGGCGGCGACTGCTCAATGTTGTCACCGAATGATAAGCTTTGCATCTATGTGCCGCTGCAGGCCCTGCCCCTTAATCAGCATGCTCAGGAATACCCATTTCATTTTCCTTTCCGCCACCATCAAAATATAAATCAGATTCAGCCATCGTCTGTTAGCCCTGGCTATCGCAACTATTTTGATACTGAGCCGCTATTGCATGCCAGCAGAGTTGCGCCACTAGCCAAGGTGAGAGAAGACGCTGACCTGATGTCCTGGACCAAGGAAATACTTCTTTGAACAATACTTTTTTCAAAGCAGAAGCAAATCACTTAATACTGCCACCAAATATACAACCGTTCCATCTGTTACTGTTTTTCTTTGTGAATCCACAATCTGTGGATGTGGATGTGGGGATAGCACCACATATCCAGATTTTTTACCACGAGAGTCTCTTAACACTTGATTCCGCCGTAAAACAAAATTTTACGTATTTTTGCATTTTAGCCTTGCCAATTTAAAAAAGCCATAGAAAATCTATGATTGACCAAATAAGTACACATAATAATTAATTTGAATACATATATAGGTTAACCTTAGACATCTGTTAAAATCTATAGTACGAATCTACTGTTGGAGTGAAGATCTGCACACCCATATATATTGTATAAAAAATTTTGGAAAAATAAAAGTATTGATAAGAATTATAATTTTATTTCATTTTTTGAGAAATTTAGTACATATCTGTGTCTGTGAAAATATCGAAAACGGGAAACATTTTTTAAAATTAATTTTTCTAGTTATCTATTGTTAAACCGTACTGAGTGCAAGAAAAGTACATAGAAATTAACCATGTTTGTCGCAAATACACTTTTAGGATTTAAAGCACACCAAATAGGTGCCAGTTGTGCCCAATAATGATTATAATAATCGTAACAAAAATCACTTTACGAAACAATTTCCGCACGAAACTTAAATAAGCTGACCACAAAATCTATGGGTGTGCTGATCTGTACACCAACAGTAGATTAAATTGTTTTTATGTAGTTCGATTAAAAATTATCGAAAGTTTTCGGAACTCAATCTATAATATATATTAAGTGGTTTTTGATGAATACTAAAATTTTCATGAATATCGGTCTAGCCGTTTTAGAGTTATCAATAAAAAGAAGTCCAAAGTGTGTAGATCTGATACCAACAGATGTTTAAGGTTTAAAAGAAATACTTATTATTCTAAAAGTACTGTCCGACGCAGATGCAGAGTTATGCTGGTCACAGAAGTGGAAATTTCAGAAATCGAACAATTTTACCAATTATAATATTTACCGAACAATATTTATACCCGTTACTCGTAGAGTAAAAGGGTATATTGTAATCGTTGGAATGTATGTAACAGGCAGAAGGAGGCGTGGCAGACCCCATAAAGTATATATATTCTTGATCAGCATCAATAGCCGAGTAGCCGATATAGCCATGTCCGTCCGTCCGTCCGTCCGTCCGTCCGTCTGTATGAACAAAAGGATCTCAGAGACTATAAGAGCTAGAAAGATAAAAGGGTGAATAAATGGACATCAAGACTTGTTTGGGTTGAGCACAAAAATTGAACTAACTTTATTTCTTAAAATCCTAGGCCTTATATAGCTACAAATTACAACGAAGTACAGCTCTCCTCTAAGAATTTGGTGTTGTACCCCACGCACAGGACAGAGCGTGGTTTTATATTTAGAAGTATTTTTATCTTAGGCTTCGTTGTCAAGCATGGAAACGGGTCGCAAGCATAGATAGACAAGTATATTCATAGATTAGAAATTTAGGGTTTACATCGTTTCTTAAAATAATCGCTGCGTTGTTAATTTCTGTTAATATAATATGTTCGTGCTTGAACAAGGGGTCGCAAATGAAAGGTGCAATACCCAAGCAGTACAAGTTTGTTTTTGTTTTTTGACACGCCCACTTTAGGGCGTTTTAATTGCATATAAAGGTAAATGTACAGGTAAAAGTAGAATGTTTTAGTATAGAAAACTTTGTTAGCTATGCTATCTAAACCAATTTAATTTGCACAGATATAAATGTCTAAGTACATGTACTGACTAAGTTTGATCTAAATCGGACTACTATATCGTATAGCTCCCATAGAAACGATCGGTCGAAAATATGCTCTAAACATGAATTTGTATGAAAATTTTTTGTGTTTGCCAAGCTATCTTATTTATAAACTAATACCCCAGTGTTAATAACAAATTGAAACTGAGTAACGGGTATCCTAAAGTCGCGAGGCGACTATAGCATTCTTTCTAGTTTAGTTTTGGTTCTGTTAGAACTCTGTCGATTACATTTTATTGAGCTTCAGGATTTGTGTACATGATAAGCTTAAAGCCTAATTCTAATTTGCTGATTATGCAGATCGCTGATATGCAGACTGTTTATAAACAATATCCTGGCATGGGAATGTTAATCTGATAATGCAGACCATTTCCTCAAAAGAAATGAGGCTTTAAGGCAATTGTGTATAGTATACTACGTACTTCAACGTTTGCGAATATCTCAATAACTATTGCATTTATCAACACCAAGTTCATACATAGCTACTGCAAAAATGCAATGACATTAATTGGTTTGGGAAAGCACGTCTCTTAAGAACTTAAGTAATTTGAAATCCAAAGATTAAAATTATAGGAAAACCTCAAAATACTGAGTTTGTATATTAAGAGAGTGTGGTTAACGGAGTCAAAGTCTTGCTGAAATCTGTATAGATGTCGTCAGTTTAAAACTTTGTATCAAAACCCTGCCGTGCAAATGATATGAATTCTGACAGGTTAGTGGTAGTGGGCCTATATTTTACAAACCCATGCTGGCAGAGTGAAATCATGGATCTACAGAAATGTTGCAGTTGAGAAGTTATTAATTTCTTAAAAGCCTTCGGAATAGCAGACAACTTGGAAACACCTCTATAGTTGCAGACATTGGGTTTGTTTCCCTTTTTGTGAAGAGGAATAATGTAAGATGATTTCCAAACATTAGGGAAACAGCATGATTCAACTGACAATGTAAATAGTTTATAAGGTGGCTTTAAAAAGCTGTCTGCACAGTTATTAAGCACACAGTCAGGGACTCCGTCTGGACCATGTGAAAAAACAGATTTAGTAGCCCTTAAATTACATAAAAGCGGTGATGACTGGTGAAGTAAAATGTTTGTTTTGGTTTTCAAGTCGGAGCGACTGTTGTTATTGCTCCAATCACTTTATTGATTTTCATTTTCACAAATTAATACTAAGTATAATTTAACCTAAGGGGACGCGGTCCTCAGTGGCAGCGCTGCCTTTTGTATATAGATAAGTTTTATATTTAATATATAAAACGACTATTTAATTGTATATGTATGTTTGTACTTATATGTAAGCATCGAAAACGTCGCTGTTGAAGCGGAGCGTGTTGTGCACATATAGCTTGGTTATTTGGTCACTGGATGGAATTTATGCTGACGCGGCTTGGTTGTAGTTTAATGCACTCGAAGCCGATCATATTTCGAGTACTTGAACTGCACTAATATACAAGAAATATTTATGCAACTAAGACTAAGTGTCGTTGCCTTCTTGTGTTTACATTTATTTGAATTTAGGTTAGATACAGTGAGCTCTCGAAATGTGCATACCACACTGGTGTAAAATTACAGTTGAAGGAATTAAAATGATAAGGGTAGGGTGAGTCACATTTAAACTCGTGTGTACTTTAAGTCGTTTGAAAAAAATCGGCATATAAGTCAGCGATAGCCTTATCCGAACTAGCAGATGCTAAGACCACACTAGATGGAAGCATCGATGATTTACACCTCGAATTAACGAAGTTATAAAACCGTCTCGGATTCCTTCGGAACTGTTGCCCACAGTCCGCATGGCATTCCTTATAACAACGGTCATTCAAAACATAGAAATCAGATTGAGCAATCAGATATCGAGAGAGATACAAGGAAGAGACAGTTTCCCTGAATCTCTTATAGAATTTCGACTTTCTATTTTTAGGCAATGTTAACTCACGGTTAAATCAAAACGGGCTTGTTAGACCTGGTTGGAACACAAAGCAGAACACAGACATCAAGTAAGGAATTCAAGGTATAATAAAAGTTTGTAATTGCACTATCCATACCAAAATTAATGATCCTAAGTGCCATAGTTACTGAGATATTCGCCGAAGACATCGATTTTTCGCTAGGTGTGTCCAGTTTTTTACTCATTGTGGGCGAATGGGGCGTGGCATCGACTGACTTAATATGTGACATTTGACACCAAGCTCGAACTTATAGCTCTTACCATCTCTGAAATCTGTTTGTTCATACGGACAGACAGACACCCGGACATGGCTATATCGACTCGGCTTGTGATGCTGACCAAAAATATATATACTTTATGGGGTCTGTCACTGCCTTCTGCCTGTTACATACTTTTTCACAAACCCAATATACTCTTGCAGAGAGTATAAAAACAAAGGTAGATAATTTTACTTGAAAGTAAACGAGACCGAAGACAAGATTCAAGATTATCCCCAAATATATATTTTTTTTCATTCTCACTAATAAAATCCAAACTAAACATTTTTTTTAAAACAATGACCCAATATGTTTAACAATATTTAAGGAGTCCAGCTTCAGACTCAAATGAGTGCACATTGGATAGAGAGATTTCGTTCTCTTATTCAATGTGAAGCAATATAAAAGCCCGTTCCAAGTTGTGTTAATTTTAGGTATTTATGTCAGAGTAAATTTGCAATGGGAACAGAGTATGGGCCGGTTTTCTGGAGTAATATATCTTGTTTGCTGAAATGCTATATTTTTTGGCTTTAATAGCATTTTAGTGCTTGGAAGTCAAGGAGCGTTAAAGGAGCGGAAGTGTATGTTTTGGATCATTTTAATTTGGCTTATGTCTGTAATACCAATAAACGTTACATTGTTTTCTTAAAAGAAATTAATTTTTGACTTATCATTTACCATCGATCATCTTCCGAAATATATTTTTACAATTAATAAGGTCCTTTTAAAAAAAATTATAGTTGTCCCTTATGTTTCGATCGAACATTCACATATTTATTTGTGTGACCATAACTAAATTTGACGCCTTGCATGATACGAATTATCTACCACCTTTTTCAACCAACACTTAGATCGCGGCCATTTATGCGCAAACGTTCGAACCCCAATGTTACACGCATCCCAACTCCATGTTGTCACTTCAGAAGCAGCAACTTGAGCTGGCCCCTGAACCACATCATCTACAACATCGTGAACAAGCACAAAGCGCAAAACAGTCACCACTTCAGCTGTTACCGCAAAAGCCATCACTAAAAAATCCTCCTATACAAAATGGCGACGAATATAGAGAAGACCATCGAGATGTCATGGATAGATGATCAACACTCACCATTGTACACTGAAACGAGAGTGTGTGACGATATCTCAGTGTGCATCAATTGTGATACCCTGAGAGGCAACGACCATGAATAAATCAGCTGCAATTGCCCAATAAAAAACATGTGGACTCTAGCTTACTACTTCATGACATGCAGGGCTTAAACGACAATTTTTTTGAGCCAACGACAAGGCCGGCAAAAAACATTAATATGACAAGTAAAACGCATTTAAAAGGTGAAAAATGCCATAACATTAATTGTCCGAAGACAGCGATTCTATTGCCGTGTACATCTAATGGAGCTGCAGAAAATGGAACAAACTCACCTTTCGAAAAGGAACTGCATAGACTGTTTAACGGATCTTCGCGAGGTCTATCTGCAATATCGCCCTTGTCAAAAGATGATACAACGGACTGCATAAGTTGCATAAAAAATGAGTTAAGCTACCCAGTAAACAACCGTGTTTGCCGGGAAAGTCTCAGTCCCCCACTTCTAGTTAAAACTGGGTCAAAGATTAAAAAACAAACTGAGAAACTACCAATGAGCAACAGCTTTATAATATTCAAGCACCCCGTTGGCCTAGAGGTTATTAAGGAGATGACGCGCCACAGAAACGCTCCAGCAAATAATCAAATGTAAGCTGAAACCAATCGAATGCTTATAATTAAATTATATTCTGGAAATCCCCATTCAATGCACTGCTTTTCAATAGCCTACAGCTTGTGTTATCTACATTGAACATTAGTTCAATAATACATACATATGTTTAATGCTTGCATGTCAGAGAGCTAGTGCAATACACCGCGTGCAAAAGCATCCGACATGCACTCAGAATATTTTTTACTGCTCTCGAAAATGAATGTTTTTCTCGTTTTTGTGTTGTAGGAAAAATGTCGCAGCAGAAAAACACAGACTCACTTTATTTTTTTTGAAAAAAGTATTTATAAATAAATTATTCATCGCAATTTTACATAAAATTTGTCTGCTTCGCAATACCGCGACCGCATTTTCTATTTGTATGCTCAGTGAATAAATACACCACTGTTGCATGTAATTTGGTAAAACTCTCAACAGGAAATATACCTTGAAAAAAAAAACTAAAGTTTGGCAACCGGCTTTAAAATACCTCCTAATCTTCTAATACTCATTTCCGTTTTTGGTCGATTGGAACAAACTTGGAAAGGTTATAATTATAAACAGATAGTTATACATATGTTAATTTAGTCACGAGAGCTCTAGTATTCAGAATTGGTTAAAAATAACGTATTAATTTTAGTTTTTACAAATAGCTTAGTCAGCATGCATTTAATAATTTGTACAGAAAATGGTAACAATAGAGTACAGAATCGGCTGTCAGTAGACTTTAACAATTAGTTTTCTACTCTCTGCAAGAAAAAATTGGGTTTGGGCAAAAGTATGTGACAGGCAGAAGGATGCGTGGTAGACCCCATAAAGTATATATATTCTTGATCAGCATCACAAGTCGAGTCGATATAGCCATGCCCGTCTGTCCATATGAACAAACAGATTTCAGAGATGGCAAGAGCTACAATTTCGAACTTAGTGTCTATCAACTTCATATTTAGCCAGTCAATACAAGAATTTTTTTTTTCGATGCCACGCCTCATTCGACCACATTAAACCAAAAACTAGAAACACCTCAGAAAAAATTGGTTTTAAGTATGCATTGCCATTTTGGACTGCCACGACCTTTTTTCCTACAAGATATAAAATAATTTTTAAACTTCAATGCTTATCGTACAGTATTGTAATTAATAATTTGTTTGGAAACCAATTATATCAAACTATCCCGAAAGTAGTATAAAAATCCGGCTATAAAAAAGGAATCTAGAAACGTAAAAATATTGATAATACAAAGCAATGTCAATGCATGTGTGCAAGCGAGACAGAAACATACAAACATAAGATCGAACTTTATTTTCTCAATAACTAAAGTACTTAGAAATACCAATTTTCAGCACCCCCTATTCAACTACGAATTGAAACCATAAGAATAACAAGTAAGAAATGCCATAGTCGATCTAGCCGATTGTAAAAGACCCCGTACTCCTATTAAATTATTTAAATCGGCATCCATGTATTACAATGAATAGTACTTGTATTAGAACAAAACAAGTAAGAAAGGCTACAGTCGACGTGTCGACTGTATAAGACCCCGTACTCCTTGTAGTTGCGATCACTTAGCAAATACTACATGTCTTCATACAAATTTTTTGTTTTTGACCGATTTGTCCTATGGGAGCTATAAGCTAAAGTTGTCCGATCTTGATGAAACTTGGTGAGGATAGTTATAGTTGTACCATACACCTACTGTGTAAATTTGGTTAAGTTTTCATAGTTTCAAAGTTGTAGTGCAATGAAAACTGTTTTTTACAATTTGCGGGGGCGGTAGGAGGCGTGGCAAAAATTTGAAATAAACTTAACCTGCCTGCAATATAGACGGACTTTCATTCCAAATCTGGTGGCTCTAGCTCTTGTAGTTTAAAAGATCTAGGTGTTCATACGGACGGACGGACGGACAGACAGACGGACAGACAGACAGACGGACAGACGGACATTGCTATATCGACTCGGCTGTTGATGCTGATCTAGAATATATATACTTTATGGGGTCGGCCACGCCTCCTTCTGCCTGTTACGCACATTTCGCTTCTGACAAACCTAATAGACCCCTATACTCTTTTTTAGAGTACGGGTTCTAAAAAGTAAAAAAAAAACTAACGCGCTGGCTGTAATCGAACCCGCGCTATCAGACACATGATTCTTACATGCCACAACTGTTATACATATGCACGACACTTCAATTTGTAGACACTGCTGATTATCTGCATTTACATATAGAACAAAAAAAGACAAGTAAGAAAGGCTACAGTTGATCGAGCCGACTGTAAATGACACCGTACTTTCATAGTAGTGCGCATTTGTATTTAATTTGAGTTAACATTTGAAATTAAATTTAAAAATTTTAACTTTATAATTGCATTTAACATTGCATTAAGGCTGTCACTAGGAACCTGCATACCGAAATTGGTGCTTCTATGTGCCACAGTTACTGACATATTCGCCTAAAACATAAATTTTTCAGAGGTGTGTGTTGCGGGTGCGGAGGGGCGTGGCAACAATTTGAAATAAATTTGATCTGCTCGCGAAAATAACAGACTTTTATTCCAAATTTGGTGTCTCTATCTTATGTAGTTTAAAAAGATACAGGTGTTCATACGGACGGACGTACGGACAGAGAGAAATGACGAACAGACGGACACGGCTATATCGACTCTGCTTGTGATGCTGATCAAGAATATATGTATATACTTTATGGGGTCTACCACGCCTTTTTCTGCCTGTTCCATACGCGCGAGGTTGTGCTCGTTTTTTTGACTCTAATTGACTCTAGATTCTAATCGGGCAAAATCGGGCATAGGAAACATATTAGAAGAAGGTTCATATAATTTCATTCTGAACTTCGTTAAACTTTAGAAGTTATGTCCATGTTTTAAATTCACGGTTGTGAAGAATTTTGCCTGTCCTAGATTTGCTAGATTCATGGAAATAAACGGCATCGGCTATAATGCTCTCGTTGAGCTTCCTAAAATCGATCACCAATTGTTTGTTCTTATTGCAAACCTGACTATAAGCAAGAAAGCTAGAAACGTAGCAACATTGGCAATTGAATGCATGAGAGCAAGCGAGACAGAAACATTGAAACATATGTTCGAACGTTTGCGCTGCCTGAGTGGCGACATCGCTGCCTGTGGACGCTGGCAGTGGCGATCAATGGTATAAATACAATATAATACATATGCATACATATAATGTATATGTAGATTTATATTCAAGTATGCTTTGTTTTTATACCCTTTCTGAGAGTTTTTTTTTTCACGAAGTTTGTAACGCATAGAAGGAAACGTTTCTATCACCATAAAGTATATATATTCTTGATCAGCATCAACAGCCGAGTCGATATAGCAATGTCCGTCTGTCCGTAGGAACACCTGGATCTTTTAAACTACAAAAGCGAGAACCACCAAATTTAGAATGAAAGTCACTTATTATGTCAGGCAGATCAAGTTTATTTCAAATTTTTGCTACGCCCCTTACCGCCCCCGCAATGAGCAAAAAACCAGACACAACTCGAAAAAATTTAATTTAAGGCCAATATCTCAGTAATTATGGCACTTAGGAACACCATTTCTGGTAAGCAGGTTGCTAGAGGCAGCCTTAATGCAATGCCATTAAAAATTTTGAGCTGCCACGCCCCCTTTTATGAAAAGAGCTAAAAAAACTTTTAAACTTCAATGCCGTTTTTAAGGCATTTATTCATATAGTAGAGTGTTGTAATTGAACATTCGTTTAGAGACATATGAAATCAAACTATCCTGAAAGTGGCATCAAAATCCTACCTTTAACAAAAAGAGCAACTAAGTTAGAAAGTTTGTTATTTAACTGCAATATCACCTACGCGCGAGAGCGAGACAGAAACATACAAACATATGTTCGAACGTTCTCGATGCTTTTGTGGCGGCAGCGCTGCCGGCAGACGCTGGCCGCGCCGAATACACACATACATACATATATGCATACATATAATTTCAAACGAATATGTGTTTGTATGAATAATATGAAAATGCTGATAATCGGAGAATTCTTGAAAGTGGCGCTTGGTGCAATTGGTAGAGTTGCGGCGCATTGGTCTAAGGTTGTAGGTTCGAATGCTGGCAATGCGAATTGTTAATTTATTTTTTTTTAATTTCAATTCCAAATGTACATATAAAATTAAAATTTTTAAATTTCATTTGAAAATTTGAATTCAAATCGAATACAAATGCGCACTACTATGGGAGTACCGGGTCTTTTACAGTCGGCTCGATCGACTGTAGCCTGTCTTACTTGTTTTAAATTACTTTATTTTACAAGCATAGATGAATAATTAAATTGTTCTTAACTTAACAATTTTGTTTTGTAATTTAAAGGCAAATATTGGACTCGAAATCTTGTGAAATTGTTCACGAGAAACTTAGCTATGCTAAAGAGTTACGGGTTACCATGGAGCAACAACAACAGGAACAAGCACATCGCCTACGTCCGGGTTTAAATGATTTTCTACTTAGCTTTGACAAATTCGACAATGCAATGTCAGAGCCCCAGCTGAAACATAATCGTCAAAACCAACGGCAGTCAATGGCAATCAATCATTACGCAGAACATGATGAGTGCAATACATGGAAAAACATGGCTGAAAAAGAGTTTTTGAATGATGAGTCTAATAATGAAGTACTTCATAGACGACTTTTACAAAGCGATACAAGTGTCAAACACTATCAGTCACATAAAACAGAGCTGAAGCGGACGCAAAGGGATACGGCCACGGTTAACGCTGTCAATATTTGTCTGGATGGACACATCATAAATGATGCGTTGAAGTATGGTGCGTTGCGCAACCACCATTCCATGGACTCTAATCTGTTGGAGAGTCAATCGGAGTGGTCTGATGATGATGTTCGCGAAGAGGCCACAGGTAAATGATTTATACACACAAAAAATTGTTCTTTATTGAAAATCGGTTGATAGGTGGCGACGAATCGACAGGATATATAACCGATGAGCCTGATCTGGAAAATGTCTCGTTGCTAAACGAGGCATGTCTGACAGATGTCGAGGGCGCCCTTTCGGATGTTAATTCTCTGTATAATGCACCTGATGTAGATGATATAAGCGTCTAGTCGAGCCAGTTCCCGCATGTTAAGTTTGGATTCTCTAAGTGGTCTCTACGATTGTGATCTTGATAATATTGCCATTGTAAATGCATTGCAAAGGATTCAGAGCCAATTTGGAGAACTATTATCTTTCGGTCAACAGTTGTCATCAGATGTAGCAAATGTTCCGACTTTGCCAGCACCATCGGATCAACAACAAGAAGGTTAAAAAAATCAATTTTTTCACTATTTTATTCTTGAATATAAATATGAATATCATTCATCGACAAATCGACAAAAATGAGTTTTATTCAGAATCTTTATCATTGTGCATTATTTTGTATGAATTTTTTCTCTATCATAAAAGATTGCTCTTGCTCACATTTGTTGTTTGCCTTTACACAACGTGTTCTTAAGAAACTACGCCGAAACTGCAATATCAACTGGACTTCTTTCCTCTATATTGGCGGTATTACAGACAATCACGGAGAGAAAATACACTATGATATTTGTACGATAAAGGAACTGTAACTTTCACAAGATTAAAAACTATTGCTAGAATAGTCAGATTCTGAACTTCAGAACATCACTTTACTTTTAGTTTCAGAAATAAAATAATTCAAACCGTATATCTAAACAAAACAATTATATTCTTAAATGTTTCCGCTCTTAATTTATTAAAGAATTAATTTTATCGTATTTATACTCCGTACTCAAAAATAGTATAGGAGTCCATTAGGATTATCAGAATCAAATGGCGCGTTTGGCGGAAGGAAGCATTTTCGACCCCATAAAGCATCAACCGAGTCGATATAGCCATGTCCGTCTGTCCGTCTGTCTGTCCGTATGAACAAACAGATTTCAGAGATGGTATGAGCTACAAGGTTGAGTTTGGTGTCAATCGATCACATATTTAGTCAGTCAATACAAGAATCTTTTTTTTTTCGATGCCACGCCTCCATTTCCCATAATTAATAAACTAATTTTGTAACTAATGTAATTTATAATTCGTGTGGAGACTAACTATATCAAACTATCCTGCATTGAAATCAGACTATAAACAAGAAAACTAGAGACGTTACAATAATCGAACGCAATATCATTAAATGAGTGCAAGCGAGACAGAAACATACAAGCACATTTTCGAACGTTTTCGCTGCTTGTGTGGCGGCAGCACTGCTCGCGGACGTTGGCCGCACCGAATACAGACATACATACTTATATGCATCATATATTGTCAAACGTTTGTGTATTCGCATACAAACAAACATATACATGTTTGATTATGCTTAGATTGTTTTTGTTTCAACGTCTTTTAATGCAAGTATTACACATTGAAATATATCGATACCAATTTTAATAATTTAATCGGGAAAAAATGCAAAGAGTATTATACAGTCGGGTGTGCTCGACTGTACTTTTCTTTCTTGTTTTAAAGCTAGAGTCTTATAATTTGGTACATATTAGATTTTTATAGAATTTTGGACTAATTATACCCGTTACTCGTAGACTACTAGGGTACAAGGACACATTTTGCGTACTTGGATAGGGTAGCACAACGCCTAAAAGCAGCCAATTTGACTATAGGGTTGAATAAGTCACAGTTTTGTTTCAAGTCGCTTAGGTATCTTGGGTTCATTGTAGGCGGAAGAACGTTGCGGATGGACCCAGCTAGGGTATCAGCCAAAGATAAAATCCCAGTGCCAAAATTGTTGAAAGAGGTACGATCCTTCCTAGGCACGGCTGGATGGTATCGTAGGTGTAACCGTAACCTTGTAGCGAAAGCAGTTCCACTGAGAGATGCGTTGAAGTCAAAGGGAATTATATGAGTTATATGAATATAGGGAATTAACTCAGGAAATTGAGGATAAGAAGCAGCAATTGCCAGACCTGAAAGTGGAAGGGGGCCGAAACTTCAAACACATGTCCTAAAGTAAGTTGGAAGACGAACTTGAGTGCTGTGTTTGGAAGCTTTGTATGCCTGCATCGCTAACTCACTAGCTGATCCGAAGAGCGCATGAAGAGCATACGTCGGCACATGGTGGAACGCCAAATACTTTCCACGCCCTACGAAGGCTATACTTTTGGGCCAAGATGGCAGTACAAGTGGCCGATTTCGTCCGAAGTTGCGACGTATGCAAGGAAGTAAAGGCAACGACTTTTGGGATGGAATAGAAAATAGAAAAAGAAATGGTGACGGAAAAGCCATTCCAAAATCAATAAATCGACTACTTAGGGAAGTATCTGAGGTCGATAAGGCATGCGTGGATATTTATCCACTTTGACCTCTTTTCGAAATTCCTGTTTTTGAAAGCCATGCGCGAAGTGACAGCAAAGGCAGCAAAGGTCTTACTGATGTTTGAAGTGCCCGAGGGCATTCTCTCTGATAATGGCAGACAGTTCATTGAAAAGGTTTTTGAGGATATGACGCAGGCGTACGGTGTAAAGCACCTATCTACTGCACTGCTATCCACTCTCCCCAAAGCAATGCTGCGGAGCGAGTAAATCGGTCAGTCCTGGCAGCGATTAGGGCTTATTTGAATAGCGACCACCGTGAATGGGATCTATACTTTCCCAAGATCGGGGCAGCGTTGTTACGCGTCCATTCAGCAACAGGAGTCACCCCGTTCTATGACATGTTCGGGCAAAATTTGATCCTGAACGGGGCTCAGTACGCTTTGGCTCGCAAGCTGAAGTCTCTGTGTGAGCACGAGCTGGCTACGCTAGGCCGAGCCAATAAGCAACGGCTCATCCAAGAAAAAATCCAGAGGCACCCGCATCATGCGTATGAGCGGAGCAGATTTAGGAAATTTTGTGCAAATCTTCGAGTGATGCTGGGACTTTGCAGAACCAAAATATCAATAAGTGTTGGTAATTCATCACACACTGTTCTGCTCACCTGGGGTGGCCATTCTCTAAGAAGAGTAGGAGTCAGAATTGTGGAGAGAGAGAGAGATGTAATGAAGGCCAAGGTCAGACGGCCGTTGACTCTAAGGAACCGTTGCATGGAATAGGAATAGGAGAATTAAGAATTGAAATCAGACATAGCAACTCATAGTTGGTTTTCAAGATCGGCACAAGGCAGTCGCGTGGCCAGATTTAAAAGAAGATTTTTTTTGTGCTTTTGGGGCACGTTTTGTGTGCGTTATTAAAATTCTAGTGGTTATGTTTTTTATGTGGTGTCCGTAAAATGACTAAATAAATAAAATATTCACAGTAAAATACATTCAGTGACGAAATACTAAAAATGTACATGCAAACATCGCAAATGTTCGACACAACCTGTTGGATCACAAGAATTAGTAAGAATAAGGAAAACAATGAGTCGTTAGTTAAGCATACAAAGACATAAAGTATTAGACTAAGATATAAATATGTATCTAATGGAGTAGCCCAGAATGTACGCATAAAATCTCTTATATTTAAGCTAGCATGTAAGTTCGATTTGTATTCGCAGTGCAGCGATCACAAGCGGAATAAGCCACACACACGCTGCCAAGCCATTCCGCGATTGCCAAGTCCAACAAATAATTTGTAATGTTTAAGAACTTGCAATTTGTTTAATTAAAGTAGTTTTCGATTTCTCACAACCTATATAAACAAATACTTGTGACACCACTGCGCTACAGATAAAACATAAATCAAACAAGTAAGAAAGGTAACAGTAGCTCGAGCCGACTGTAAAAGACCCCGTACTCCCATAGTAGTGCGCATTTATATTTACTTTAAATTAAAATTTTAATACGAAATTTAAAAAAAAATACAAGTTAATATTTACATTTTGAAGTAAAATTTAAAAAAACAATTTAACCGCTTTCACTGTCTGTATTCGAACCATCGACCTCAGGCAAAGGTTCCAGTATGTTCTGCAACTCTAACAATTGCAACACGCCCCGCTTTTAAAAACCTTTCGATTATCTGCATTTATCTGTTATAACTTTTTAAGAAAAATAAGCGAAACGGCTGTCCGTGCCGAGATTCGAACCGCAGACATTAGGTTTCCTTTCTAATGCGAACAATACCATGCATCTCTACCACCTAGGCGGCACTTCGTTGAATAATTAGCCCGTTCAATAATGAAGGTAAACATAGAGTTATAGAGAGTTATCTCTTCTTTTTCTACCTACATGAATTACAATTATTGAAAATAGTATTTGCAGAGGAGAGAGTAGTTTTTACATTTTGCGGGGTCGGTAAGGGGCGTGGCTACAATTGGAAATAAGCATAAGTACGTCCGCCCTTACAAGAAAGAAAAGTAGCCAAGCACACCCGCCTTTATAATACAACCTGGTTTACTCCCGATTAAATTAATTAAATCGGTATCAAGGTATTACAATGAATAGTACTTGTGTTAGAACCCGTTAAAACAAAAACAATTTAAGCATAATCAAACATACATCTGTTTGTTTGCATGCAAATTCACATACGTTTGAAGTTCTATGCATGCATATATGTAAGTATGTGTGTATTCGGCGGGGCCAGCGTTTGCCGGCAGCGCTATCGCCACACAAGCATCGAGAACGTTCGAACATGTGTTTGTATGTTTCTGTCTCGCTCTCGCGCGTAATTGATATTGCAGTTAAATAACAAACTTTGTAACGTGATAGCTCCTTTGTTAAAAGTATGATTTTTATGCTGCTTTCAGGATAGTTTGATAGGATATGTCTCCAAACGATTGTTCAATTACAACACTGTACTATTTGATTAAATGCCTTAAAAACGGCATTAAAGCTTGAAAGTTTTTTAGCTCTTATGAGAAAAGAGGGCGTGGCAGCTGAAAATTTTTAATGGAATTGCATTAAGGTTGTCACTAGGAAATGGTGTTCCTAAGTGTCATAGTTACTGAGTTATTGGCCTAAAACAAAATTTTTTTCGAGGTGTATCTGGTTTTTTGCTTATTGCGGGGGCGGTAAGGGGCGTGGCAAAAACTTGAAATAAACTTAACCTGCCTGACTTAATAACGGACTTTCATTATAAATTTGGTGGCTCTAGCTTTTGTAGTTTAAAAGATCCAGGTGTTCATACGGACGGACAGACAGACGGACAAACGGACAGACAGACAGACGGACAGACGGACAGACGGACATTGCTATATCGACCCGGCTGTTGATGCTGATCAAGAAAATATATACTTTATGGGGTCGGCCACGCCTCCTTCTGCCTGTTACGCACATTTCGCTTCTGACAAACCTAATAGACCCCTCTGCTCTTTTTTAGAGTACGGGGTCTAAAAAATCCAGGTGTTCATACGTACGTACAGACAGACGGACAGATGGACATGGCTATATCGACTCGGCTTGTGATGCTGATCAAGAATATGAATTAGAATCCTTCCAGTCCTCGGGCTCAGACAATAAAACAAGTTATTTAACGGCCAAGTGCCGGAGTGAATATTTATTTAAGCGACTTACTGGAAGAGCGCTGAATTCAAAGCTAATTTCTAAATACACTGAATAATTCACTTAAGCTAACCCAAAACTCGCATCACGCCACAATGTCATGGTCGGCAAGCTGACTCAGCAATCTTAGGCAATAACGGAAACTCTTGCAGTAAAACAAAAGTGTCCGGTTACCGCCGCTGACCATTGCAGCTATAGCGCGCTGATACAAAGTATGCAGTGTCGCTATATTGGGCTGTTCCTTAACTTACGAAGCCCTCTATAGCGAGGATTGCTTAATATTCTATATTAAGTGCTATGTGTTAACTACTCAACTTGTGAGTTTTTGGCTATCTTGAGAATTTTATTTATTCCTTTTTAAACTATGCCAAGTGGCTAAAAGTAAATTGAAAAACTATATCTAACTTATACGAGTATGCCTAGTGGCTTAAAAAGAGGTGTAAAAAAAAACAAGAGAGTCACATTAGGTTGTCCTTGTGGGCCACCATTCCTCGAATGAGGACCTCGGTTCCCAGGTCTGCTTCCACGGCCTTCTCATCACATAAAGGTGTAAGTTTGTTTCCGAGCCGTCGGTTGGACTTGACCAAAACCCTGTCACCAACGTCGAAGACCCTATTCTGCTGATTTGCGTACTTCCTAGCTCTGAGCGTCGTCTGAGCGTTTCTGATCTTTTCTGATGATTTCTTGTGACTCATCTGGGTGCGCCTGAACCACATCAACTGGTCTCTGGTCGATGACCGAATGGATCGACTTATTGTACTCAGTTGTAGCCAGTAAAATGACTTCTATGGTGTCATTTATGCCTTTATCGATCTTTAGTGAAAACTCTCAACCCATGCAATGGTGGTGCATTTGAAATGCTGACCCCATAGTTGTTTGTGAGCATAGTCACGATGGTCTCTGAATTCAAAGACGGTTCATTGTCACAGTAAATTGATCTGGTTTTTTGAAAAAAATTCATTAGTTGCATTAAGGCTGGCTTCAGATCCACAATGGTTCTTGAAGGGACCGGTTGGACAATAGCAAACTTAGAGAACTTGTCGATGCAAGTGAGAAAGTATTTCCTGTCAGTGGAGAAAATGTCTATGTGTAACATCTCTCCTACATGTGAGGGGATCGCTGTCTCCCCAAGCTCTTGTTTTTTGGGGTGTCTATCATATTTAGCTCTAGCACATGTTTTGCAATTTTGTATTATTTCATTGGCTATTTTTGTCATCTTTGGAAAGTAGTACTCGAGAGTACCTGCTTAATATTTTCCTGTGCAGCCCTATTATGCTCGTCTGTGAGGATTTCCCTTCTTTCTCCAACCGCAAATACGTCCACCACGCGATTTTTGCAATGCCAGAACTTTGTGGCCGGGTATCTTCGAACCAATGCATCTTGTATCATTGCAAGCATGTGTAAATCACAGTGGAGAACATTTACGCATTTGGGTGAGACTACATCTTCGAGCTCGTCTAGCAGCGATTCAACGCAAGTATAGCTGATCAAGTAGCGTTTCTAATTTCCAAAAGAATAAAAGCTTCGTTTTAAGGGGAAACGCGCCTCTTCTAGCACTATTTGATTTTGAAAACAATTCAAGTGTTTGTCTGTTGTCTCAATGGTGTTGGTGAGAGATCGTTGTTACGCAGGACTCTATTTCTTGTTCATTTACAGTGTTGAGCTGCTGTCTTGTCCTTGCAAGGTTTATAGAAGATACGTGCATTAGACTCGTGCCGTAACTTGGCAAGTGACCATACGATGGCGAATGACTCTCTCTCATTTGTTGCATAGTTAACCTCGCTGTCCTTCAATATTCTTGAAATCATTGTTATAGGACGAGCCTCTTGAGACAAAACTGCACCTATGCCGTGAGCCGAAGCATCGGTCGTTAGATCGAATGGCTTCTTAAAATCGGGGTACCTGAGCATTACATGCTCGAATGACAAAATATCGCGCAACTTCTGAAACGCCCTTTGCTGGACTTCAGAGAATTGAACCTTTATATTTCTGGACCTATGCTTACTGACTGTTCCATTTTCACCCTTCAATATATTCGAGATGGGTCTTGCTATTGCGGCAAAGTCCCTAATGAATCATCTGTAATAACTTGCGAGGCCTAGAAATGATCTGACCTCGAACAGTGTTCTAGGTTCTGGATTCTTCTGTATTTCCCTAACCCTGTCAGGATCCGTCGTGGCGCCAGTGCTGGCGACTATGAAACCAAGAAAGTTCACGATTTTCTTTAAAAACGTGACTTTTCGACGGAGACCATCATGTTTGCTTCGTGTAAGCTTTTAAGCACCCAATCCACATGTTTAATGAGAGATTCCTCATCTTCTGAAAAGATGATTACGTCATCGACATAAACATAGCAAAATTTGCCAATTTGCTCTCGTCGAAGGTTCTTTGGAAGATGCTTGCTGCATTCTTTACGCCAAAGGGGAGTCTTTTGAACTCGTATTTCCCCCTGTTCACAGAGAAAGAGGTTTTTTCACGGTCGCGTTCAGCGAGTATGATCTGGTGATAACCAGACTTGAGGTCTAATGTTGAAAAGAATTTGGCTCTCCCCAAATTCCCCAATATCATTGATATATTTGGCATAGGGTAATTGTCAGGCACAGTTCTTTCGTTAAGTTTACGAAAGTCCATTACCAACCTCATTTTCCTATTGCCCGCTTCATCAGTGCCCTTCTTGTCTACTACCCATATTGGGTTATTGTAGGAAGAGACGGACTTTTAAATTGTATCATTTTTTAGCAGATCTTTGATTTCTTTATTAACGAAATCAGCTGCTCCCATTGAATATGGGTAAAGCTTGGCATAGATCGGTTGCGCATCTGCGGTCCTAATGGTAGCCACGACTGATGTGTTATACGGCAATGCCTCGTCTGGGTCTGCAAAGGCCTTTTGTCTGGTCTTTAGCATTTTCAAAAAAGAACTTCTAGCTAATGGGGATGCCTCTGCACAGTCTACATTTGTGAAATTTACATTTTGCACGTGTGGAAGGTGATTTGTTCGACCTCCGTGTCCTACTTAAGTTGTCCTGAAGCTAGATAAAGCGGATCAGCTGCCTGCATTAGCAGGTCAAGGCCTACAATCCCATCAAAAGTTGACAAGTCCGGCAGAATAAAAAAAGTTGCCTTTAACCCAAACATTGAAACATAGCATTTGTGTGTAATTTGTGTCTCGCCATGAATGGAATGAATTTTAAAGGGACTCTACCGAGCGGACGCCTTTCAACCCTTAATGTGGCCGAATGAAATTCTTGGCCGCGCCTGTGTCTGTGAGGAAGCGCATGTGAGTCCGTTTGCTTGCTAAAGTGCGGATTCTTTGTACCGCTAGCTTGTGTTTCGGCTTGTTGCGAATGCCTCTCTTGTTAGTGTCCCTGCGCTTTTGCATGCGGCTTGCGCTCTTTGTCTTCTAGACTTTTTGCGAAATTAGCCGCGAATACGTACCTTTCATGATTCGACTCGACTTCTTGTGCGAAAGCTAGCGGTGAAGGAAAATCTCTAGGATTTGCAGCAAAGAGCACATCTGTAATACTGCGCTTGAGATACGATATGAACACACGCAACGCATCATCGCCTTTGCTAAAGCCGACAGGTTAACTTTGTTAGTGAGAAGAGTGAGTTTCTTCTCTACCTCATCGTAATATTGAAGCAGGGACAGGCCACCTTGCCTCAAGGTACTTAATTCCGTTTCAATGACATAAATTGGTCTCTTGTCTCTGCATGTGAAATTAAGGCGATTTATTTTAGCATCAAAATTCAATACAGTACCAAATGAGGCCAGCACCGCGTCTACGGGGCCCTTAATCTTGCATTTTATGATGATTATGACGATAACTGCCTTATGTGGTCTGAAGATCTCGTTAGCGGCTAATGCTGCCTGCCTCCGAGATACATAAGATTGCTGTACTCCTGCAAACTCAGGTAAGCACTTGGCGGCATCTAGCGGCTCGTCACAGTGAATGTCGTTTCTAATTCCTATATGCTGCTATTTGTTCATCTAACTCATTAATTCTTTGTGTCAATGCTTGCTTCCTCCGCTGATTTGCAGCGGCCTGTTCGGCTAAAGCACTGCTTATAGCCGACCTTATCACTTCCCTAAGCTGATCTGGATTCATTTTACTTGATGGTGGGGGAACTGCAGGGAGAAGTCTTGTAGCCGGGACTCTGAGTCGATAGACTGCTTGCAAGGGTTTCTATATGTGTTGAACCGTGACATGCGCTGACCAGTGGCCACGAAAAATAAAACAGGCCTTCAAAAGACGGATCGAATTACTTTGCAGCTCTGAGCGACGAGAACTGTATGCACAATTTTAGACACACAGAAAGTAACACAAAGTAAACTAAAATTCTCAAAGCAGTCACTCTCACTTGGCTCTGATTATTATTAAACAAAAAGATTTGTTTAATGATCTGTTGCAATATAAAATACTTACTAGTAGTAACTTATTTTTTATAAAATAAACTTAACACTTTTTGTGTTTGAAGAAAAATGTTGGCTAGAGTATCCTTATAAGATTCAACTAACACAAAACAAAATATCTTTATAAAATCGGTCACTTGCAGCTGCTGCTGTCTTAATTGTTGTTGGTTTTTGCAGCTCCTGTGCTGCTGTTTTATTTGTTGTTGGTTGTGGAGTCCGACCACTAGTTGGGCGCCAATTAATTGATTTCCTTTCTCTAATGATTGATGATTATGCTGAGAGGCGACTGAGCCTCCTATTGCTGGGTGTCATGTTCGGCAAGCCGACTCAGCAATCTTAGGCAATAACTGAAACTCTTGCAGTAAAACAAAAGTGTCCGGTTACCGCCGCTGACCATTGCCGCTTTTACTCTACGAGTAACGGGTATTATTATAGCACAGTCGAAACCAAAGCACAAGTAAAGCCAAAAACAAGTAAAACCAAAGACAATTAATATACCAACAACAACAACATAAACATAACGTCTGGAACTCCCGCAGCAACAACACTAGCAACCACGATATAAAGCCAAAAGCGACAACATAGACCATTGGTGCAACAGCAACAACAATAATAATACAACAGCAACATTTGTGTCCCTCCCGACAGACGTAGTTTTTGTGATGACATAGAAAAAATAAATTTTATGTAGTTTTGTTTTATTATATATAGTTATTGTACAAATGTAATTATTAATTTGTTTAGATATTTATAAAAAATCATTTGATAATATAATGGTTTTGTCATATTTTCTGTTTCGCCCTTTTCTGTTGTGTTCTCTATTCGCTAATAATATCAACTAAATTTGTGTACATTTAGTTCATGCCAATTTAATTTTTTTTTGGCACTGTTTGGCCGCCTTCGCCCCTTTAAGCTTTGAGGTCGTATTAGGCCAACACACAAACAAAAGGAAAGACATAAGATGAAATAGACAACAAGAATCTACCCTCTAATGCCCAAGAGTGATAACATTTTTTACTGTAGCAAAAAAACTAAAAGCTTTTTTTTAACTTTAATGATTTGGGGGGTTACTAACTATCCCCAAAATAGTGTAGTAGTCTTTGAAAGCGCCCGGTAAAAATTACAAAAAGAATAAACATTCCATCAAGCTTGTAATTTTTTCCTTAAAGGTTGGTTACTTATTTGCTATATTCATCCATAACTTTAGAAAGTGGGCTTAGAGGGTTAAGAAAAATCATATATTACCTTGAACAAATGCCCAAAAGTGCCTTGAGGACCTCATTCAGTTTTACTCACCTTACGCCTTTAGAAAGTTGGATTACAGGGATAAAAATAGAACAAACAAAAATAAATGAAATTAAATTTAACAAGAAAGAAAAGTACAGTCGAGCGTGCCCGACCGTATAATACTCTCTGCATTTGTCCCGATTAAATTATTAAAATCGGTATCGAGATATTACAATGTGAATTACTTGCATTAAAACACGTTGAAACAAAAACAATCTAAGCATAATCAAACACATATCTGTTTGTTTGTATTCGAATACACACACGTTTGGCAATATGTATATGATGCAAATATGTATGTATGTGTGTATTCGGCGCAGCCAGCGACTGCGGGCAGCGCTGCCGACACACAGGCAGCGAAAACGTTTGAACATGTGCTTGTGTGTTTCTATCTCGCTTGCATCTATGGGTTGATATTGCGTTCAATTATCAATATTGTAACGCTTCTAGTTTTCTTGTTTATAGTCCGATTTTAATGCGCCTTTCAGTATAGTTTAATATAGTTAGTCTCCACACGAATTATATAATTACAATACTGTACGATACGAACAAGTTCGCCAAAAACGGCATTGACGGTTCCAGACTTTTTTATCAAAAGTGGGCGTGGCAGTGCAAAATTTTAAATGGCAACGCAACTATACTGTCGCTAGGAACTCCGGTACCAGAATTGGTGATCCTAGGTGCCATAGCTATTGAGATATTTGCCGAGAACACCAATTTTTTCCGAGGTGTGTCCAGTTTTTTGCTCATTGTGGGCGAATGGGGCGTGGCATCGAAAAAAAAAGATTCTTGTATTGACTGACTAAATATCTGATCGTTTGACACCAAGCTCGAACTTGTAGCTCTTACCATCTCTGAAATCTGTTTGTTCATACGGACAGACGGACAGACAGACAGACGGACATGGTTATATCGACTCGGCATGTGATGCTGATCAAGAATATATATACTTTATGGGGTCTGCCACGCCTCCTTCTGCCTGTTACATACTTTTGCACAAACCCAATATACTCTTGCAGAGAGTATAATAAATTAGGAAAATATATAAATAAGGACTAAAAATGTATAGCTTTAACAAAAATATATATGTATGTATAAATTATGCTAAAAATGTCTACGTGTGAGTAGATTTCCTGTCGGAAGTGGAATGCATAGCCTAGAGTTGTAGAGCTAAGGTAAACGTTTAATATTGGGTGGTGCTACAAAATATTTTAAATGTTGCAGGGTAGGGTGGGTAGTTGCGGCAAAAACATCGATGCCGCCAATAGAGATGGGCGATAGTTGTTAAGTGTTGGTAGTGTTTGTGTAAAGTAGTAGTGACGATGTCGAGGTTTCCCAATCGAGGACTTTGGATTGTACGCTCAGAGGGCATTGGTTAACAACCCCGATATAGCCATGTCCGTCTATCTGTCTGTCCGTATGAACAAACAGATTTCAGAGATAGTAAGAGCTGCATGTTTGAGCTTGGCCTCTATCGACTACATATTTATTCAGTCAATACTTTTTCGCTCAGAAATGCATCGATCATCACACCGCAACCCAAAGCAACTGCACAAGGGTATCATAAAATCGATGCATAAACAAGTAAAATAAGGCTACAGTCGATCGAGCCGACTGTAAAAGACCCCGTACTGCCATAGTAGTCCGCATATGTATTTAATTATACCCTTGCAAAGGGTATTATGTTTTTGGCACGAAGTTTGTAATGCATTGAAGAAGGCGTTTCCGACCACATAAATTATATATATTCTTGATCAGCATCAACAGCATCAATAGCAATGTCCGTCTATTTCTATGCGAACTAGTCTCTCAGTTTTAAAGCTATCTTGATGAAATTTGGAACAGATCTTTATTCTTTCCAGATCCAGATCCAGATCGGACCACTATATCATATAGCTCCCTTAGGAACAATCGGTTGAAAATGCTTAGTATGAACATTTTCGGTGTCTATTAACCGATTTCAACGCAGAATGAATTTCTCATTGTCTACCATCTGTTGACCAAATTTCATCCAAATCGGACCATTATATCATATGGCTGCCACAGGAACAATCGCTGATAACACTAAGTATGCAAATTTTCAGTGGTTTGAGCAATTTTCACAAAATTTTTGTTTTTGATATAACTTCCTATCTGCTGACCTTTATTCAAAGCGGACTTCTATATCATGTAGCTGCCATAGGAATAATCGGTTAAAATACTTGATATGAAAAGGATAGGAACAATCGGTTGAAATGTTTAGAAAGAAATAGTTTGTTTAAATACCACCTTTTCATTTGTGAATGATATATTTACCTATTTCAGTAAATTAGGGATAAGTACCTGCGACAACTATTTGATATTATGTCTATGTTGACCTATCATTAAAATTGTGAAAAGTTCAAATAAGCAGCTAAGTTACTATTATGTTATTAAACTCTCTGTCTGTCTGTCTGTCTGTCTATCAGACAGATTTCACAGATGGTAAAGCTACAAGTTCGATCGTGGTGTCAAACGATCACATATTTAGTCAGTCAACACAATAATCTTTTTTTTTTTCGATGCCACGCCCCATTCGCCCACAATGAGCAAAAAACTAGACACACCTCGGGAAAAATCGATGTTTTCGGCAAATATCTCAGTAACTTCAATGCCGTTTTTGGCGAACTTGTTCGTATCGTACAGTATTGTAATTATATAATTCGTGTGGAGACTAATTATATTAAACTATACTATACATTAAAATCGGACTATAAACAAGAAAACTAGAAGCGTTACAATATTGATAATTGAATGCAATATCAACCCATTGGTGCAAGCGAGATAGAAACACAGATAGAAACATGTTCGAACGTTTTCTCTGTCTGTGTGTCGGCAGCGCTGCCCGCGGTCGCTGGCTGCGCCGAATACACATACATACATACATATTTGCATCATACACATATTGTCAAACAGATTTCAGAGATGGTAAGAGCTACAAGTTCGAGCTTGGTGTCAAACGATCACATATTTAGTCAGTCAATACAAGAATCTTTTTTTTTTTCGATGCCACGCCCCATTCGCCCACAATGAGCAAAAACTAGACACACCTCGGGAAAAAAATCGATGTTTTCGGCAAATATCTCAGTAACTATGGCAACTAGGATCACCAATTTGGGTACGGAGGTTCTTAGCGACAGCATAGTTGCATTGCCATTTAAAATTTTGGACTGCCACGCCCCCTTTTCCCAATACTTTATGGGGTCTGCCACGCCTCCTTCTGCCTGTTACATACTTTTGCACAAACCCAATATACTCTTGCAGAGAGTATAATAAATTAGGAAAATATATAAATAAGGACTAAAAATGTATAGCTTTAACAAAAATATATATGTATGTATAAATTATGCTAAAGAGCTAAGGTAAACGTTTAATATTGGGTGGTGCTACAAAATATTTTAAATGTTGCAGGGTAGGGGTGGGTAGTTGCGGCAAAAACATCGATGCCGCCAATAGAGATGGGCGATAGTTGTTAAGTGTTGGTAGTGTTTGTGTAAAGTAGTAGTGACGATGTCGAGGTTTCCCAATCGAGGACTTTGGATTGTACGCTCAGAGGGCATTGGTTAACAACCCCGATATAGCCATGTCCGTCTATCTGTCTGTCCGTATGAACAAACAGATTTCAGAGATAGTAAGAGCTGCATGTTTGAGCTTGGCCTCTATCGACTACATATTTATTCAGTCAATACTTTTTCGCTCAGAAATGCATCGATCATCACACCGCAACCCAAAGCAACTGCACAAGGGTATCATAAAATCTATGCATAAACAAGTAAGTAAGGCTACAGTCGATCGAGCCGACTGTAAAAGACCCCGTACTGCCATAGTAGTCCGCATATGTATTTAATTATACCCTTGCAAAGGGTATTATGTTTTTGGCACGAAGTTTGTAATGCATTGAAGAAGGCGTTTCCGACCACATAAATTATATATATTCTTGATCAGCATCAACAGCATCAATAGCAATGTCCGTCTATTTCTATGCGAACTAGTCTCTCAGTTTTAAAGCTATCTTGATGAAATTTGGAACAGATCTTTATTCTTTCCAGATCCAGATCCAGATCGGACCACTATATCATATAGCTCCCTTAGGAACAATCGGTTGAAAATGCTTAGTATGAACATTTTCGGTGTCTATTAACCGATTTCAACGCAGAATGAATTTCTCATTGTCTACCATCTGTTGACCAAATTTCATCCAAATCGGACCATTATATCATATGGCTGCCACAGGAACAATCGCTGATAACACTAAGTATGCAAATTTTCAGTGGTTTGAGCAATTTTCACAAAATTTTTGTTTTTGATATAACTTCCTATCTGCTGACCTTTATTCAAAGCGGACTTCTATATCATGTAGCTGCCATAGGAATAATCGGTTAAAATACTTGATATGAAAAGGATAGGAACAATCGGTTGAAATGTTTAGAAAGAAATAGTTTGTTTAAATACCACCTTTTCATTTGTGAATGATATATTTACCTATTTCAGTAAATTAGGGATAAGTACCTGCGACAACTATTTGATATTATGTCTATGTTGACCTATCATTAAAATTGTGAAAAGTTCAAATAAGCAGCTAAGTTACTATTATGTTATTAAACTCTCTGTCTGTCTGCCTGTCTGTCTATCAGACAGATTTCACAGATGGTAAAGCTACAAGTTCGATCGTGGTGTCAAACGATCACATATTTAGTCAGTCAACACAATAATCTTTTTTTTTTTTTTCGATGCCACGCCCCATTCGCCCACAATGAGCAAAAAACTAGACACACCTCGGGAAAAATCGATGTTTTCGGCAAATATCTCAGTAACTTCAATGCCGTTTTTGGCGAACTTGTTCGTATCGTACAATATTGTAATTATATAATTCGTGTGGAGACTAATTATATTAAACTATACTATACATTAAAATCGGACTATAAACAAGAAAACTAGAAGCGTTACAATATTGATAATTGAATGCAATATCAACCCATTGGTGCAAGCGAGATAGAAACACAGATAGAAACATGTTCGAACGTTTTCTCTGTCTGTGTGTCGGCAGCGCTGCCCGCGGTCGCTGGCTGCGCCGAATACACATACATACATACATATTTGCATCATACACATATTGTCAAACAGATTTCAGAGATGGTAAGAGCTACAAGTTCGATCGTGGTGTCAAACGATCACATATTTAGTCAGTCAATACAAGAATCTTTTTTTTTTTCGATGCCACGCCCCATTCGCCCACAATGAGCAAAAAACTAGACACACCTCGGGAAAAATCGATGTTTTCGGCAAATATCTCAGTAACTATGGCAACTAGGATCACCAATTTGGGTACGGAGGTTCTTAGCGACAGCATAGTTGCATTGCCATTTAAAATTTTGGACTGCCACGCCCCCTTTTCCCAATACTTTATGGGGTCTGCCACGCCTCCTTCTGCCTGTTACATACTTTTGCACAAACCCAATATACTCTTGCAGAGAGTATAATAAATTAGGAAAATATATAAATAAGGACTAAAAATGTATAGCTTTAACAAAAATATATATGTATGTATAAATTATGCTAAAAATGTCTACGTGTGAGTAGATTTCCTGTCGGAAGTGGAATGCATAGCCTAGAGTTGTAGAGCTAAGGTAAACGTTTAATATTGGGTGGTGCTACAAAATATTTTAAATGTTGCAGGGTAGGGTGGGTAGTTGCGGCAAAAACATCGATGCCGCCAATAGAGATGGTCGATAGTTGTTAAGTGTTGGTAGTGTTTGTGTAAAGTAGTAGTGACGATGTCGAGGTTTCCCAATCGAGGACTTTGGATTGTACGCTCAGAGGGCATTGGTTAACAACCCCGATATAGCCATGTCCGTCTATCTGTCTGTCCGTATGAACAAACAGATTTCAGAGATAGTAAGAGCTGCATGTTTGAGCTTGGCCTCTATCGACTACATATTTATTCAGTCAATACTTTTTTCGCTCAGAAATGCATCGATCATCACACCGGAACCCAAAGCAACTGCACAAGGGTATCATAAAATCTATGCATAAACAAGTAAGTAAGGCTACAGTCGATCGAGCCGACTGTAAAAGACCCCGTACTGCCATAGTAGTCCGCATATGTATTTAATTATACCCTTGCAAAGGGTATTATGTTTTTGGCACGAAGTTTGTAATGCATTGAAGAAGGCGTTTCCGACCACATAAATTATATATATTCTTGATCAGCATCAATAGCATCAATAGCAATGTCCGTCTATTTCTATGCGAACTAGTCTCTCAGTTTTAAAGCTATCTTGATGAAATTTGGAACAGATTTTTATTCTTTCCAGATCCAGATCCTGATCGGACCACTATATCATATAGCTCCCTTAGGAACAATCGGTTGAAAATGCTTAGTATGAACATTTTCGGTGTCTATTAACCGATTTCAACGCAGAATGAATTTCTCATTGTCTACCATCTGTTGACCAAATTTCATCCAAATCGGACCATTATATCATATGGCTGCCACAGGAACAATCGCTGATAACACTAAGTATGCAAATTTTCAGTGGTTTGAGCAATTTTCACAAAATTTTTGTTTTTGATATAACTTCCTATCTGCTGACCTTTATTCAAAGCGGACTTCTATATCATGTAGCTGCCATAGGAATAATCGGTTAAAATACTTGATATGAAAAGGATAGGAACAATCGGTTGAAATGTTTAGAAAGAAATAGTTTGTTTAAATACCACCTTTTCATTTGTGAATGATATATTTACCTATTTCAGTAAATTAGGGATAAGTACCTGCGACAACTATTTGATATTATGTCTATGTTGACCTATCATTAAAATTGTGAAAAGTTCAAATAAGCAGCTAAGTTACTATTATGTTATTAAACTCTCTGTCTGTCTGTCTGTCTGTCTATCAGACAGATTTCACAGATGGTAAAAAGCTACAAGTTCGATCGTGGTGTCAAACGATCACATATTTAGTCAGTCAACACAATAATCTTTTTTTTTTTTTTTCGATGCCACGCCCCATTCGCCCACAATGAGCAAAAAACTAGACACACCTCGGGAAAAATCGATGTTTTCGGCAAATATCTCAGTAACTTCAATGCCGTTTTTGGCGAACTTGTTCGTATCGTACAGTATTGTAATTATATAATTCGTGTGGAGACTAATTATATTAAACTATACTATACATTAAAATCGGACTATAAACAAGAAAACTAGAAGCGTTACAATATTGATAATTGAATGCAATATCAACCCATTGGTGCAAGCGAGATAGAAACACAGATAGAAACATGTTCGAACGTTTTCTCTGTCTGTGTGTCGGCAGCGCTGCCCGCGGTCGCTGGCTGCGCCGAATACACATACATACATACATATTTGCATCATACACATATTGTCAAACAGATTTCAGAGATGGTAAGAGCTACAAGTTCGAGCTTGGTGTCAAACGATCACATATTTAGTCAGTCAATACAAGAATCTTTTTTTTTTTCGATGCCACGCCCCATTCGCCCACAATGAGCAAAAAACTAGACACACCTCGGGAAAAATCGATGTTTTCGGCAAATATCTCAGTAACTATGGCAACTAGGATCACCAATTTGGGTACGGAGGTTCTTAGCGACAGCATAGTTGCATTGCCATTTAAAATTTTGGACTGCCACGCCCCTTTTCCCACACTTGAAAAAACTTCAAATGCCGTTTTTTGCGAACTTGTTCTTATCGTACAGTATTGTAGTGTATAATTCGTGTGGAGACTAACTATATTAAACTATACTGAAAGGCGCATTAAAATCGGACTATAAACAAGAAAACTAGAAGCGTTACAATATTGATAATTGAACGCAATATCAACCCATAGGTGCAAGCGAGACAGAAACACACAAGCACATGTTCCAACGTTTTCGCTTCTTGTGTGGCGGCAGCGCTGCCCGCTGAAGCTGGCTGCGCCGAATACACACATACAAGCATATATGTAGCATTGTCAAACGTACATATGAATGTGTATTCGCATGCAAACAAACAGATGTGTGTTTGATTATGCTTTGATTGTTGTTGTTTCAACATATTTTAATGCAAGTACTACGCATACGATTTTAATCATTTAATCGGGAAAAATGCAGAGAGTATTATATAGTCTGGCGTGCTCGACTGTACTTTTCTTTCTTGTTGTTTTTAGTTTTGTATGAAATTATTAACAACAAATGTTTTGTGTTAATAAATAAATGTTCTAATTTTTAAACAAATAGTTTCCACTGACGAACATGGGTGACTTAAAATTGTTAGCAGTTTTATGGAGATTTAGGAGATCACTGTTTTAGGAGATTACTGTTTTTTTTTTAAGTTTAAAAGAGTTTGAAAACACGGTTATCGGTTCTGAACGTAGCACCAACTGAACTCCTACAGCAGACAATTTTTACCTTTATACCATTTGTTCGTCAATAAGTTCAATCAATATTTTAAAAACAATTTTTCAGAGGTATCCGAAAATCATTATTGGTTGAACCTAGTATTTAATTGTTATGCAGGTGACATACATTAAAGGAAAAATAGAAACTTTGAGAAAATGTTCGGAGAAATTATTTCACCGACAAGGGGTATCTGTTGAGCCTATCGATACCTAATTTTTGGGGGATGGGGGATAAAAGGATAGTAGACACAAAGCATACTAAACTAATTCTTTCTTCAACATGTTCAGACGTGTCCATCAGCAGAGGGATGGGGGTGAGGGGATCTTTTCAAAATCAATTTGATTAGTATTCTCTGTAGATTATAGAAAACACATTAAATGTGACAGTAGTAATAAAATCAATGACATGGGACATACTCAGCATGTGGATCGAGAACTAAATTTGGGGTTGCATCGGGAACACCTACAAGACATTCAATATGTTCAAACATGTGAAGACCGTATTTATAAAAGAAACTGATTTGAGCAAAAGAAAGGTAATTAGTATTCAGTGTTAGAAAGTTAGTTAAAAGTAATAGTAGTCATAAAATCAATGACATGAATATAGAATTAATTTTGGGGTTGAACAGATTTGAGCAAAAGAAAGGTAATTAGTATTCAGTGTTAGAAAGTTAGTTAAAAGTGATAGTAGTCATAAAATCAATGACATGGATATAGAATTAATTTTGGGGTTGAACAGAAGACACCTGTAACGCATTCAACACGTTCTGACATGTTTAGACTCCTTTTTTAAGAGAAAGAGATTTAAGCAAACGAAAACAAGATAGAAAAGTACAGCCGAGCGCGCCCGAGCGCTCTGCATTTGTTCTCGATTAAATCATTAAAATCGGTATCGAGATATTACTATGTGAATTACTTGCATTAAAACACGTTGAAACAAAAACAATATAAGCATAATCCAACACACATCTGCTTGTTTGTATGCGAATACACATACATTTGACAATATATGATGCATATATGCATGTATGTGTGTATTCGGCGCAGCTAGCAGCCATCACACAAGCAGCGAAAACGTTCGAACATGTGCTTGTGTGTTTCTGTCTCGCTTGCACCAATGGGTTGATATTACGTTCAATTATCAATATTGTAACGCTTCTAGTTTTCTTGTTTATAGTCCGATTTTAATGCGCCTTTCAGTATAGTTTAATATAGTTAGTCTCCACACGAATTATATAATTACAATACTGTACGATACGAACAAGTTCGCCAAAAACGGCATTGAAGGTTCCAGACTATTTTATCAAATGTGGGAAAAGTGGGCGTGGCAGTCAAAAATTTTAAATGGCAATGCAACTATGCTGTCGCTAGGAACCTCCGTACCCAAATTGGTGATCCTAGGTGCCATAGTTACTGAGATATTTGCCGAAAACATCGATTTTTCCCGAGGTGTGTCTAGTTTTTTGCTCATTGTGGGCGAATGGGGCGTGGCATCGAAAAAAAAAAAGAATATTGTTTTGACTGACTAAATATGTGATCGTTTGACACCAAGCTCGAACTTGTAGCTCTTACCATCTCTGAAATCTGTTTGTTCATACGGACAGACGGACATGGCTATATCGACTCGGCTTGTGATGCTGATCAAGAATATATATACTTTATGAGGTCTGCCACGCCTCCTTCTTCCTGTTACATACATTCCAACTCAACGAGTAACGGGTATAAAAATATTACTTTGTGATAAAAAAAAGTATTTCCAATTTTTTTTATACGTCTAATATGGACAGAAACATTAGTGAACTTTGACCTAAAATTACTGATCCCACTGTTTAAATCGAGAAGACCTTTTGCAGACAATAAAATACCTTATTGATGCAGATGTAGTCAACGCAATTTATTGCGAATTGCCTATCTTGGTCTTTTTACAACACAAGTTGGTTGAAGCCTTCCCTTCAACTACTTTTAAACATTGCACGAATTTAGTTACTGACGTGACAAATAAAACAGAACAAAGAGAAATTGCCACTACCGAACATATCCGAGCGCACCGTGCAGCTCAAGAAAATATTCAGCAGATACTTCGGGATTACTTTTTCCCAAAAATGGGCAAGCTTACAGCAAAGATAGCTGCAAACTGCAGAATATGCTCTGTAAATAAACACAATCGCCATCCTGTTAAGCAGTTGGTAGCCAAAACACCAAACTGATAAAAAGCATTTCTTGACTTGTGTCGACAAATTGTCAAAGTCCGCAATAGTGCGACCTATTTCTTCACGTTCAATCGTGGACATAAAAACCCCAATCTTGCAAATTGTCAATTCATTTGCAAAGACTAAAACCATCTATTGCGGCAGTGAAAGGTCTCTTAACTCCGAGGATATTAGAAACATACTGCACATTCATATAGGTTAGGATATTTGTTTATATCAGTATTGGTGATCTCTACTTTAACGAATGGCATTACAATTACGGCAAAGGTGACAATTAATTTAGTTACTGACAATGACATGACCATATGTGACGAATACGGATACTTCGGACATACCACGAACATTACAATTTACGAAACGTACATCGACGAGACTAGACGAGCAACTGACAGCATTATTAAAAGGATTTACGAAAACTACTTACGACAAACCATGGACGTTTAGAAGCTACCATAATGGAACATCATAGGCAGGCCCGGAGTTTAAACATGTTGGGGTCCGCGCTAAAGGTAATTGCAGGCACACCGGACTTTGACGACTGGGAACAGATTATGTTCCGACAGACACAATTGACTGATGCAGAAAACCGACAGGTAGAGATAAATTACAAGGTTCAAGAAAAAATTAATGAGATAAAAAAATATAAAATCAATTCATAAAACACATGATACAGACCCAAATTATATTTTTGAAATTATTATGTCAAAAACAGAATTATTATCATTCATTTGGAAGACCTAATTCTTACAATAACACTTGCTAAAGTAAATTTTATCAGCCTCCTTATTTTGGATAACATTGATATTAAAGAGTTGGCAAATGAGCACGCCACAAATTATAGCTATCAGACATATTAGGAGTATCTAGCAGTAAAGCCTTCCAAAATCTTGACATTCTATATTTTTTAATCAAATACCCTAAACCTGTTTTAGTTTTGTAAAAAAAATTATTATTTACACAATACAACATAAAAACATAATATTAGATCTTGGGGATAGTAGCACAGTAGCCGATTGCGGAACCCAGACTTTCCATCAATCCGACTCCGCATTATGCACCACGTTCTGAAGAAGATTTCAAAATGCAACCTGCGCACAACAACTGATGTCCGGAGCTGTCGCACACTGCAACACTCGACCCGGCCATCTACCCCTAGTAACATTGATTGGAGACGGCATCATAATTATCAATGATGCCACCATGAAAGTTAAGGACATCAAGGGTAACGGCCAAATAATCAACGGAACATAGATACTTGGCGGTCTTTGACGACGGTGTATTGCTGAACGCCACACTTTACGTGAACAGCCTCGGAGTGTTAAGCAAAAAACCTGCAGTCTCCATTACTGCGCTAATAAACCTTTCTGGTCATCACGAACACCTGAGCTTTCTCTTCCTCCACGGTCTGAGTCTACAAAACCTACGACACATTGGCAATCTGCAATCTGCCATGCAAGCGATGATTGACCAATGGGACCACGAGGCAATAGGTGAGAAACTATGTCAGCGACGTCGCTTCACATCGCGACATTTAGGGTCTAAATGGGTAGCATAAATTATTTTTAAGTCTCAGCTTATGAAGTACAGCTCATTCGATCAATTGGTCGTCTTAAATAAAGTAAATAAAACTATTTACTCCGAGTCTCGTTTGTATATCTTATATCTGCCACGCCTCCGTCTGTCTGTTAAATACTTTGCAATAATCCAATATACTCTTGCAGAGAGTATAAGACTCTTGTTGGATTCTCGCTCTCAGGTGAATTTCATGACGGAAGAAATCGATCAAGCTTTGCGCCTTCAACGCAAAAACAAATGCTTAAACGTAAAGTCGGTTGGACAGTCTAGTAGGGGTCCATGAATTTTCTCCAAATTGAGCTAACATGTAAAAGGTGGTGTTTCTGCCTCGTTGACCAAGGACGGATCAATAAAAGTTGACAAATAGTAAAAGTTAAACCAAGATGAAGTAACAGATTTTAAGCAGAAATACGAAAGAAGAAGCAGCAGAATGTGTGCAGCATTATAAAACAACAAAGTAAAGTACAGTCGAGCGCGCCCGACCGTATAATACTTTCTGCATTTGTTCCGATTAAATTATTAAAATCGGTATCCAGATATTACAATGCGTAGTACTTGCATTAAAATATGTTGAAACAAAAACAATCTAAGCATAATCAAACATACATCTGTTTGTTTGCATGCGAATACCCATACATATGTACGTTTGACAATATGTGCTGCATATATGTATGCATGTGTGTATTCGGCGCAGCCAGCGAAAACGTTCGAACATGTGCTTGTGTGTTTCTATCTCGCTTGCACCTATGGGTTGATATTGCGTTCAATTATCAATATTGTAACGCTTCTAGTTTTCTTGTTTATAGTCCGATTTTAATGCGCCTTTCAGTATAGTTTAATAGTACTAGTTACTCTCCACACGAATTATATAATTACAATACTGTACGATACGCATTGAAGGCATTGAAGTTTGAAAACTATTTTATCGATTGCTGGAAAAGTGGGCGTGGCAGTTCAAAATTTTAAATAGCAACGCAACAATGCTGTCGCTACGAACCTCCGTACCAGAATTGGTGATCCTAGGTGCAATAGCTACTGAGATATTTGCCGAAAACATCGATTTTTCCCGAGGTGTGTCTAGTTTTTTGCTCATTGTGGGCGAATGGGGCGTGGCATCGAAAAAAAAAGATTCTTGTATTGGCTGACTAAATATGTGATCGTTTGACACCAAGCTCGAACTTGTAGCTCTTACCATCTCTGAAATCTGTTTGTTCATACGGACAGACAGACAGACAGACAGACAGACAGACGGACATGGCTATATCGACTCGGCTTGTGATGCTGATCAAGAATATATATACTTTATGGGGTCTGCCACGCATAAAATATAAAAAAAAAGTTGTATTTTAATATTAAAGTGCCGTTCTGCTTCTCAAATCCTCAGTAGTGCTCGATTATGGACAACTTCGCCAACAATTAAAAGACGAACTTAGCTTTGATTATCTCTGTAGTTCCCAAATTCATAGTCCGCTGTTTCACCAAACAAAAACTGACAAAGAAAGCTTAAACGAGTATATATTGCAGATACGCTACAGAATCTGTAATAAGGCACATAGTTAATGGATTAAAACTAAAGAGTGAAAAAAACTACACATTAAACGGCTGCGATGCGGCTATTTTGTTACTATTGAAATCGAGAGAAAGGTGTTCTATTTTAATATGTCATTCTTGAAAGGACTGGGAAACATCAGAACGCTACCCGTTGGACATTTTTAAGCAGAAGTTACGATCGATCGAGTTTGTTCAACCCACACTTATTGGAGGTCGATGACTACGCCATTTGATGCGATTTGTTATTAGAACACGACTTCATTTCAAAATTCTGTTACGAGTATACGAATATAACTTGCAAAAGATATTAGTTTGCTAGTTTTTTCCAAAATAAATCTATGGGCGGAAATATGAATATTAAAATGTGGTCGAAACCTATGTGCAGCGTACTGCCTCGAATGAGCGGCTCTCTTCCGTCCACCTCCATTCTTGACTGTCTACTCAGAGATCTACCAAATCCACAATTGGCCTATCCGTTCTTTCACCGAAGCTCGCAAATTGATGTGCTAATCGATGCATGCTTCCGTCTATTCCCTTGAGGGGTGTCCAAGCTCAGGTTTGCGGCTCGTTGCCTGCACAAGACCGATTGCCTTGGCGCAGTTCTTAAGAAATGAAGCTCGTTTGCAGAAGAACCCTTTCTTAAACACCACATATAATGCGGTGTTGCAAGAATATATCTAGTTGGGTCATATTGTCCGAGACCCGCCTCCAACCGACGCATTGAATTTCTACCTCCCGCACCCCACCGTGTTCAAACCTGACAGTACATCCATCAAACACCGCGAAATATTTAAGGCATCTTGTCCGTCCACTAATAGCCTTAATGACGTTCTACATACTGGCTCAACCCTGCAAGCCGATCAAATGTTGCAGATCCTCACGTGGAGATTCTTCCGCAATGTCTTCAACGGCGACTTAGTAAAGATGCATCGACAAAAACAGCCATGCCGATGGACCACATTCGTTGCAAATCGAGTAACTGTCATGTCTAAGGTAGCAGCAACCGATAATTGGGCCCATGTCCGATCTAAATGATACCCCGCAGACATTGCGAGCGTGGCGTATTTGCTCCTGAACTGACTGCTAGTAATTTGTGGTTTCACGTTCCAGAATGGCTCCAACAATCAGAAACGGGCGGCTGTTGCGCATATTAACGTTGTTGTAGCTAATGTGATTCAGAGGTCAGCTCAAGTCGCTGCTGCTGAAGTGACAACATAAAGTTGGGATAGGTGTAACATTGGAGTTTAAACGTTTGGTCATAAATGGCCGCGATCTAAGTTTTGGTTAAAAAGGTAATCGAGATAAGTGAAATTTTGCACCGATTCACTTACCGTTAAGAGATTGGAACAACACTAGATGTTTCTAAGGCTGGTTTTTAAGCAGGCTGGTCTTCTACTGTGACTAAAGCTGCTATTGTCCCAAAAGTCAAAAAAGACCCCAGAACATCGAGCTAAAGAGAAGCCATGGAATTGAATTCGGCGACGGTCCCTACACAGAATTTTGGTGTCAGAATTAATAAAGTTTTCTAACAAAGTGCAAACAGTGTAAAAAATATTAGCTGTTGACCGCATAAACAACAAGTAAGAAAGGCTACAGTCGACGTGCCGACTGTATAAGACCGCGTACTCCTTGTAGTGCGCATACAAAAATACTTACAAACTTAAAAGAAGCAGCAGTAGACTGATTCATATTTTTTAAAATACAAATTTAAAAAAGATAATAGTTTAAATTAAAATTTAAAAAAGTAAAAAAAGTTACACGCTAGCTGCAATCGAACCCGCGGTATCAGACACAGGATTCTCACATGTCGCCACTCTACCATATACACCACACCTTAATTTGCAGGTACTGCTGATTATCTGCATTTACATATAATAATGTTTTGTTATAGAAAAAGAAAACAAATGCCTGTCTGCGCTGGGGTTCGAAACGCAGACCTCATGTTTCTCTAATGCATGTCATATCACTTGGACCACAGCACTGTTGACAATGAGGACGGCTAAAGTAGATAAACATTGATTTACCACTTTTCTTCAAACACGTACATAAATTACAATTTTTAACATTTTTGACCAATTTGTTTCACATGTAGTAGTTGTACGATTTGGACCAAATTTGGTGAAGTTACTTTTAATAATTCTGTGTGAGTTTGGCTGCGATCGCTTAGCAAATACTACATGTCTTCATACAAATTTTTTGTTTTTGACCTTAATAGTTGTACCATACACCTACTGTGTAAATTTTACGATAGCTTTCATAGTTTCAAAGTTGTAGTGCAATAAAAACTGTTTTTTACAATTTGCGGGGGCGGTAGGGGCGTGGCAAAAATTTGAAATAAACTTAACCTGCCTGCAATATAGACGGACTTTCATTCCAAATCTGGTGGCTCTAGCTCTTGTAGTTTAAAAGATCCAGGTGTTCATACGGACGGACGGACAGACGGACAGACAGACAGACGGACAGACAGACAGACGGACATTGCTATATCGACTCGGCTGTTGATGCTGATCTAGAATATATATACTTTATGGGGTCGGCCACGCCTCCTTCTGCCTGTTACGCACATTTCGCTTCTGACAAACCTAATAGACCCCTATACTCTTTTTTAGAGTAAGGGGTCTAAAAATTATTAGACAACTTGGATGGCTTAAGATTTATTCTTAGCAATTTGGTGTCTCACTTATTCAATGGTCACACAGGAAATAGGCCGATCGAGGAAGTCGACACCTACTCGAAATATCATATGCCCAAAGGTGATTTGCATGCATTATCGATTAACCGCATGTATTGTTAAATCCTGCCATCGATCGACAGTGCCTTAACATACCAGCTGTTGCTATCGTGAAACAGTCGTGCCCAATATAATGCATACAAAAAACAAGAAAGAAAGGTACAGTCGAGCGCGCCCGACCGTATAATACTCTCTGCATTTGTCCCGATTAAATTATTAAAATCGGTATCGAGATATTACAATGTGAATTACTTGCATTAAAACACGTTGAAACAAAAACAATCTAAGCATAATCAAACACACATCTGTTTGTTTGCATGCGAATACACATACGTTTGACAATATGTATAAGATGCAAATATGTATGTATGTATGTGTGTATTCGGAGAAAGCCAGCGACCGCGGGCAGCGCTGCCGACACACAGGCAGTGAAAACGTTCGAACATGCGCTTGTGTGTTTCTATCTCGCTTGCACCTATAGGTTGATATTGCGTTCAATTATCAATATTGTAACGCTTCTAGTTTTCTTGTTTATAGTCCGATTTTAATGCGCCTTTCAGGATAGTTTAATATAGTTAATCTCCACACGAATTATATATAACCATACTGTATGATATGAACAAGTTCGCAAAAAACGGCATTTGAAGTTTTTTCAAGTGTGGGAAAAGGGGGCGTGGCAGTCCAAAATTTTAAATGGCAACGCAACAATGCTGTCGCTAGGAACCTCCCGTTCCAGAATTGGTGATCCTAGGTGCCATAGTTACTGAGATATTTGCCGAAAACACAAATTTTTTACGAGGTGTGTCCAGTTTTTAGCTTATTGTGGGCGAATGGGGCATTGCATCGAAAAAAAAAAGATTCTTGTATTGACTGACTAAATATGTGATCGTTTGACACCAAGCTCGAACTTGTAGCTCTTACCATCTCTGAAATCTGTTTGTTCATACGGAAAGACAGACAGACAGACGGACATGGCTATATCGACTCGGCTTGTGATGCTGATCAAGAATATATATACTTTATGGGGTCTGCCACGCCTCATTCTGCCTGTTACATACTTTTGCACAAACCCAATATACTCTTGCAGAGAGTATAATAAATGTTATGTGTTACATACGTTAAGGCGCACCCCTACACCGCAGGTTTGAACTTAGTATGGACGACAAAGATAAAAGCTGAAAAAGGGTGATTCATGAATTACCAGAGATCTTTAGCATGAAATGTCCCTAACTCTTGACCTTCTAAGTCTTCTAAAAGATATAATGACTTTCCTAACTTATTTTTGATGCATACTTCTATACCAACAGGTGCTAGCTTTGCATTAAAATTTGCTGCTGCATTGCTTAAGGCAAAATTTCGTTTAACAACTTGTTGACCAACCTCAAATGAACGAGGTATCGCTCGAAAATTATATGCTTGCTTATATTTCTCATAAGCTTTAGATGTTTTCCAATATTTGATCGAATCTTATGAAAGTCGACGGTCCTATCCAATCATTCAGTGTAGTAGTTTGTAATCGTTACCATGCGTTATCATGTGTTGTTCAAACACTATTCAAAGTCCAAGATAGCCCACCGTCGCCCAGACTAACGACTAACTATCGGTTATAGTCGCGAGCACCAAAAACGTTACGTGTGCATGTGCACATGCATGGGGACAACTGAAACAACTGCTACTATAGGCGGTGCAACGCATACGATGAATCACGACTTCCACTCAATAGAGGAGTACAGGCTACCCCTATGCGGTAAAAGTCACGATCACCCACTCAAGCATACACCACCACAAGGCGCTACCAAAACGTGTTCTTGGTAGTCGCCGGGGCGGAGTTGCTAGCGTATGCACTGCACGGATCACTGGTGCGTTGTGCTTGTCAACTCGATCGTAAGTTTGTAAAAACACTAACTCCAGTCAATTAATTGGCGCGCCGATTGCCAAAATTCCATTCTGTCGACGTCGCTTCTTTCGCTGCTCCGCCCTTGACAGACATATTTTGTGCACAGATGCAACAGCGCTTTTCCCGGCGTCGGTCGCTTTTGCCTACAATTAGATGCTAGGCAGCGCTGCTTATGCCTCTGCTTCTCTTTTGTTGCGTGCCAAACTCCCAAGTCGACGCAGGTTTCCGCGCACTGCGCATGTGTCGTCGCTCTTTGTTTTCGCCTCTCTATCCGATCTCGCTGTGCGTGCGTGTGCGACAAGAGCACATTGTTCTCTGTCTAGCTGCCGTGTTGACTAGCGGCTTCCAGTGAGAACATTACTCGCCGCTTATTCTTTGTTCACTGCCTGCTGACAATTATGGGACTTTACCCGTGTTACAAACAAACCGTGCGCTCTGGCATTTTTCTAGCCAGTGCGCCTTTACAATTGTGCGCTCATTTTATGGCTCGTCACAATACTAAAGGAAAACCCTTGCAACTTAATTGCCCATCGTGCCAATCTTCCACTCAGATCAGACAAATTCATTAACCAGCGCAAACTTGCATGACCAGTTACGACTTTAAAGGTCTGTCCTTCAATATATATTCTGAATTTCTTTATAGCTAGAACAACTGGTAAGCATTCGAGCTCAGTTACCGTGTAATTGCGTTGTGCTTTATTTAATTTTTTAGACATATACGCAACAGGCCTTTCGCATCCTGAATCATCACCTTGAGCCAACACTGCTCCAACCCCGTATAAGGAAGCATCGCACTGAATCACGAATGGCTTTTCATAATTGGGATGGATAAAAAAGGGAGCTGTGCATAACCTGCGCCTAATTTCTTCGAAAGCAGGTTGTGCCGAATCATTCCATTCAAACGATTTGCCCCGTAATAATTCTGTAAGAGGGAATATAACTGTAGAATACTGAGATATGAATCTTTGGTACCATCCCGTCATGCCTAGGAATCATCTCAACTGCTTTTGTGTCTTTGAAACTGGAAAGTCATTCACAGCTTGAAACTTATTAGCGTTTGTTTGGAGAGTACCTTCTCCTACAATATATCCCAAATAATCAGCTTTACTTAGCCCAAACTGACTTTTGCTTACATTAATTGTCAGTCCAGCTTTGTGTAATTGAGTAGAAACTGTTTGCAAGGTGTTCTAAATTATCATCAAAATGAGCTGACATTACTAAGAGATCATCAAGATATACGAAGACGTGTGATTTTAGTTAATATGGAATGACATAATCCATCAGTCTACACATGGTCTGAGGCGCATTGGTCCAACAAAATTGATATAATGGTTGTGAATCATGGAAGTAATTTTTCTTTAGCAGGGGACAAATCATAGAATATTTGTTTACTTGGCTTGGCATCTGTTGTGTCGATATTATGTTCTACTAGCTTTGATTTGTGCATTATTACGAAATATTAACATATTTTTATTAATACTCAGCTGTGTTTTTGTTTGTGCCCGTTTTTGCTGTGACCTTTGCTCCCTTTTCGTTGCTCTGCTGAGCAATATATAAGTTTGTGTGTTTGTTCGCTTGCACACAATTTCTCACTTGCGCTTGCATCCACGGTTTGCCTTTGTTGATTAACTGTTTCTCGTTAACATTTGTTTTTGCATTCTTGCGAATTCTGTTTTCGAGCTTATTTGTTTACATCTAAGGTATTTTGTGTACTCTTATTTTTTTCTCCTTGTCACTCTATTTGCTGAGTTATTTTTGAGTGAAATGGCATGCTGCAAAAACAATTGCAATTATGGTCCATCTCGTGACAGTGACCAACCAAATTATGTGCACTGTTGGTTGTGTGACAACATTATGCATATAAAATGTGCTGGTCTTAATGGGCGTGAATTCAAAAAATTCATATCCTCAGCCAAAGTAGGCAGTGGTGGATTACGATGGTCATGTCCAGTTTGTATTGAGCTGCAATGTGATTTTTCACGTATGTATAATACTGTGAAAAATCAATTTCTTAAGTTGCGCTCACTTGCTAAGAAGCTTAACACTGATTTTGATATTAGTGCCGACTTGCTTAGCAATTATAAGTTTGAGACCCCACCTGATCCCACCTGTTCTCAGCAACAACTTACTTTGCCTGTTCCGCCTGGTTCACTCCTCACCTCACCTCTGCATAATGGGCCTCCCCTTTTATCCTTTTCTCCCTCTCCCAGTAACTCTTCACCCCCTCCTTCCCATATTCCTCCTGTAACATCTCCTGTACCTGATCAACCCACAGGTGCCAATGTTCCTTTCCCAGCACTGCCTGTCCCCCCTGTAACCGATCCATCACCCACTACAATAAAATCAGTGGCTGTTAATGGAGTTGCGGCTAAGAGTAAAAACTCTAAAAGTCCCCCTAACCGAAGTAACAGTCGATCTACTGCCACCCCCGCAGTCGCCCCTTCACCCCCTAATATAAATGTGGTACCTGGCATTACCCCTAATGTTGCAAATGTTGCAACTCCCATAATTGTTCAGCCGCCTCTGCTTACCGTCGTGGCTCCACGCAAGCATATATTTATATCTAGGCTTTCCGCAGACACGACTATCGAGTCTGTGGCTGCATTTATCGCTTCCAAAACTCCTGGCAGCGTTAGTATATCTAAATTTAATTTCGCTGAGCCTAGAGAGATCTCCTCTTTTAAGATTAGTGTATCCCCTGAATTGTTTCCTGCCATATGTGATCCAAAGTTTTGGCCTCCTCATATGATTGTTCACGAGTTTAAACAGAAGATTAGAACTCGTGCAACTCCTGTCTCCCTTCCGACTAGTGGTCCATCTCAATCGGCCCCAGCAATAGTCTCAAAAAACTAGACTCTGACCAACTTTTCATTCTATATCAGAATGTAAGGGGTTTGGGGTCTAAATTAAAACAATTACATAAGAATAGTTTCTTTTTGATTCTGATATTGTTGCATTTTCAGAGACTTGGCTTAATTCTAGTATAGCTGATAATGAAATAATGTCATCAAAATATAATATATTTAGACGCGATCGTTCTAATCGACGTGGTGGTGGAGTCCTTATTTCAGTGAACTCCAGCCTTAATGCTGAAATAATAGATGTTTCATCACTAGAAGAAATTGAAATTGTTGCCGTTAAGGTTTCTTTTTCGTCATTTGCGCTTTATGTAACTTGTTCCTATATTCCTCCATCGTCTGAAATGTCGATTTATTTGCAACATTTCAATATCATTAAAGAAACACTTAGTCACATTCGTGATCATGATTTCTTTGTGACACTTGGTGATTTTAACTTGCCAAACGTTTCCTGGACGTGTTTTGACAAGTTTAATTACATTCCCACACCTAATAATGACTTTTTAGATGGTTTGATTGATCTTCCTCTTTTTCAAGTCAATCATATATATAATCGTCTAAACAGAATGCTGGATCTCATCTTTGTAAATGATTCATCCAGTGCCGTTGTCACTTTTCATCCCACTCTTGAACTATCCTTGACTATTCCTAATTCCTATTAAGCTCCTTCTTTCTCTTCCAAGTCGTGCCGTTGCTTCCGCAAAGGAAATTATCCTTTGCTAAATCAACTAATTCTTGCTACCGACTGGTCTATACTATACAGCACGATGATATTAACATAGCTGTCGAGTATTTTTACAACATTTTAAACTCAATCTTTGATGTCTGCATTCCATTTTGTGTTGTAAAGTCCGTTTCACGTAAACCACCTTGGTTTTCACCAAGACTATCCAACTTAAAAAACAAAAAATCTTAATATTTTAAAAAGTTTAAGCAGACAGGTTCTATCTTAGACTTTTAAATTATTCTAAATTAAAAGCTGCCTTTACCCTTCTCAATTCTCAATGCTATGAAAGTTATCTCGTTCGCTGCAAGAATCAATTTGCGCGTGATCCTAAACAATTCTTTAATTTTGTTAATTCTAAACGTAAATCTAGTACCTTACCCAATTCCTTCTTTTTCAATTCCTGTAAGTAATCGATGATTCGGCTGCTTCCGATCTCTTTGCTACCTTTTTTCAATCAACATACACCTCCAGTTTGCCTACTATCTTCTCTTACCCCTATAATCTCCCATCCACTAACTCTGTTTTCTTACCTCACATTACTGATAGTTGCATGCTTTCCTCAATTAACACCCTAAAGTCTTCCTTCTCTCCTGGGCCTGACATTATTCCAAGTTGTGTGCTCAAGGAGTGCTGTTTTTCCATAATAAAACCTCTCCTAATTCTTTTTAAACTTTCTTTAGAATCCTCTGTTTTTCCTAATTTATGGAAAGAATCTTACATTATCCCACTGCATAAAAAAGGATTTAAGTCGGATATATCCAACTACAGGGGAATTGCGAAGTTGTCAGCAATCCCTAAGCTCTTCGAAAGGATAATTACTTTGACGTTGCAACATCTCTGCAAGTCAATTATCTCCCCTGCCCAACACGGATTCGTTAAGAGTCGGTCGACTTCGACCAATCTATTGGAATTTACCTCTTTTATAAATGAGGCATTCCTTAATAGTAAAGCATTTGACTCTGTGAATCATAACGTCCTTTTACAAAAACTTAGTATTTTAGGCTTCCCACCTTCCATTCTTCTGTGGATATCTTCATATCTAACAGGTAGGACCCAAAGGGTTATGCTTAGATCAGCCATCTCTAAATCAGTTTTTGTTACTTCTGGAGTTCCCCAGGGTAATCACCTAGGACCCTTACTCTTTAATCTTTTTTATAAACGACCTTCCCTGTTCGCTATCCCATTGTCGCATACTTATGTATGCAGATGATGTGAAACTATTATTATCTTATAAGAACCCTTCGGATCATGCGTTATTACAAGATGATTTAAACACAATGCATAACTGGTGCATAACAAATCACTTGCACCTCAATTTCTCTAAATGCCTGTTTATGACTTTTAACAGGGTTACTCCTTACATAGCCAATTACTATATCGATAATGTACCCTTAAAACGCATACTATTAGTTGAAGATCTTGGTGTTCTCTTTGATAATAAATTAAGTTTCACACATCATATCTCCACAATTGTTAATAAAGCCAAGGGCACTCTTGGATTTATTAAACGCTGGTCTAAGGAATTTAATGATCCCTTCGTCACTAAACTTCTTTATACATCCCTTGTTCATGTGTCTGGTCTCCTAGACATGTTCATACTCAAGATATAATTGGGTCGGTGCAGAAGCAGTTTTTACTCTTCGCACTTAATTGGGACCCTAACCTTCGACTTCCATCCTACACCAACAGGCTCTTACTCCTCGATCTTCCATCCCTTATTTATCGTAGGAGAGTTTTTGGAGTTATTTTTCTTCATAAACTAATAATTGGCGATATCTGCTCCCCATCCCTCTTAGAACGTCTTAATTTTAACATTCCAGCCAGGGCAACCAGGTACTACATCCCTTTATTTCCTCCTACATGCACTACTGACCCTTTATTTCTTTCTACATGCACTACTGACAGTTATAATAAATACTATAGAATAATTGATACATCTCTCTCTCTTTTCCAACTTAAAGCTTCACTTTTCAGCCAACTCCGTTAAATCTCTGATTTCCATGGGCAGTATGTTTGGAATCCCTTCCATTCATACGTCCCTTTAAATCAGAGATCTTTCGTGGTAGTTTTGGCACACATTTTTATTGATCTGTTTGGTTTTTTCTGGGTTTTTCCCAGTCCTCGCAACAAATGTTGGATCAATTTCAATACTTTTTATCCCCAGATTAACTATTAATTAATTTATCAATCTAAATTAATAAATTTTTTTTAAGCCTTTTCAGTTTAAAATAAAATTTTTTTTCTTATTATATGTTTACCTTGTAAAATTTATTAATATTAATTTTAATTATATTTATAAACTTATTTTTGATTAATACTCGCGACTGATCTTAGTCTGCGTTAATAAATAAATAAATAAATAATCAAATAAATAAATAAATATCTCAGTAACTATGGCACCTAGGATCACCAATTTGGGTACGGAGGATCCTAGCGACAGCATAGTTGCATTGCCATTTAATTTAATTTTGGACTGCCACGCCCACTTTTCCCACACTTGAAAAAACTTCAAAAGATTCTTGTATTGACTGACTAAATATCTGATCGTTTGACACCAAGCTCGAACTTGTAGCTCTTACCATCTCTGAAATCTGATTGTTCATACGGACAGACAGACAGACAGACGGACAGACAGACGAACAGACGGACAGACGGACATGGCTATATCGACTCGGCTTGTGATGCTGATCAAGAATATATATACTTTATGGGGTCTGCCACGCCTCCTTCTGCCTGTTACATACTTTGCACAATATACTCTTGCAGAGAGTATAAAAAGAAAATTAAGCTCCTAGCTCTATGTGTGGCCTTTATGCCGCGAAAATCAACTTATCGCCCATAGTGCGATGTCTAAACCATCAGCAAAAGGAATTTGGACGATGGTGGACTCAATATCAGCAATATTTGAGTCGTTAATGTCAGTTGAAGATGAGCAATATTTCGCAAATGCAATCTTGATTCATCTAGTCATGTCGAAAGTAGATCCTTCAGCTGACTATAAAGCGAAGTGTAGAGTCGCAGTGTAGAGTTTGTTCTGGTCCTCTCAACACTCTCCTTCACAAATACGCACTCGTAGAAAATTCACAAGTCACGTTTTGCTTGACCTCGCTCAAGCCTTGCGCCTTCAACGCAAAAACAACTGCTACTGTCGTTTGGACAGTTGAGTTTAATTGCAAAAGCCAAAGTATCGACTACAGTTTCGTCTCGTGCATCGAAACATCAGTTCAGCAGCGAGTTTTGGGTGCTAAAATCGATTTGTAGCGGGAGCCAGATAATAATCTTCCCATCAATTGGTGGAAGATTCCAGGAAATGAGAAGAGTGGTCGGTTGCTACAAAGGACGTTGTTTGGTTGGATGGCATCAGGGCAGTACAAGAAAATGCTAACCAAAAGCCCAATATGCTGCTCAGCGATGCAACATATAAATACAAGATGTTCGTTTTGAAGACAGTGTAGATCGACACTGTGAGGTTGAAGCTTTTTCGGAGAAAAGTGTTTCGGCAAAATATTCTGCGGACAGAAGTGTTTCCTGAAATGTGCCAAAATGCATAAATTTTCGGCGCAAAGTATCAACTTTGAAATTAAATTTTGGGAGAAATAATCGATCAATCTTACAGTTGTTATTTTTTATTCAAATATAATTAATTCTTTATTAAATTCTGTAAAAATTTTAATTTTCATTTTATAACTGAATATTCCAAAAAAGTGTAAAAAATATTTTTTTTTTGGGCAGTTTTTATACTCTCTGCAAGAGTATATTGGGTTTGTGCAAAAGTATGTAACAGGCAGAAGGAGGCGTGGCAGACCCCAAAAAGTATATATATTCTTGATCAGCATCACAAGCCGAGTCGATATAGCCATGTCCGTCTGTCCGTCTGTCTGTCTGTCTGTCTGTCCGTCCGTATGAACAAACAGATTTCAGAGATGGTAAGAGCTACAAGTTCGAGCTTGGTGTCAAACGATCACATATTTAGTCAGTCAATACAAGAATCTTTTTTTTTTCGATGCCACGCCCCATTCGCCCACAATGAGCAAAAAACTAGACACACCTCGGGAAAAATCGATGTTTTCGGCAAATATCTCAGTAACTATGGCACCTACGATCACCAATTTGGGTACGGAGGTTTCTAGCGACAGCATAGTTGCAATGCCATTTAAAAGTTTGGACTGCCACGCCCCCTTTTCCCACACTTGAAAAAACTTCAAATGCCGTTTTTTGCGAACTTGTTCTTATCGTACAGTATTGTAGTGTATAATTCGTGTGGAGACTAACTATATTAAACTATACTGAAAGGCGCATTAAAATCGGACTATAAACATGAAAACTAGAAGCGTTACAATATTGATAATTGAACGCAATATCAACCCATAGGTGCAAGCGAGATAGAAACACACAAGCACATGTTCCAACGTTTTCGCTTCTTGTGTGGCGGCAGCGCTGCCCGCTGAAGCTGGCTGCGCCGAATACACACATACAAGCATATATGTAGCATTGTCAAACGTACATATGTATGTGTATTCGCATGCAAACAAACAGATGTGTGTTTGATTATGCTTTGATTGTTGTTGTTTCAACATATTTTAATGCAAGTACTACGCATACGATTTTAATCATTTAATCGGGAAAAATGCAGAGAGTATTATATAGTCGGGCGTGCTCGACTGTACTTTTCTTTCTTGTTTTAATTTAACATGGACATAACTTCTAATGTTCACCAATGTTCACGAGGAAACTATATACATGTGATAGAATGAACATTCTTCTAATATTTTTGACCGATCGGCTCTATTGAAGCTATACGATATAGTTGTCCGATTTGAATCAAACTTGGTCAGTACATATATTTCATAGATATGTACTATCAGTGTAAATTTGGTTTAGATAGTATAGCTAAGTTTTCTTTACTAAAACATTCTACTTTTACCTGTACATTTACCTTTATATGCAAATAAAACGCCCTAATGTGGGCGTGTCAAAAACAAAGACAAACACCAAACATTTTGATTCAAATTCGAGTCTTTTTTTTGAGTCCTCTATCTAATTAAAATGATCATAAATGGGTTGATATTGATCATTTTTTCCCTCCCAAAAATAAGAAATATTTTCTTTAAATTATTTTAATTTCATTTTTCATAAATTCGTTTTAAATTATTAACAAAAAATTAAGAAAAATTCAACGTACTTAAATAACATACTTAGAATAATAATAATAATTAAATGAAAAAAGCTTATTATATTATATATATTATATTATTCAGTTTGTCTTTTTTTGCTCAGTCTGTCTTTGACATGAACAAAATGTTTTTGAAGAACGCTGTTAATTTCTTTATCGTTGCAGCTGAACTTTACATGAAAAACACCTGAAAAAAAATAAAAAATTAATATTTTACCAGCATGAGAGGAACGGCTATCACTTGAACATTCATTATAATAATTATTTGTACTTTCAACTTGATTATTTGTCACAAATTCAACAGTGCTTTTCCTTATAATATTAATATCACTGAACAACAGTTTCCAACAGTTTTCCCGTTTCGCAATTCTTCGCAATTTTTTGGCTGTCATACTTATCTTTAATTTCCAAACTATTTATATTGATAAATAATTTAAATATGCTGGCACTTTGTATGACTGAACACATTCGAATGAATAAAGAAAGAAACGCACGTTTTCTTACCTGCTTATCTTTAGATCAAAAAGATAACGCGTCCAACTTCTCGAAAATTCGTAACGAACTGAATAGCAACAGGCAACATAATCATATTTCAATCACCTATATGATCAATTGGCGTCAATTATTCATTTTGTTATTGTTTTACAAATTTATCACATTTTGAGCATATGGAAGAGTAATTTTCGACTCTTCTTATAATCGCGCACGAGACGAATCATTTTTTGATCGTCAAAACGACCCTAAAGAGACTCATCGATGTGATGTTCTCTTCAAACAATCGTCCAAATGTTGGGTGGTCAATGCGTTACAAGCTTCGTGGCAACAAACATAATATCCTCTGCAATGGTAAAAAAAACATTGTTTTGAATATTACGTCGTTGTAACGCATACCGTTCCCGTTCTTCTGCCCGATATTCCTCGACCTGCCTACGAGCCCTGTGCTGCAATTCCAGTTGTATCTGTCTAATTTCATCCTAATTTCCCTCTCTGCTCTACATGGGCTGCAGCATCCCGTATCCGTTCTTCTACGCGATATGTTTCATTTTCCCTACGCTCTGCATGGGATACAGCATCCCGTTCCCGTTCTGCTGCGCGATATTCCTTGGCCCGCCACGAGTCCTGTGCTGCAGTGCATTTTCTACCTGTTATATCTGTCTAATTTCATCGTTCCCTCTCTGCTCTACATGGGCTGAAGCATCCCGTATCCGTTCTTCTACGCGATATGTTTCATTTTCCCTACGCTCTGCATAAGATACAGCATTCCGTTCCCGTTCTGCTGCCCGATATTCCTTGGCCCGCCTACGAGTCCTGTGCTGCATGGTATATTCTACCTGTTATCTGTCTAATTTCATAGTTCTCTCTCTGCTCTACATGTGCAACAGCATCCCGTATCCGTTCTTCTACGCGATATGTTTCATTTGCCCTACGCTCTGCATGGGATACAGCATCCCGTTCCCGTTCCGCTGCCCGATATTTCTCGGCCCGCCTGCGAGTCCTGTGCTGCATGGTATTTTCTACCTGTTATATCTGTCTAATTTCATCGTTCTCTCTCTGCTCTACATTGGCTGCAACATCCCGTATCCGTTCTTCTGCGCGATATGCTTCATTTTCCCTACGCTCTGCATGGGAGCCTTTGTTAATTATATTATTAATTGTGGGAAAAGGGGGCAGCTTAAAACTTTAAATGTCAATGCATTCGCTATGAACCTCCGTACTAAAATCAAATCAAATGATCATAAGTCCCATAGTTACTGAGATATTCGCCGAAAACACCGATTTTTTCCGAGGTGTATCTATTTTGCTCATTGTGGGCGAATGGTGCGTGGCATCGAAAAAAAAAAAGATTCTTGTATTGACTGACTAAATGTGTGATCGTTTGACACCAAGCTCGAACTTGTAGCTCTTACCATCTCTGAAATCTGTTTGTTCATACGGACAGACAGACGGACAGACAGACATGGCTTAGTCGCCACGGCTTTTAAAGCTGATCAAGAATATATATACTTTATGGGGTATACCACGCCGACTTCTGCCTGTTACATACTTTTGCACAAACCCAATATACTCTTGCAGAGAGTATAAAAATAACTCCCTGGCTGTAGTCGAACCCGCGGTATCAGATTTTTGGATGCCGGTGCTCTTCCATATGCACCACACCTCAATTTGTAGACACTGTCGATTATCTGCATTTACATATAATAATGTTTTGTTATAAAACCATAAACAAAAAAATGCCTGTCTGTGCCTGGGTGTGAACCGCAGACCTCATGTTTCTCTAACGCATGTCTATCACTTGAACCACACTAGTGTTGATAATTACGATGGCTAAAGTAGATAAATATTGATTTAACACTTTCCTTCAAATACTTGTACGTAAATTACAATTTTCAACATTTTTGACCAATTCGCTTCATATTAATGTTGTAGTTATCCGATTTGGACCAAATTCATACAAATTTTTTGTTTTTGACCGATTTATTAATGTTGTAGTTATCCGATTTGGACCAAATTCATACAAATTTTTTGTTTTTGACCGATTTATTAATGTTGTAGTTATCCGATTTGGACCAAATTCATACAAATTTTTTGTTTTTGACCGATTTGTCCTATGGGAGATAGGACTAGGCTTTAGCTGTCCGATTTTTATGAAACTTGGTAAGGATAGTAACAGTGTTACCTTACACCTACTGTATAAATTTGTTTACAACAGCTCTCATAGTTTTAAAGTTGTAACCTGCCTGACATATAGACGGACTATCGTTCCCAATTTGGAGCCTCTAGCTCTTATAGTTTAAAAGATCTAGGTGTTCATCCGGACAGGCGACAGACAGACAAACAGACGGACAGACAGACAGACGGACATTGCTATATTAATTCGTCTGTTGATGCTGATCAAGAATATATATACTTTATGGGCTCGGTCACGCCTCCTTCTGCCTGTTACATACTTTTGCACAAGCCCAATATACTCTTGCAGAGAGTATACAAACAATCAAACATACATCTGTTTGTTTGTATGCAAATACACATACGTTTGACAATATATGATGCATATATGTATGTATGTATGTATTCGGCTCGGCCAGCGTACGCGGGCAGCGCTGCCGACACACAGGCAGCGAAAACGTTCGAACATGTGCTTGTGTGTTTCTATCTCGCTTGCACCTATGGGTTGATATTGCGTTCAATTATCAATATTGTAACGCTTCTAGTTTCCTTGTTTATAGTCCGATTTAAATGCGCCTTTCAGTATAGTTTAATATAGTTAGTCTCCACACGAATTATAAACTATACTGTACTTTAATACTTTAATACTGTACGATAAGAACAAGTTCGCTAAAAACGGCATTAAAGTTTCAAAACTATTTTATCAATTGTGTGAAAAGTTTGGCAGTCAACAATTTTAAATGGCAATGCAACTATGCTGTCGCTAGGAACTCCCGTACCAGAATTTTTTGATCCTATGTGCCATAGTTACTGAGATATTTGCCGAAACACCATTTTTTCCGAGGTGTGTCCAGTTTTTTGCTTATTGTGGGCGAATGGGGCGTGTCATCGAAAAAAAAAAGGTTCTTGTATTGACTGACTAAATATGTGATATGGGAGCTATACGATATAGTTTTCCGATTTGTATCAAAATTGGTCAGTATATATATATTAAAATTGGCATATGTATTCTGTGTGAGTTTGATTAATTTAGCTAAGTCAACACAAAAGTGTTTCATACTAATTCATATTTGGAGCGTAGTTTTGGCCGATCGGCCCTATGGGAGCTATACGATATAGTTGTCCGATTTGTATCAAACTTGGTCAGAAACATATATATTATTGGTATTCTGTATTCTGTGTGAGTTTGATTAATTTAGCGTAGTAAACCCAAAAGTTTTTCATACTAATTCATATAGAATATATATACTTTATAGGGTCTGCCACGCCTACTTCTCCCTGTTACATACATTCCAACGATTACAATATACCCTTTTACTCTACGAGTAACGGGTATAATTACAGTGAAGCACGGTCGACTGTATAAAACTATCAACTTTTATTTCCGATTAAATTAATTAAATCTGTATACAGGTATTACAATGGCTAGTACTTATAGTAAAACACGTCGCACCAAAAAATAAGAAAAAACGGTTATCTTCGTCGAGCCGAAGATTAAATACTCTTGCATTCATGAATATTGCATTAATTTGGTTTCAATAACCAATTAGTTCTATGGTTGTTATATGGTTGAGAAGTCCGATTTGGATGAAATTTGGCCAACAGATGGGATACAATTAGAAATTAATTCTGTTTGAATTTCGTTGAAATCGGTCAATAGACACCGAAAATGTTCATACTAAGCATTTTCAACCGATTGCTCCTATGGGAGCTATATGATATAGTGGTCCGATCTGGACCATATGAACTGCGTGCAGAGAGAATACAGCTCTGTACCAAATTTCATCAAGATAGTTTTACAACTGAGAGACTAGTTCGTATAGAAGCAGACGGACAGACAGACGGACATGGCTATATCGACTCGGCTGTTGATGCTGATCAAGAATACATATATATACTTTATGTGGTCGGAAACGGCTCCTTCAATGCGTTACAAGCTTCGTGGCGAAAAACATAATATCCTCTGCAATGGTATAAAAACCATTGTTTTGAATATTACGTCGTTGTAACGCATACCGTTCCCGTTCTGCTGTCCGATATTCCTCGACCTGCCTACGAGCCCTGTGCTGCAATTCCAGTAGTATCTGTCTAATTTCATCGTTCCCTCTCTGCTCTACATGGGCTGAAGCATCCCGTATCCGTTTTTTTACGCGATATGTTTCATTTTCCCTACGCTCTGCATGGGATGCAACATCCCGTTCCCGTTCTGCTGCCCGATATTCCTTGGCCCGCCTACGAGTCCTGTGCTGCAGTGTATTTTCTACCTGTTATATCTGTCTAATTTCATCGTTCTCTCTCTGCTCTACATGGGCTGAAGCATCCCGTATCCGTTCTTCTACGCGATATGTTTCATTTTCCCTACGCTCTGCATGGAATGCAACATCCCGTTCCCGTTCTGCTGCCCGATATTCCTTGGCCCGCCTACGAGTGCTGTGCTACAGTGTATTTTCTACCTGTTATATCTGTCTAATTTTATCGTTCCCTCTCTGCTCTACATGGGCTGAAGCATCCCGTATCCGTTCTTTTTTACGCGATATGTTTCATTTTCCCTACGCTCTGCATGGGATGCAACATCCGTTCCCGTTCTGCTTCCCGATATTCCTTGGCCCGCCTACGAGTCCTGTGCTGCAGTGTATTTTCTACCTGTTATATCTGTCTAATTTTATCGTTCCCTCTCTGCTCTACATGGGCTGAAGCATCCCGTATCCGTTCTTTTACGCGATATGTTTCATTTTCCCTACGCTCTGCATGGGATGCAACATCCGTTCCCGTTCTGCTGCCCGATATTCCTTGGCCCGCCTACGAGTCCTGTGCTGCAGTGTATTTTCTACCTGTTATATCTGTCTAATTTTATCGTTCCCTCTCTGCTCTACATGGGCTGAAGCATCCCATATCCGTTCTTCTACGCGATATGTTTCATTTGCCCTACGCTCTGCATAAAATACAGCATCCGTTCCCGTTCTGCTACCCGATATTCCTTGGCCCGCCTACGGGTCCTGTGCTGCATGGTATTTTCTACCTGTTATCTGTCTAATTTCATCGTTCTCTCTCTGCTCTACATGGGCTGCAGCATCCTGTATCCGTTCTGCTGCCCGATATTCCTCGGCCCGCCTACGAGTCCTGTGCTGCATGGTATTTTCTACCTGTTATCTGTCTAATTTCATCGTTCTCTCTCTGCTCTACATGGGCTGCAGCATCCTGTATCCGTTCTGCTGCCCGATATTCCTCGGCCCACCTACGAGTCCTGTGCTGCAGTTTATTTTCTACCTGTTATCTGTCTAATTTCATCGTTCTCTCTCTGCTCTACATGGGCTGCAGCATCCCGTATCTGTTCTTCTACGCGATATGTTTCATTTTCCCTACGCTCTGCATGGGATACAGCATCCCGTTCCCGTTCTGCTGCCCGATATTCCTTGGCCCGACTACGAGTCCTGTGCTGCAGTGTATTTTCTACCTGTTATATCTGTCTAATTTTATCGTTCCCTCTCTGCTCTACATGGGCTGAAGCATCCCGTATCCATTCTTCTACGCGATATGTTTCATTTGCCCTACGCTCTGCATAAGATACAGCATCCCGTTCCCGTTCTGCTACCCGATATTCCTTGGCCCGCCTACGGGTCCTGTGCTGCATGGTATTTTCTACCTGTTATCTGTCTAATTTCATCGTTCTCTCTCTGCTCTACATGGGCTGAAGCATCCCGTATCCGTTCTGCTGCCCGATATTCCTCGGCCCGCCTACGAGTCCTGTGCTGCATGGTATTTTCTACCTGTTATCTGTCTAATTTCATCGTTCCCTCTCTGCTCTACATGGGCTGAAGCATCCTGTATCCGTTCTTTTACGCGATATGTTTCATTTTCCCTACGCTCTGCATGGGATGCAACATCCCGTTCCCGTTCTGCTGCCCGATATTCCTTGGCCCGCCTACGAGTCCTGTGCTGCAGTGTATTTTCTACCTGTTATATCTGTCTAATTTTATCGTTCCCTCTCAGCTCTACATGGGCTGAAGCATCCCATATCCGTTCTTCTACGCGATATGTTTCATTTGCCCTACGCTCTGCATAAAATACAGCATCCCGTTCCCGTTCTGCTACCCGATATTCCTTGGCCCGCCTACGGGTCCTGTGCTGCATGGTATTTTCTACCTGTTATCTGTCTAATTTCATCGTTCTCTCTCTGCTCTACATGGGCTGCAGAATCCCGTATCCGTTCTTCTACGCGATATGCTTCATTTTCCCTACGCTCTGCATCGGAGCGTTTGTTAATTATTTTATTAACTGTGGGAAAAGGGGGCAGCTTAAAACTTTAAATGTCAATGCATTCGCTATGAACCTCCGTACTAAAATCATCATACTAAAATCAAATCAAATGATCATAAGTCCCATAGTTACTGAGATATTCGCCGAAAACACCGATTTTTTCCGAGGTGTATCTAGTTTGCTCATTGTGGGCGAATGGTGCGTGGCATCGAAAAAAAAAGATTCTTGTATTGACTGACTAAATATGTGATCGTTTGTCACCAAGCTCGAACTTGTAGCTCTTACCATCTCTGAAATCTGTTTGTTCATACGGACAGACGGACAGACAGACAGACATGGCTATATCGACTCGGCTTGTGATGCTGATCAAGAATATATATACTTTATGGGGTCTGCCACGCCTCCTTCTGCCTGTTACACACATTCCAACGTTTACAATATACCCTTTTACTCTACGAGTAACGGGTATAAAAAGTAAAAAAAAATAACTCCCTGGCTGTAGTCGACCCCGCGGTATAACATTTTTGGATGCCGGTGCTCTTCCATATGCACCACACCTCAATTTGTAGACACTGTCGATTATCTGCATTTACATATAATAATGTTTTGTTATAAAACCATAAACAAAACAAGAAAGAAAAGTACAGTCGAGCGCGCCCGACCGTATAATACTCTCTGCATTTGTCCCGATTAAATTATTAAAATCGGTATCGAGATATTACAATGTGAATTACTTGCATTAAAACACGTTGAAACAAAAACAATGTAAGCATAATCAAACACACATCTGTTTGTTTGTATTCGAATACACATACGTTTGGCAATATGTATATGATGCAAATATGTATGCATGTATGTGTGTATTCGGCGCAGCCAGCGACCGCGGGCAGCGCTGCCGACACACAGGCAGCGAAAACGTTCGAACATGTGCTTGTGTGTTTCTATCTCGCTTGCACCTATGGGTTGATATTGCGTTCAATTATCAATATTGTAACGCTTCTAGTTTTCTTGTTTTTAGTCCGATTTTAATGCGCCTTTCAGTATAGTTTAATATAGTTTCTCCACACGAATTATAAATAAAAATACTGTATAATACGAACAAGTTCGCAAAAAACGGCATTTGAAGTTTTTTCAAGTGTGGGAAAAGGGGGCGTGGCAGTCCAAACTTTTAAATGGCAATGCAACTATGCTGTCGCTAGGAACCTCCGTACCAAAATTGGTGATCCTAGGTGCCATAGTTACTGAGATATTTGCCGAAAACATCGATTTTTCCCGAGGTGTGTTTAGTTTTTTTGCTCATTGTGGGCGAATGGGGCGTGGCATCGAAAAAAAAAAAAGATTCTTGTATTGACTGACTAAATATTTGATCGTTTGACACCAAGCTCGAACCTGTAGCTCTTACCATCTCTGAAATCTGTTTGTTCATACGGACAGACAGACGGACATGGCTATATCGACTCGGCTTGTGATGCTGATCAAGAATATATATACTTTATGGGGTCTGCCACGCCTCCTTCTGCCTGTTACATACTTTGCACAAACCCAATATACTCTTGCAGAGAGTATAAAAAAATGCCTGTCTGTGCCTGGGTGTGAATCGCAGACCTCATGTTTCTCTAACGCATGTCTATCACTTGAACCACACTAGTGTTGATAATTACGATGGCTAAAGTAGATAAATATTGATTTAACACTTTCCTTCAAATACTTGTACGTAAATTACAATTTTTAACATTTTTGACCAATTCGTTTCATATGTATGTTGTAGTTATCCGATTTGGACCAAATTTGGTGAGGATACTTTTTATAATTATATACACATTTCGTGTGAGTTTGGTTGCGATAGCTTTGCAAATACAACATGTCTTCTTAAAAATTTTTTGTTTTTGACCGATTTGTCCTATGGGAGATAGGACTAGGCTATAGCTGTCCGATTTTTATGAAACTTGGTAAGGATAGTAACAGTGTTACCTTACACCTACTGTATAAATTTGTTTACAACAGCTCTCATAGTTTTAAAGTTGTAGTGTAATGAAAACTGTGTTTTACAATTTGCGGGAGCGGTAGGGGGCATGGCACAAATTTGAAATAAACTTAGCCTGCCTGACATATGGACGGACTATCGTTCCCAATTTGGAGCCTCTAGCTCTTATAGTTTAAAAGATCTAGGTGTTCATCCGGACAGGCGACAGACAGACAAACAGACGGACATTGCTATATTAATTCGTCTGTTGATGCTGATCAAGAATATATATACTTTATGGGCTCGGTCACGCCTCCTTCTGCCTGTTACATACTTTTGCACAAGCCCAATATACTCTTGCAGAGAGTATACAAACAATCAAACATACATCTGTTTGTTTGTATGCAAATACACATACGTTTGACAATATATGATGCATATATGTATGTATTCGGCTCGGCCAGCGTACGCGGGCAGCGCTGCCGCCACACAGGCAGCGAAAACGTTCGAACATGTGGTTGTGTGTTTCTATCTCGCTTGCACCAATGGGTTGGTATTGCGTTCAATTATCAATATTGTAACGCTTCTAGTTTCCTTTTTTATAGTCCGATTTAAATGCCCCTTTCAGTATAGTTTAATATAGTTAGTCTCCACACGAATTATAAACTATACTGTACTTTAATACTGTACGATAAGAACAAGTTCGCTAAAAACGGCATTGAAGTTGCAAAACTATTTTATCAATTGTGGGAAAAGTGGGCGTGGCAGTCAAAAATTTTAAATGGCAATGCAACTATGCTGTCGCTAGGAACTCCCGTACCAGAATTTTTGATCCTATGTGCCATAGTTACTGAGATATTTACCGAAAACACCATTTTTTTCCGAGGTGTGTCCAGTTTTTTGCTTATTGTGGGCGAATGGGGCGTGTCATCGAAAAAAAAAAGGTTCTTGTATTGACTGACTAAATATGTGATATGGGAGCTATACGATATAGTTTTCCGATTTGTATCAAAATTGGTCAGTATATATATATTAAAATTGGCATATGTATTCTGTGCGAGTTTGATAAATTTAGCTAAGTAAACACAAAAGTGTTTCATACTAATTCATATTTGGAGCGTAGTATTGGCCGATCGGCCCTATGGGAGCTATACGATATAGTTGTCCGATTTGTATCAAACTTGGTCAGAAACATATATATTATTGGTATTCTGTATTCTGTGTGAGTTTGATTAATTTAGCGTAGTAAACCCAAAAGTTTTTCATACTAATTCATATAGAATATATATACTTTATAGGGTCTGCCACGCCTACTTCTCCCTGTTACATACATTCCAACGATTACAATATACCCTTTTACTCTACGAGTAACGGGTATAATTACAGTGAAGCACGGTCGACTGTATAAAACTATCGTCTTTTATTTCCGATTAAATTAATTAAATCTGTATACAGGTATTACAATGGCTAGTACTTATAGTAAAACACGTCGCACCAAAAAATAAGAAAAAACGGTTATCTTCGTCGAGCCGAAGATTAAATGTTACATACATTCCAACGATTACAATATACCCTTTTACTCTACGAGTAACGGATATATGTTTGAATTTCGTTGAAATCGGGCAATAGACACCGAAAATGTTCATACTAAGCATTTTCAACCGATTGTTCCTATAGGAGCTATATGATATAGTGGTCCGATCTGGATCATATGAACTGCGTGCAGAGAGAATACAGCTCTGTACCAAATTTCATCAAGATAGTTTTAAAACTGAGAGACTAGTTCGTATAGAAGCAGACGGACAGACAGACGCTTCTTACAAACCTAATAGACTACTGTTTTTTAGAGTACGGGGTCTAATAAAAATATTTGAATGCAATATGTAAAAAAAAATTAATTACTGAAACAAGTGAAATCACTCTACTTTATACCTCGAATTAAAAAACGTAATTATACCTAGATTAGGAAAGGGTTCGGTATTAACGGTTGTTACAAGCAATCTTGTCAGGTACTTGTCCAAATTTTAATGATAAGTCAATATAGACATAATATCAAATAGTTGTCGCAGGTACTTATCCCTAATTTATTGAAGTAGGTAAATATTTCATTCACGAATGAAGAGGATGTATGTCCGGTATTTGTCCTTTGCCTGATGACCCTTAATTCATTAATTCGAAAATATTAAAATGTAATTTTTCGTATTGACACTAAAAAGAGTACAGGTAAACGGAGCCGGGGCTGACCCCATGAAGTAAAATTCTAGAAAGAAATTAAATTGTGAAAGTGGCTGCTATTTGATACCATATAGTGAAAATAAAATTAGATTTTAGGTACTAAATGCTTAATGCGTGAGTTTGGTTTCAATTCTTAAGAAAACTTATAAATTATTTAAATAAAATATTTGGTTCTAAACATTTCAACCGATTGTTCCTATCGCATTATATGATATAGAAGTCTGATTTGGATGAAATTCAGTCAACAAATGAGGGACGATTATAAGTGCATTTCACGTGAATTTGGTCGAAATCGGTTGATAGACACGAAAATGTTCATGTCAAGTATTTTAACCGATTATTCCTATGGCAGCTATATATACTATATATATAGAAGTCCGATTTGAATAAAATTTGGTCAGCAGATAGGAAGTTATAACAAATGTATACTGGTGAAAATAGCTCAACCGACACTCAAAAATTTGCATACTTTGTGTAATCAGTGCAGCCATATGATAAAGTGGTCCGATTTCGATGAAAAATGGTCAACACATGGGACACAATTATTGAATTCATTCTGCGTGAATTTCGTTGAAATCGGTCAATAGACAACGAAAATGTTCATACTAAGCATTTTCAACCGATTGTTTCTATGGGAGCTATATGATATAGTAGTTCGATTTGGATGAAATTTGGCCAACAGATGGGACACAATTAGAAATTCATGCTGCGTGAATTTCGTTGAAATCGGTCAATAGACAACGAAAAGCATTTTTAACCCATTGTTCCTATGGGAGCTATATGACATAGTAGCTCGATTTCGATGAAATTTGGTCAACAGTTCAGACACAATTAGAAATTCATTCTTCTTGAATTTCATTGATATCGGTCAATAGACACCGAAAATGTTCATACTAAGCATTTTCAACCGATTATTCCTATGGGAGCTATATGATATAGTGGTCCGATCTGGACCATATGAACATATGAACTGCGTGCAGAGAAAATACAGATCTGTACCAAATTTCATCAAGATAGTTTCAAAACTGAGAGACTAGTTCGTATAGAAACAGACGGACATGGCTATATCGACTCGACTGTTGATGCTGATCAAGAATACATATATATACTTTATGTGGTCGGAAACGCCTCCTTCAATGCGTATAAAAACAATTTTATAAAAACCAAGTTTAATCAAACATACATATTTTTCTTTGTATGCAAATACATAAACGTTTGATATTATATGTATGCATATATGTATGTGTGTGCATATTCGGCGCGGCCAGCGTCTGCGGGCAGCGTTGTAGCCACACATGCATGTAGCCACATGCAATGGTATCGATTCGGCCATTGATGCTGATCAAGAATACTTGTACCTATATATATACTTTATGATGACTGTTACTAAAAACACTATACCATACAAAAATATTATATTCAGTCTTTAGTTCGTAGAGTTATTCACTCTCTACTCAGCATTAATTTATTTTAATTCTGTTTTATTTTGATTAAACTAACAGATGTTAGCTTCATAGGAGCCAAGCGAAACGAACAAATATTTAAGTTACTTGCGTAGTATCTCTTTGTTAATTCGGCAACGGAGACTTTCAACGATTGAGCTTCGATTTTTGACTACAGATAGAGTTCAGTGCAACGGCAACTCTCGAATGGTACTGTTGGCTTAGCGGCACGTTTTCCACATAAAGATTTTTTTTTGTATTTGTTTTCCACACTTATTAAAAAAGTACAATTGTTGTTAAAAAAAAAAACAATGTAATAAAAAAATTGTTTAGTGCCAATATACTTATGGATAAAAAAAAGGAGGGAATAGTGCGCAAAAGCAAACTTAATGGAGAGAATGTTGATCTGATAGCTGCACAGTATCGTAGTATCGTTTGATAGACTGCAAAGTTAACCGCGACACAAGCCATGAACATTTTGTATATTCCTTCTTTATGTTTGGCTTACTTTTTAATTTGCATTTTCAAATACGTATGAATGAAAAAAACCAAAAATCAATTAACAGTTTTAGTATCTGTCAAACAAAAAGAAAAACTTCAAGTTACGTTTAGCTACATAAATAATTAAGAGAAGAAATAATAACTACACAAACTGTTTTCAACATACAATTATCTGCAGCCAAAGCTTCGCACCAATATGCTTCCGGTAAGTCTAAAAAGTTTTATACTCTGACAATGATATGCTTAAAAGACCGTAAAAAGTAAAGTGGTCTATTAGATTTGTCAAAAAGAATTATGCCAAGTCGACAAAACAAAAAAGGCGCTTACAATGTACATAACATGCATTACGCACAGTTTCAACTCGTCTCCTACCGTACCAAACATTGTATGGAACTATGGCAACATTTGTCAAAATCCAGTGTTAAGAATTGAAAACTAGTGATTATTGCGGTTTCTCAAACAATATAATTAAAATAGTTTTAATATGTATACTCTAAATAACCTCGCTACCTACCGCGCAACAAAATAAAAAAAAAAAAAACAAGTAAGAAAGGCAACAGTGGATCGAGCCGACAGTAAAAGACCCCGTACTCCCATAGTAAATTTAAAAAATTAAAAGTTTATATTTACATTTTGAAATGAAATTTAAAAAATTGAAATTAACGATTCTCATTGTCAGCATTCGAACCTGCGATCTCATTCGAAGGTTCCCGAATGTGTTGTAACTTTACCAGTTGCACCACGCACCACTTTTGAGAATACTATGATTATCTGCATTTATACGGTGTAAATTTTTGTTATATAAGAAAAATAAATGAAACGGCTGTCTGTGAACGGTAGACCTTTGGTTTACATTCAAGTACAATAATTAATGCCAGCCATCTTTACCACTTGGGCCACGCTTCGTTCAAGAATTAGTACGTTCAATAATATAGGTAAAATATAGAGTTATCTCTTCTCTTTCTACCACGTTTACATAAATTACAATTATTAAACAGTTATTGGTGAGGACACAGTAGTTTTTACAATTTGCGGGGTCGGTAAGGGGCGTGGCAACAATTTGAAATAAACATAAGCACTTCCACCCTTACAAAAAAAAAGTACGGAAAAGTACTCACTGCTTTTATTCTCGATTAAATTAATTAAATCGGTATCCAGATATTACAATAGATAGTACTTGTATTAGAAACATTGAAACAAAAAAAAACCAAATACAATCAAACATACATATACATTTCGGCGCAGCCGCCACACAAGCATCGAAAACGTTCGAACATGTGTTTGTATGTTTCTGTCTGGCTTGAGTGATATTGCAGTTAAATGACATAAACTTTGCAACGTGATAGCTCATTTGCTAAAAGTAGGATTTTAATGCCACTTACAGGATAGTTTCTTTCAGATAGCATAGAAACAGACGGACATGGGTATATCGACTCGGCTTGTGACGTTGATCAATATATACTTTAAGGGCTTTGCCACGACTCCTTCTGCCTGTTCCATACTTTTGTACAAACCCAATATCCTCTTGCAGAGAGTAAAAAAAAAACAAGAAAGAATGCTATAGTCACCTCGACCTAATATTTAGTTCTAATATGACATTAACAATGGGGAATGATATTAATATTAGTGCAATTGTTTAGGTAGATGAATAAGATAGCTTGGCAAACACAGAAAATTTTCATACAAATACTTTTTTAGAGCGTATTTTCGACCGATTGTTCCTATAGCAGCTATACGATATAGTAGTTCTACTTGGATCAAACTTGGTCAGTACATGTATTTTTCTTGTTCATGTACTTCCTTTGTACATTTGGTTTAAATAGAAAAAAAAAAACAAAACAGTTCCATACAAACCAAATACGAAAGGCTATTATTGAGCAAGTCTACATTAAAAGACCCCGTTCTAATTCTAGTGTGAATATTGCCATACAAACATGAATTTTCGACCGATTTGTCCTATGGGAGCTTTAAGCTGTAGTTAACTGATTCCGATTAAGCTTGATGTCCGTGATATACACACAATATGTGGGTTTAGTTGCAATCGATCAACTAATATTTTTAAAAATGTTTTTACAACATGCGGGGCGGTAGGGGTCGTGGTAAAAACTTGAATAATTAATAAACGTGGTCTGCTCACGAAGGAGACGAACTTTCATTACAACTTTGATGGCTCGACTCGCCTGTTGATGCTGATCAAGAGTATACTTTATGGGGGTTTAAACATGCTATTTTTACCTTTACATTTACCGTTATATGAAGATAGAACGCACTGAAGTGCACGTGTCCAAAAAACAAAAACAAACTTGTACTGCTGCGGTATTTTATCTTTCATTTGCGATCTCTAGGTCTCTTTTTAGCTCATATAGCTTTTGAGAAAGGATCTCATGCAGACGGACGGACGAGCGGACAGACTTTATGGGGTCTGCCACGTTATAAATTTACAGTTCCTTCTACATCGTTTACAGTATACCCTTTTACTCTACGAGTAACGGGTATAATAACTAATACTAAGGAAATTAAATTAGCCGAAAATATGTATAAAAGAATGATTTTCTAGGAACACAAAAATTAAGCAATTGATCAAAGTTTCGCTGCATGGATTCGAAAAACGCAAAAAAAAAATATTCAAAGTTTAGCCGGAACTATCCCGGTTTAGGCATATATGTACATTCACATATACAGACATATATTATGTATGAGTTTGGTTGAGATGGCTAAATAAACACCAAATCAACAAATTTTGACCGATTTGTTGAAAGGGAACCAGTTTGGACAGATTAGTTTGGTTTGGCATCTTTTGTTGTTGATCAAGAATATACATACTCTTATTAAGGCGAACATGCCTCATTCTGCCTATTACGCTAATTTCGCTTGTGCCAAAACCTATTAGACAGAAATTTGCAAATCAGTTTCAAATGAAATTTAACCAACTGGCATCATATATTTGCATGACTCCAGATACATATGTTAATTTATGTAATTAACATTAATGTAATGAACGTGGCTACAGTTCATTTATAAAAGACTGTGAATAAAGCAAATAAAGGCTTTCAATTAAAACGTTAAAAGTGCATCACCTTTAGCTAAATTTAACTTTTTACTTGTTAATAGTTAATGTATGTGCATTCAAACTTTCTCTTTGATAAAGAGTGACTGAAATTATAAATAACGTAACGCCACATACCAAAATGATTAAACCAAACGTCAAAATGCTGATGCACAGCCATTTTATTTTCAGACCCGGTACTCAGAAAGACTGCAGGTGTTTATTTCTTTGTTGGAAAAAAAATGGTGAACATACATTCGGTGATGTGTTTGAAAATGTGTAGAAAGGTATATTAGGTTTGTTGCTATACCTCTTGCAATTTGCATAAAACGTTTTCTTAATACCATATGCCGAAATCCGTATGTCAGTCTGCCTTCATAAACACCGAGATCTCAGAGGATACAAAAGCTTGAATAGAATTAAAATAAAAAACTATTGTAAGTCTGTCGATGACGCTCACGAACTCGAACATATATATGTATCATAATTTTGGAGAAATATTTTTTCATTTTCTTTGCATTGCTCATCTGTACGAGGTCTAAGAGAGTCGACATGCTCTACTGTAGCATATCTCACTTAATAGCTCTTTTGTCAATAAACTTGTTTCGTGCAGCTTTAAAAGAGGGAATTCGTAAGCTAGCGCACAAACAAAAACTCAACAAAAAACAAGAAAGAAAAGTACAGTCGAGCACGCCCGACCGTATAATACTCTCTGCATATTTTCCCGATTAAATTATTAAAATCGGTATCGAGATATTACAATGTGTAGTACTTGCATTAAAATAAGTTGAAACAAAAACAATGTAAGCATAATCAAACATACATCTGTTTGTTTGAATGCGAATACACATACGTTTGACAATATGTATGTATATGATGCACATATGTATGTATGAATGTGCGTCCACGTCACAGGCAGCGAAAACGTTCGAACATGTGCTTGTGTGTTTCTATCTCGCTTGCACCAATGGGTTGAAATTGCGTTCAATTATCAATATTGTAACGCTTCTAGTATTCTTGTTTATAATCCGATTTTAATTCACATTTCAGTATAGTTTAATATAGTTAGTCTCCACACGAATTATAAATTACAATACTGTACGGTAAGAACAAGTTTGCTAAAAACGGCATTGAAGTTTGTAAATTATTTTATTAATTGTGGGGAAAGGGGGCGTGGCAGCTCAAAACTTTAAATTTATGATGTCGCTAGGAACCTCCGTACCAAAAGTTGTGATCCTAGGTGCCATAGTGACTGAGATATTCGTCGATATCGACTCGTTTTGTGATGCTGATCAAGAATATATATACTTTATGGGGTCTGCCACGCCTCCTTCTGCCTGTTACATACTTTACACAAACCCAATATACTCTTGCAGAGAGTATAATAAGGAAAACAAGTTTTATTTTTCTTGCACTACAGCATTGTTGTCGAACACACTGGCAATGTTTTATCCATCGGACTACTATATCGAATGGTTGGCATGGGAAAAATTGGTTCCGAAATTCGCTATTGCGTTAACCAAGCAATCAAGCTCACATGTGTTCATCAGCCCATCCAATTCATGAATATTCTTCATGTGTCTGGACTGATCAACTAGTTAAGAAGTTTTTACTCTACTCGGTTACTTTATTAGAATCCTAATCTTCGCGTGCTATCTTGCACTACAAAATGTTTGCATCGGAAGCAGCTTCAGTAACTTTCTCATCGTGGGATACTTCTTGAAATTCTGTTCTCTCATAAATTCATGTTTTTCAGAATAATTTTGCGTACTTATCGCTAATTAATATGAACACTTTAATTTAAGCAACAAAAATCTCTCTTCCCAACAATTAAATTTTTATTTTAGTCACCTTGATTAAACTTCTGATTATGTAAGGCAGTGAGAACGGCTGTAGCTACTTTCAGACCCCGTACTCAAAAAGTGTACTGGTGACTATTAAGTTTGTGAGCAACAGGTATAATATATATTTTTGATCAGCAGCAACATCCGAGTCAATATAGTAATGTCCATCTGTCGAACAGACTTCGACCGTTCGAATAAACACCAGGCTCACAGAGACTACGTTCTAGAGCCAACAAATTTGGAATGAAAGTATAAAATGAAATATGTCAGCCACAGTTTATTTTAAATCGTTTTCACATCGGGTCGGTAGGCCCCACAAATTGTAAAAAACTATCAAAACTAAATTTACACATTTTGTGTATACATTGATGGGTTTTCGGAAACTGTCAATGTCTTGCAAAAAAAAGTCGTCGCGTTGAGATGTGTGAAACAATGCTTTCTAACTGTCAGGACAAGCTCAAATGCATGATTACGGGAGATGAGACTTGGATTTATGCTTACGACTCTGAAAGAACCGACCGATCAAGCGAATATCGGGCTAAAGGCGAGGACAGACCGAAAAGAGCACTTCAAAAGGTCAAGTCAAGGTCCTGATGACAGTTTTTTTGATTTTCGTCGTGTAGTGCACTTGAGCGTCATGCGTCGTTTGCGTAAAGCAATTCGTCTAAGAAGACCAGAATTATGGGCCAACAACTTTTGGTTTTTGCATCACGATAATGCACCGTCTCATACTGCACTCGTTCTTCGTGACCATTTCGCCAAAAATTCGACGAATATCGGTGCGAAACCAAATACGGTGGTTTTCCTGATTTTCCTCTGTGTGACTTCTGACTATTCCCAAAAGTCAATAAATCGATTGAGGAGATCAAAGCTAAATCGAAGAAGGTACTGACGGCTATACAGTCAAGGGACTATTTGGCATGTTTCGAGGATTGCAAAAAGCGTTGGTGTTGTATTTTACAAGAGGGGACTACTTTGAAGGGAATGAAATTGATTTAGAAGAATTAATAAAGATTATTCATATTACAAACAAATTAACTTTACTTTTTGCCCACATTAATAATGCTAGTTAAGCGTTTGCAACTGAACTCAAATATTATGTGTATATAATAATTATTATACTCTCTGCAAGAGTATATTGGGTTTGTGCAAAAGTATGTAACAGGCAGAAGTAGGCGTGGTAGACCCCATAAAGTATATGTATTCTTGATTAGCATCAACAGCCGAGTCGACATAGCCATGTCCGTCTGTCTTTCCGTCTGTTTCTATGCAAACTTGTCTCTCAGTTTTAAAGCAATCTTGAAATTTGGTACGCGTTGATATGTTAAAATCAGACTGATCGGACTATTATGTGATATAGCTCCCATAGGAACAATCAGATGAAACAAGTAGTAAACGCAACAGTCGATCGAGCCGACTGTAAAAGACCTCGTACTCCCATAGTAGTGCGCATTTATATTTAATTTAAATTAAATGGTTACTTATTATCTTTTGGGTGTAAAAAATTTGTGTCCTGTTGTGAGCACTCTTAAAAAATCGACTAAAATGGAAAAAATATTAAGCGAAACTGCCACAAATGAAGAGAAAATGAAAATTAATTACTTTGCAAAGCCTTCAGTGGCAACGTTTTCGCATTACCTAGTGTTTATAATCAGACGTACAATGCTAATGTTTGAAGTAGCTGGCGCGCATATATTTGGGAGAGCTAAAAAGGTGACTTGAACATAAGCAATGATATTACGCACTTTCTTACCCACGCACTAAATTAACGCACACTAAATAAAGAAAACACAATAAAAAACGGTTATCTTCGGCTCGCAGAAAATCAAATACCCTTACAGTCATGAATATTGCATTAATTTGGTTTCAATAACCAAATATTTCTATGGTAGTTATGTGATATAGTAGTCCGATTTGTCACTCTCTGTCACTCTCGCCTTCTACCTGTTACATTCTTTTCACAAAATCAATACACTATTGCAGAGAGTATAAAAGCGATACAAATAAAATTAATCAAAAAATTTATATTTTCTGAAAGTAAACACATAAAAGTAGCGCAATTTAACAAGAAAGAAAAGTACAGTCGAGCACACCCGACCGTGTAATACCCTCTGCATTTTTTCAAGATTAGGCAAGCAGCACCTTTCAGGACAGTTTGATATAGTTAGTCTCCACACGAATTATAAACAAGAAAGAATGCTATAATCGCCTCGCGACTTTAGGATACCCGTTACTCAGTTTCAATTTGTTATTAACAATGGTGATGGATATAATAGCTTGGCAAACACAGAACATTTTCATACAAATTCATATTTAGTGCATATTTTCGACCGATCGTTCCTATGGGAGCTATACAATATAGTAGTCCGATTTGGATCAAACTTGATCAGTATGTATATATTGATGGCAGATGTATTTGAGTATGATTAATATAGCTTAGTTAACGCAAAAGTTTTTCATACTAATTCATATTTGGAGCGTATTTTTGACCGATCGGCCCTATGGGAGCTATACGATATAGTAGTCCGATTTGGCTTAAACTTGGTCAGTACATGTACTTCCTGGACATGTACTATCTGTGTAAATTTGGTTAAGATGGCTAACAACAATTTTTCTATACTAAAACATTCTAGTTTCACCTGTACATTTACCTTTATATGAAGATAGAACGCCCTAAAGTGGGCGTATCAGAAAACAAAAACAAACTTGTACTGCTTGGGTATTGTAGCTTTCATTTGCGACCCCTATCAGCTTTCTAGCTCATATAGTCTCCGAGATCCTTTTGTTCATACAGACGGACGGGCGGACAGACGGACATGGCAATATCGACTCGGCTATTGATGCTGATCAAGAATATATACTGGGTCTGCCACGCCTCCTTCTGCCTGTTACATACATTCCAACGATTACAATATACCCTTTTACTCTACGAGTAACGGGTATAATTACAATACTGTACGGTAAGAACAAGTTTGCTAAAAGCATTAAAGTTTGTAAATTAGTTTATTAATTGTGGGAAAAGGGGGCGTGGAAGCTCAAAACTTTGAATGGCAATACATTTATGCTGTCGCTAGGAACCTCCGTACTAAAATTTGTGATCCTAGGTGCCATAGTTACTGACATATTCGTCGAAAACAACTATTTTTTTTTCGGGGTGTGTATAGTTTTTTGCTCATTGTGGGCGAATGGGGCGTGGCATCGAAAAAAAAAGATTCTTGTATTGACTGACTAAATATGTGATCGTTTGACACCAAGCTCGAACTTGTAACTCTTACCATCTCTGAAATCTGTATGTTCATACGGACAGACGGACTGACGGACATATGGACAGACGGACATAGCTATATTGACTTGGCTTGTGATGATCAAGAATATATATACTTTATGGGGTCTGCCACGCTTCCTTCTTCCAATTTTGAGGTGCCACGCCCCCTTTTCTCACAATAGTTAAAAAACTTTCGAACTTCAATGCCATTTTTAAGGCATTTATTTAAATAGTACAGAGTTGTAATTTAACATTCATATGCAGACATATCATAACAAATTATCCTGAAAGTGGCATTAAAATCCTACTTTTTACAAAAGAGCAATCACGTTACAAAGTGTATGTTACTTAACCGCAATATGCGCGAGAGCGAGACAGAAACATACAAATACAGTTCGAACGTTCTCGATGCTTATGTGGTGGCAGCGCTGCCGGCAGACGCTGGCCGCGCGGAATACACACATACATAAATAAATCTATTTGTGCATACATACATATAATTTCGAACGAATTTGTATGTGCATGCAGACAAACAGATGTATGTTTGATTAAACTTAGTTTTTATACCCGATACTCGTAGAGTGAAAGGGTATATTGTAATCGTTGGAATGTATGTAACAGGGAGAAGGAGGCGTGGCAGACCCCATAAAGTATATATTCTTGATCAGCATCAATAGCCGAGTCGATATTGCCATGTCCGTCTAACCGTCCATCCGCCTGTATGAACAAAAGGATCTGAGAGACTATAAGAGCTAGAAAGATGAAAGGGGTCGCAAATGAAAGGTACAATACCAGAGCAGTACAAGTTTTTATGTTTTTTGACACGCCCACTTTAGCGCGTTTTATTTGCTTACATTCATGTTTTAGTATAGAAAACTTTTTTGTTAGCTATGCTATCAGAACCAACTGAATACGGATAGTACATGTCTATGAAGTATATGTACTGACCAGTTTGATTCAAATCGGACATCTATATTGTATAGCTCCCATAGGGCCGATCGGTCAAAAATACGCTCCAAATATGAATTAGTATAAAAAATTTTTGGGTTAACTAAGCTAAAATAATCAAACTGACATAAAATACATATGCCATCAATATATAAATACTGACCAAGTTATCTTCAAATCCCATAGGAACGATCGGTCAAAAATATGCTCTAAACATGAAATTGTATGAAAATTTTCTGTATTTGCCAAGCTATCTTATTCATCTACCTATACAATTGCACTAATATTAATATCATACCCCAGTGTTAATAGCATATTGAAACTCAGTAACGGGTATCCTAAAGTCCCGAGGCGACTATGGCATTCTTTCTTGTTTTTTGTTTCAACGTGTTCTAATACAAGTACTATCCATTGGAAGACTTAGATACCGATTTAATTAATGTAATGGGAGTGCGGGGTCTTTTACAGTCGCCGAGATCGACTGTAGTTTTTCTTACTTGTTTTTTTTTAATTTTTTTTGGAATGTTCACAACTTCTTGACAGATGTGTGTGTATTCGTTTCGTTATCAGTTCAAGAACTTCGTACTGTCAATAAACACGACAAATACTCAGATCAATATCGTAAAATTTTTGTCAAAATTTACGTATTTGTGACGACAATTAGAAGATGCCCACAATAGGCGACATTCCCCTAAGTAGGTTAATGTTTAAAAATCTTTATCTCGCTTTATAGAAACTGAACTAAGAGCTAATGATGTTCGGATTACCAGTCATAAATCATACTATGTGTACACTTCGTTCTTTTCATTTTAGCTTCGACTTGAAATGACCTGCCAAATATTTTTCTTTTTGTGTTTAATTGCTTGTTATAATAATGGTAAGATTGTTGTCACCTAATAAACTTAATTAATATGAAAGTAATGTCAAATAATTTATATTTTATAGTTGAAAGCATTGAAGGCCGTGTGGTATGTTACTACACAAATTGGAGTGTTTACCGCCCAGGCACTGCAAAATTTAGTCCGCAAAATATAAACCCATACTTATGTACACATTTGGTCTACGCATTTGGTGGGTTTACAAAAGACAATCAAATGAAACCATTTGACAAGTATCAAGATATAGAACAGGGTAAGCCAATAATTCCACAATATTTTATTTTTGTAAGTCTTCTTTCGTTAAATAGTTTTACACAATTAAATAAACGGTTTTCCGGCCTCGAAAACTCGATAGCTATTTTCCTGCAGTACGAGTTTATTAAACATTTGTGATACAAAGTCTGTTTACTTTCTATCATATTTGATTATGTAAACAGTAAAATATATATTTATTTCTTGTCGGATGGCGATTATTTTCATTGATTTATTTTATATTCTTATCTGCACGTCTGTTTTCTTGCACGTTGGTGAAAAAAGAGAAATACTAGCTGCAAAAGTGTGCCCAGCTTCTTTTTTGCCTGGTATGCCAAAACGCGTCCACCTGATCATAAAATACTAAAATATACTAACATTGTGTCGCTTAGCAATACTTAATTCTAATCGATTACAACAAACTTATTCTCAAAATCGATTGTAAATGTCTCTTACAACTCGGACGTCCTGACAAGGAATCGCCCCCGATTCCCAAGGCCTGAGTTTTTATATGCTACCCACCCACAGGGTCAGTGTTTCATTATTTCAGACAATCAGAGGTGCTGTTAACATCGGGGACAAGCCATAACGTCTGTTTTGCAGAGCCCACGACACCGTCGTAGGGTAGTTGGGTAATTTGGGAGCCGTCCACGTCACGGACATTGGGTAATTTTTTGTCGACCACATAGGTGCCACGATAACGCATTATACATTTTTATTCGTTCCGGACGTCGTACCTACGTTTCGTATGACTACAAAGTAGCCATCCTCATACTAATAATCCATCGGGGTCGGCAAAATAGTGTGTTTTCAAGCAATGACATGCTTTCCGGGAACTAGTGGTTGCCACAGGGTACAACTTGACAAATTTCGTAAAGGCGTCAATTACTACCAGGAGGTACTTCTTTTTGGTCAATGTGGGTGGTATCGAACGGTCAGGGGACCTTAGGGATCGTGTACAGGGTAGCATTCTTACTTTGTGTGGAGGAGGAATAATAAATGCACTTCATGCAATTGCTAATAAAATTGTCTACGTGCCACTTCATATACGGGAACCAGTAATGATTACTAATGGCGTACTACACTTCTCGGTTCCAAATAACCCAGTTCCTCATCTGAATCATCACTGCATGGACATATAACTGCAGCACACCCTGGGACGATCAACGATACACCACCCCATCTATGAGTTCAACCCCCGCAAGTCATGGTCCTCCAAATCATTCCGCAGATTGACAACATCAGGATCACGATTCTGCGTCAGTTGTACTTGGAAATCTAAATCCACATCGTCGATATAAGCTACTGTTTCTAGTCTACTCGGGGCGTCAAAATGGGGCATATTTACTCCCGAACGATGAACAATTGTATAATTGTAGTTTTCCAGTAGGAGCGTCCAACCCGCTATTTTGGCGGAAGATCCTCCATTCTTGAGGATCAATGCTAACGAATTGCAATCAGTGCGAACTTGAATGGGATAAATTTGATATACGTCTCGGACCGCTTCAGGGCATAAATTATGGCTAACGTTTCTAGCTCATAGCTATGTAGTTTGGTCTCAGGTGCGGAAGCAGTCTTTGAATAATAGAAGACCGGATGAAATTTGCCATCTTCCTGCTTCTGGAGGAGCATCGCTCGAAGCCCTAAAGAACTCGCATCGCAATGCAACTTGGTCTCTGACTTCGGGTCATAAATGGACAACACTGGCGCTTCTACGAGCTTGGACTGCAACGTTCGGAATACGTCGAGGAACTCATCAGAGAAAACATAATGGGCGTCTTTCCTCAACAACTGGGACATCGGAAAGGTAATCTTAGCAAAATTAGGTACAAAATGGCGGAAGTATGAAAAAGAGTCATAAGCAACGCTCAAGACCCTTGTGATCTTTCGGAGCTGGAAAATCTCGAATCGCTTGAAGATGTGCCATCTTGGGCGTAATCCCGCCAAAATTGGCTAAGTAACCCATATTCTAGTTCGTGGTATGCGAAACGGCACTTCGCCAGCTTTAAGCATAGTCCGTTCACCCGTAAAGTATGCAAACTTTTCCATTAGGACACTTATGAGTCTCAAAATCTTTTGAAGCTATCAAAATATTATCCATATAAACGACTAACTGACCTCGGTGAATCAGGTCCTTCAGAGCGAAATACACGAACCCAACACGATGTTGGCCTTCTTTAATATATTCCTCCCCAAGATGAGAGGCAACGCAGTTGCAGAAATTGGTAATATATGCATTTAATTTATTAATACCTGTTCGGTATTTCTCATGCGCACAGCTCACATAATTTTTCCTAATGAAAAAATTTGCCCTCCTCCGAGACCACAGCAGCACATCAGTTTCGGACGGAGACCGCAGGACTCTGGGATCTTCGACTCCCGATGAACGACCTAGGGCTGCCCGAATCAAGCAAGGAAAACGTCTGGCTAAATTCACTGCATATCTGATTTGAAGTAATGGCCTCTCACCGTTTGAAGCGTATCCATTGCTGCCCGACTTTCCCGCATTTGAGACAGGATTCAGGGAGACGATATGGTTTCAGGCATTGGTTCTTGTAGTGCCAGAAACCCGAGCAATTGAAACAGCGGATTTCTGCTAACGGAGTTTCTCCCTGCCTGTTCGTCGTCCTTGGTGCAGGCCGGCTCACAGTCGCGGCCTGCCTTGACACCTCCATTTGGAGCCACCGCCGCTCGTAACGCTCCAAAAGGTTCTTTAGCTCGAGAAGCGTCCGAGAGGTGTACAGCATTCCAAACAGTGGCGAGTCCGCGCCCACGCTTGCGGCAGTGTGAGCTTGGTCCTGCCGGCTGACGTCGAGGCAATGCCTTTTCGTTCCTGTTCACTGGTGTCCGCAACGACATGAGCGGCAACGACAGTCGGCGGTTTTTTTTTTCATGGTTCGTGGCCTTGGTATAGAGGCGACGTAATTGTACCTCAGTGGCAGAGGCCGGCACTTCAATGGCGCGTGCACGTATAGTTTTTACGATTTCTTCCTTGGTCACCATTGCTGAAATTCTCCGGCAGATTGATGTTGACGTGTGGGTATCACACTTCTGAGTTGTATATTCCTATCTGCACGTCTGGTTTCTTGCACATACATAGGTGTAAAAAGAGAACGGCAAGCTGCAAAAGTGTGCCCAAATTCTTTTTTGCCTGGTATACTTAAGTCTAATCGATTACAACAAATTTATTCTAAACATCGAGTGTCAATGCTAGCCTCTTACACTAATAAACATTAAAGGTCTCAACACCCTCTAGTTTTACGCTTAAAAGGTTCTATAAGGAAGTTGATGGGTGTATGGCCTTATTAGTCAAACAACATAATTTAATTATTTTTAGACCCCATACTCAAAAAGACTATATATATGTATATTTGTTCGAGTAAGATTGTTCGAGTAAGATTGGCATTACTTTTCTCTGCTGGAATATTTACTGTTTTATTTCATTTTATCCCGGTACCTTTCTTAGGAGGCTATGCCAAGTTTACCGGACTTAAAACGTACAACAAACAACTGAAGACAATGATTGCTATTGGTGGCTGGAATGAAGCTTCTTCACGATTTTCACCGCTTGTAGCCAATGAAGAGCGGCGTCAGCAGTTTATTAATAATATATTGAAGTTTTTGCGGCAAAACCATTTTGATGGTATAGACCTTGATTGGGAATATCCATCACATCGCGAAGGCGGGAAGTCACACGATCGGGATAATTATGCGCAATTTGTCCAAGAATTAAGGGAGCAGTTTGAGCGTGAGGCGATGAAGACTGGACGAACAAGACTGCTTCTGACAATGGCTGTGCCAGCCGGAATTGAGTACATTCAGAAGGGATATGATGTACCCAAACTAAATAAATACCTTGATTGGTTCAATGTTTTGACCTATGATTTTCATTCTTCAAATGAACCATCAGTAAATCATCATGCACCTCTATACTCCTTGGAAAATGATTCAGAGTATAATTACGACGCTGAGTTAAATATTGTAGTGTCTTACAATAATTCTTTCTAATTTTGTTTTGCTTATAAAGTTATTTGGTTTTGTAGGACTATTCGATAAAATTCTATTTAAAGGCTGGAGCGGATCGCGATAAGCTAGTTTTGGGAATTCCTACATATGGACGTTCTTTCACACTTATTAACGAGGAAAGTAATGAGCTCGGTGCACCATCAGAGGGACCTGGCGAACAAGGAGAGGCCACCAGAGAAAAAGGCTATTTGTCATACTATGAGGTTGCTTTGACTAATACAAATTGGATGTCTTTCGATATAACTTATTCTTATATATAAAGATTTGTCACTTTCTGATGGCGGATCCAAAGTGGACGGTTGTCCAACCTAATGCCAACGTTATGGGCCCGTATGCCTTTAAAGGCAATCAGTGGGTCGGCTACGACGATGAAGCTATTGTTCGGAAGAAGGCAAATTATGTAGTGGCACATGGACTAGGTGGAACTATGTTCTGGGCAATAGACAACGATGATTTTCGAGGAGCTTGTAACGGCAGACCTTATCCTTTAATTGAAGCTGCCAAGGAAGCAATGGAAGAAGCATTTAGGTAGGTACTGAAAAATAATTAACATTAGTATGAATATTGAACTTAGTCCTTCACACAACAATATTATCTTTCTATTATAGGTTAAATCAAAACAATTTAACAAGCAGTCCACGAAAAGAGATGAGTTACAGAAATCGTAGCAGGGGAAGCACAAAAGTGAAAATATCCTCGAAACCAAAACTAAGCACAAGTCGCAAGGTTACTTCACAATGGCCTGCCAATGTTACAACAATGATTGAAACGTCAAGTACGATTGAAACTATGGGCTTATCGCAGTACATTGCTAGTCGTAGTTTATCAACTCCATTGCCACCAACAACTCCTGATCCCAGTTCTGGCTTTAACTGTAAAGATGAGGGGTTTTTTAGTCATCCTCGCGACTGCAAGAAATATTTTTGGTGTTTGGACAGTGGTTCGAATGAACTAGGACTTGTGGCACACCAATTCACGTGTCCTTCAGGGCTATACTTTAATCCTGCTGCGGATTCGTGCGACTTTGCAAGAAATGTACCATGTAATCTTAAAAAGTACGTGGCTCTACTTAACATTTTCAATAAATTTAAATACATATCATCTTATTTCTTACAGATCAGCAACCAAAGCTTCAACCACTGAACGACCTACCACAAACACAATAGTAACTGCTTCACCATTGACACAGCCGGTCCCGGCTCTCTTCACTAACGATAACAACAATTTCACAATGAATACTAATATCGATTCAGCTCCAGTGACAATAATTGATATGACTACATATAAACACGACACTGATGATCAGCTCAGCAATTCTAGTGATGCTGAAGAGGACCCGCAAGTAATAAAAGAGCTTATTGACCTTATAAGAAAAGCTGGTGGTGTAGAGCAGTTAGAAAAATATTTGCTGCAAAATAAAAATGTTTCACTAATTCTTAATAAGAATAAAGCCAGTGATGCGACGACAACCCCCTCCCCATCAGTGACTCTTTTTATGGTCGTGTTTTAACGCGATCTAAAATAGTAAACACTTTACATCGTAATCATCTTAGTTCGGAAAATCTAAATGCGAAGGATATTTCATTGACCACTTTTGAAACTGGCTGCAATGATGGTTTGCAGAAAAACTGTTCAAAATTTTCATCTGTTGTGCATGGCAATGGCCGAAAGCGTCCACAAAATGAGGGTTCACAGAGATCTGAATTTAATGGATTTTTTAAAGAACCTAAGCTTTATGTGACAGTTAATCGAAGTCGTGACAATGTAAACCAAGATCAGACAACTGATGTTTATATGAAAAAAGATACCGATGTGAGCAATGAAGATAATCAATCAAATATGGACGCGAATAAAACCACCCTGCGACCATTAAGGCTTGTCACTCCATCGTACACAAGCTTACAACGTTTACGGCAAGGATCAAATAAGCTACCATTCTTTGAGTCCGATGAAATTAAGGAGCCACCAATTTCAAATACTCAGGCTAAGAGTTATGCCACAATAAGCCGTGGACGCACGGTGGGGCTTTCTAAAATAATTAGTTCGACAAGAGCTCGGTAATTAAGAACACATTTTATTATTTCATATTAATTTTTGCAAAAATTAATACTTTCTTACTTTCCATAGCAAGAACAACTTTGAGCGGACGCCATCCGTAGCGAATAGTAAAACTGTGAACGAAGGAGATTTGCCGAACTCTGATAATGTAAACGAAACCTATAAGATACATGAAGAAAAAAATGATAACTCACAAAACACGGCAATTATTAAGAATACTCGCAAATACGCTAGTGTTGGCCGAAGATACAATACTGCCACTGCAGATTCAATAACAACAACATCAGTAATAGACACAATCTTGAAAACCGAAACTTCCACAGCCAGCACAGAGATTGACAGCATAACTTTCAAAAATATAAACAGCAGAAACACAACAAAAACTTACATAAACCCGACATTCAAGCCAGCATCATTCAAAATACAGACATACAGGATCACTAATCAAACAAATGAACCAAAGGCGATCGACAATTTTTCTCAATCATTAACTAAACCTACACCAAAAGTGTCCGCAATTGGATCAAACCTCAAGATCACTGATCCTTCAAGCTTTGCTAATTCAATTGTTGTCTCCCATACGCCGGTTCTAAATAATGAATTTTATGACGCAAAACAAGTTTTATTTACAACAATAACTACCATGAATCCGCCAACAGAATTAGACTTTGGCAGTTCAATTCCTTTCGCCGAAGGCGAACCTAAAAACTTCGACAAATACCCTAATTATAAAAACAACCATACTGATGATGTCAATAGCAAGATAACCGTTCAGAAACAAGCAAACTATCCATCTGGTAGCCGAAATAGTAACACGAAAAGTATTTCTGATAAAAATATCAATGTAAAAGATGGTAAAGATTCTAATTTTAATATTGACGAAGCTGAAGTTTTGCGCACCTTAAATTCTAGTTTAAATAACAGACAAAAAACTGATTCGATTAGAATTATACAAAATGGTAAGCTTAAAATGACCCATCTTCCAATAAGCCAATCTAAAAACAACTCGCTGGGTAGCACATCTAGTCCAAGACCCTTTGGTTATCTCAGAGATCGTACACGTCCCGTTACATACAAATCACATGCAAACGTAACAAAAAACAATACTGCTTATGAAAACGACACGGAGATTCATGCGGAAAATATATCAAACTTATATAAAGCTCAATCATCACAAACGGATGGGTCTAAGGTGAGTGCCATTATTAGTAAAAAGATGTTGAATTTTAGAACAAACGTTCAACAACAATCAACGCTCGAAACTAAAACAAGTGTAACACGCACTCGAAACCAATTTAGTTTAAAATTAGCTGGTAATTTAAACAGTACCGTAAGAAATGATATAACAAGCTATTTTTCTTTAAGTTCCAAAGACATCACAAGCAAAAACAGGAGCAGATGGCGTAAACGAACATCACACATACAAAGTTCCCAGGGTAGAAATAACACGTTCGATTCTTTAGGCAATATTTATAAAGTCATCGGAAAACATATATTCAATTCCAGCAATTTACATTTAGTTGATAAAGAAAATAATAATTATGAAAGATATGCTCCTTACAGTTCCCAAATTAAAGGTCGTAATATCAGTCAGCTTATCGAAAATGATAAAAACACGAAAACCGTTAACACAGATTACAAAATTAAAATTGTTCCTGATGCCTCACATGATTTCCTTAAAGCAGCAACATCGACGGAAATTAAGAAATCATTGAAAATCATTCAAAGTATTGATGATTCTCCCGGCCATACCGTCCAAAGAAATGATCTTTGCTTTCAAAACACCACAGAGTCAAATACTTTTGAAAATCAAAGTTATAAAATCATTAGTACCAATGGCAATGACATAAATATCAATTGTCAAATACACAATCAATCTTCGATTCACAATAACGGCGGTGTCTTTATAAGTAAAGACGACGTTTCTAAATCTATGCGTGGCTTGGGTAAGCCAAAAAAATCACAAACCGTTCAGCATTTTAGAAAAATTGGTCAGGTCTTAGAGTCAAATATGAAAAATTATTATATGCCTTTAGAGATAATCAATAATGAACTAAATCATACTTTTCAAGGCCGAATAATGACACATGATTTCAATATTAACCCTGAAAATAATAGCACAGAAAATGAAATGCCACACAATAATCTCAGAGGTAGTTACCGAGCATACACGAAGGATGATCTATCGTCTCTTCTTTCCGCAGATGCACACAAATTTACTAGGTTGAGTAACCAGGCTGTGCCACAGCGTAGTAAAGTAACGTTCAACGCCTCCACATTAATACGACAACCGATTGAAAATGTAGAAAAAGAAAACAAAAATCATAAAACAGTAAGAGTAAACCCACTAGTAAATATGGGCAATCATGTCTACAGTCGGAACGAAGCTGTTCACGCTCACACACAACATATACATACAGTAAATAAAGGAAATGTAGTTAAGCGATTAAGTACCAAAGCCACCATTCCGCGAGCTATGCAAGCCAATCGAGGATCTGTAAAATTTAAAAGTAACGATCTATCTTCGTTACTAGCACTAGATCTTTCGTCCCACGGAGTGCGAACAATACCAGCGCAGCGAAATATGACGGTGTTTCGTCAACGTGAAAAAACCAACAAAACTATCGACCACAAAAATGTAAAATCATTTTCTAAGCAAACTTACAGCATCCAACGCGGGAAACCTAGAATTAAAAAAAAATTAATTAACCTTGAAACAGAAGCAGAAAGTGTACATACAGGATACGAACTAAATAAACTGACAACTATTAGAGCTTCAACAACAATCACAGAGGCTTCGAATACAGTTAATGGCGAAAAAGCACTCCGACGTGTAAGCACACCTAAAGGACACTTGCCAGTATTTGAAAAAATTCCTTTTCGAAAGGCAGTTGCATCTGTTGAAATATTAACAGAATCACAACTACCGCCTCTAAAAAGCAAGCTTAAATTCACGCCTGACAGTACTTTACCTACATTAGGGATTGATATGACACAAACACATACTGAATTAACGGAAGTTCAAAAAGAAGTATCCAAAAGTGACCATACATTGTCAATACCAATTTATCATCGCCGTAAATACTACAAGTATGTTAACGATACGACTGTAACATATACTAATAAATATGAACATTCGGCTGAAGATGTGAACGATCAAAAAAGTGTACTCAATAATATTCATGATGTTTTTAATGTTGTTGATAATATGACTGCAAATTGTTCCTCGAAAGAACAAATCAAAATCTGAATTAAGCAGTCTTTTTTTTTTAAGACTTCCGTCTAATTAGCCGGATTTAATATAAATATAAACGAAAATAAATAAAAAAGAATTAAACAAAAAACAAAGTAAAATAATTTCCAGTGCAACACGCGACAAAGATAAGTTTTGTCCGAAATACATAAATAAATATTAACTACCCAGCCAATTAAAATATCAGAGACTAAGGCGAGGTACATCAGATGCGATAGAAAGTTTATAGTTTCAAATAAAAAATCGAAAAATAATTATAAATAAACAATAACAACTTTGTTTACGGAGTATGTCAGAGAAGACTACAATGAAGTACAATCAGTTATCATGTTATACAACATGGAAACTATTCTCTCGTAGATCAAAAAATGTCACCAAGCTGGGTTCATTCCACAACATAATCATACAGTGGGTTGAGCAGAGGTAATTGTCATATGTATTTTACGTCATAATACATTAAAATTACTTCCATAGCATGGAAAATAATAAATAAATAAAATAAAAATAAATAAATAATTCAAATCGTTTACTGTAAGCAAATCGCCAGTTTATTATGAAGCATACGGTAGTACAAATCTGGGTCTTTTGAAAGTCCAATTGCGGGAAAAATTCTAAAACAGCGGGCAGCGGGAATTCTGGCTTTTTTTTTTAAATATAAATTGCTTTTTTTCCGTTTTTGTCTAGTCGAATTGATTTCGATAATAGGATTGTATTTAATGGCTTAAAATGTATATGTAATACATATATTATGTGTGTAATAGAAGTGAACTAGTGGACATATAAGAACCGAAAAAAACTTGAATAGATAATGAATCTAGTGTGCGTTTTTAACTGTGTTTTTAAATAGATTTATGTCCGCTTCAATTCTGGGTCAGTCATTTCTTAGCCCACTTAGCACTTAAAGAAATGCAAGAACTTTAATAACTTTTAACAAAAAATCAACAATGCCTGATAGTAAATCTATCGACATTACCGCTGACAAAACCAAAGCTTACTAATCATACTGGAACGGATAGTCCTATATTAAAAGTCATCGTAGCCATTCAATTAAAAAAATATATATATATATATATATATATATATACAGGTTTTGCAAAAGTTACAAAAAATATGTTTCCCTTATATTAACTCAGGTATCAATAATATTAAGGAGTTGAATGAAATGAATAGTAAACATAAGATTCATGTACGTACTCATGTTTGTTTATATAGGTAATGACGTTAATTTTAAACGACGTTTTCAGAACCATTATCATTTGAATCATACAAGGGGAAGTACGGCAACATCGATTAAAACAACAGCCAGCGCACCAACAACACTACGGTCATCAACAACAAGAAATTCTTCTAGTGAATCTCGCACTCGTGAAAAGGTTTCCAGACTATCAACATTAGATAAAGAGGATAGTAATCAATATAACAATATGCACAAAAATATTAAATCAACAATCCCAACGGCAAAAAATGTAAAACCTAATTTGAAACGCGTTCGCGTGGTTAAATTTCAAAAACCGCTTTCTGATTTTAACATTGCCAATAATAATTTGACTATCTTAAGAAACGTTAGTAGTAACCTTAATCAGAATATGGCAGAATGTAATGCCACAAAAAAACGTTTACGAAAAGTTGTGCACAAAATTAAGCTTGTTGAATCATCAAAACAGCAAAATCAGTCATTGGATTTGAAATCTTATAAAGATCAACACGCTTTGTCAAGTAAAACTGCACCGACGGCACGCGATATATTTCAAACTAATAAGGATGGAATTAATCTAGAAGAGATTGTTAAACAAGATCACCAGGCGACAAGTGTCTTCAAAAATACAATACAAACCGTTATTAACAATGTTAATAGAGGTTACTACAAAAATCAGTACTCAGAAAATAAGCCAATGAGCGAAATGTTGAATGTGAGCCAGGCGCTTGGCAACTTTGGCCAAGGACTTAGCAACGACACAACGACCTCTAGTATCAATGAATCCGAAAACAGCACAGATGCATATAGCAAGACACACCCGCGTGCATTCATTCGACGAAAGCTAGTGGCTAAGCGACCTTTCAATCTTTTGCCAACAACCATACCAGCGAAAGCAACATTGGCTTTAGGAAACGTTCGTCCCACGAAAACGGTTATTCGTAGCAAGAAGAAACCATCTAACCCTTTTAACACAAACACTCAAAACAAAAATGAGAGCTTTTTACGAAAAGAATCTAGAAAATCACCTTTACAAAATACAGTTCGTTTAACTCAACAGAACAAATACTTAGATTATGAAGATCAAAAAGATCTCCCGTACACACCTTTAAACTCTCAACCATCAGGAGTTACGGTTTTCAATAGGCGTCCCAAAAGTAGGCAACCACATGGAGATGAAGACAGCGAAAAAAAAAAAGGTGAAGACGTAGACAATGAAGGAAAAAAACACAATCGTATAAAAGAACTATTTACGGAAGACACACATAAAAAGGTGCTGATTAAAGCAAATACCTCCCTGGCAAACCTGCTCTCCGATTACAGCTCGCGGGAAAATCGCTTGTTGCCAGCAGGTAACACAAGTCGTATTAATGTTTCTTACAATCCTCACATTCGACAACCGAATATTAGTTATCCATCAGCACCAGACAAACAAATTCAATCAATTTATATTCCACATTTAGTTAAGCGACCGCCTGTATCAACGATATCCAATTTGAAATCAAATTTGACGCAACGCCCTGTAGCTAAGAACTATGAACACACTACACCATTGACACCATTGAAAGCAGCTCCGTTTATACCGAGCAATACTCGTAACTATGAGCGTAAATACACAGGTCACATTTCAGAAACAGAAGAGCTGGTAAGCGATAAGTCACAAATTGAAAACTTAAACATAAATGCACTTAATGCGCGCAACAAAAAAATATTTAACATTCAAAGCAGGAAACATGCAATGGTCAAACCAAAAGTAGTTTATACAGCTAATTCGGAGATAGAAGCGGAATTAATCAACGAGCAATTCAAACAAAATCAGGGATATGTGACTACTACACCAAGCATACCATCTGTACCACTAGGAACAGATACTTTACACTTTGTTACTGAAATGACTCCGCACAGCCACAAAACTTATTATTTACACTTGCTAATGAAGTGAGAAACATTTCTTCATTCAAACAGGACAACAAATTTTCCTCATTATTATCAACAACACCACCGACGCCACCAGCAACTACTTTAATGCATGTGTTTACTTTGGTTGAAAAAGTTTCTGATATAGATGAGACGTCTAAAAGGCGCCCTTTGATAAGTAAAACTACTGATATGGATTCCAAACTGAAGCTCATTGAAATTAATCGCATCGTTGAGATTAATTCTAAACTAGATAGTACCGCACAACGCAATTCCAAGGCTACTCAGGAATTAAATGACATGCACGTAGAAGCTCTTCCTCATGTAGAGCTGTTAGGTGAGATCAGTGTAGTTAAGTTTGTTCACTTGGTAGATGGTAGAAATATTGAAATCATCGATGGGCACAGTATGGTAACGGACAACGCTCCCACAGAGTCTATCATTCCCAAAAAAGCAGAGCAGCAAACTATACATGATAAAAACGTCAGCCGTAAACCAAAATCGCTTTTACCGGAAGTAATACGTGGTAATTTTGAGACATCCACTCTTTCGTTGGAGGGCTTATTTGATTCGACGCGCATGGCTAAACAGATTACCATGAACAAGAGCATCGCTGCAGATTTGGAGACCATGCAAGAACGGAGCTCGCAACTGGAAGAGTCAGTAGTGAATAAGACTGTGTCACAAACAAAGGAGTCTGCCCTGCCAGTCACAAACGTAAGAGCCATTGTACCCCTTCTACGTCCTAATTCCAATGAGTCCTCAACCCTGATTATTTCAATAGCAAATCTCGATAAGGTCATACTAAGAAAAAGTTCTGCGCCGGTGGAAGAATCTAATGATATTCAGAGCAACACCAACAAATCTTCTGATTTTAATTCAGATTAATCAATACAGCATACAGCAAAAATGTAAGTGGCCAGTAATGAGCTATTTGGAATTAATGATTAAGTTATCCGACGGAAAAATATTTAGTGCTATAGATGGCAATATTAAAAAAAAAATTGAACACTCTAGTAAGGATATTAATATTCTCTAAATTAAGAATTAATCGGGTGGCTTAGAGACACAAAATAATTGAAAAAAAAAAAAAAAAAACCAATGGTAGGGAAATTCATTAATAACAACGAAACTAGCCGTACTGCGACTCATATCGAGCGTCAATGAAAGACGCGTGTTGACCGTAATACCTGGGTAGATCTGACAAGTAATCAGAAGCTATACACAAATGTAGAAATCCCTAGCTGTGCATAAAGTGTGACCCCAGAGATCTTAGTATGAACAAAAATTCTAGTCTTATTTTTACAAGACACAAAGTACGCATAAACTTAGCAACAAAAAAAAAAACAAAACAAAGCGTTCCTTTTTTATTTGTTATAATGTGTCGTCTTGTCGCCTTTATTAAATTGAATTGAAAATAAAAAAAACAACAAAAATCGACATTAATTTTATTGAATAGATGTACAAATTTATATTAGCTATATCAACTTGAAAATATTTTTAACATTTAATATAGTTGTGACTATTAGTTTTAGTTGTAAAATATTTTTCACCTAATTCAAAATACAGAAAAAAAATATAACCTTATATCTGGTAAGTCAACGATTTTGGAGCTCACTGAAAACAGTTTTCGACAGGCCTTTCTTATGGTTTGTATAATATGGTTTGTACAAATCTGGGTCTTTTGAAAGTCCAATTGCGGGAAAAATTCTAAAACAGCGGGCAGCGGGAATTCTGGCTTTTTTTTTAAATATAAATTGCTTTTTTTCCGTTTTTGTCTAGTCGAATTGATTTCGATAATAGGATTGTATTTAATGGCTTAAAATGTATATGTAATACATATATTATGTGTGTAATAGAAGTGAACTAGTGGACAAATAAGAACCGAAAAAAACTTGAATAGATAATGAATCTAGTGTGCGTTTTTAACTGTGTTTTTAAATAGATTTATGTCCGCTTCAATTCTGGGTCAGTCATTTCTTAGCCCACTTAGCACTTAAAGAAATGCAAGAACTTTAATAACTTTTAACAAAAAATCAACAATGCCTGATAGTAAATCTATCGACATTACCGCTGACAAAACCAAAGCTTACTAATCATACTGGAACGGATAGTCCTATATTAAAAGTCATCGTAGCCATTCAATTAAAAAAAATATATATATATATATATATATACAGGTTTTGCAAAAAGTTACAAAAAATATGTTTCCCTTATATTAACTCAGGTATCAATAATATTAAGGAGTTGAATGAAATGAATAGTAAACATAAGATTCATGTACGTACTCATGTTTGTTTATATAGGTAATGACGTTAATTTTAAACGACGTTTTCAGAACCATTATCATTTGAATCATACAAGGGGAAGTACGGCAACATCGATTAAAACAACAGCTAGCGCACCAACAACACTACGGTCATCAACAACAAGAAATTCTTCTAGTGAATCTCGCACTCGTGAAAAGGTTTCCAGACTATCAACATTAGATAAAGAGGATAGTAATCAATATAACAATATGCACAAAAATATTAAATCAACAATCCCAACGGCAAAAAAATGTAAAACCTAATTTGAAACGCGTTCGCGTGGTTAAATTTCAAAACCGCTTTCTGATTTTAACATTGCCAATAATAATTTGACTATCTTAAGAAACGTTAGTAGTAACCTTAATCAGAATATGGCAGAATGTAATGCCACAAAAAAACGTTTACGAAAAGTTGTGCACAAAATTAAGCTTGTTGAATCATCAAAACAGCAAAATCAGTCATTGGATTTGAAATCTTATAAAGATCAACACGCTTTGTCAAGTAAAACTGCACCGACGGCACGCGATATATTTCAAACTAATAAGGATGGAATTAATCTAGAAGAGATTGTTAAACAAGATCACCAGGCGACAAGTGTCTTCAAAAATACAATACAAACCGTTATTAACAATGTTAATAGAGGTTACTACAAAAATCAGTACTCAGAAATTAAGCCAATGAGCGAAATGTTGAATGTGAGCCAGGCGCTTGGCAACTTTGGCCAAGGACTTAGCAACGACACAACGACCTCTAGTATCAATGAATCCGAAAACAGCACAGATGCATATAGCAAGACACACCCGCGTGCATTCATTCGACGAAAGCTAGTGGCTAAGCGACCTTTCAATCTTTTGCCAACAACCATACCAGCGAAAGCAACATTGGCTTTAGGAAACGTTCGTCCCACGAAAACGGTTATTCGTAGCAAGAAGAAACCATCTAACCCTTTTAACACAAACACTCAAAACAAAAATGAGAGCTTTTTACGAAAAGAATCTAGAAAATCACCTTTACAAAATACAGTTCGTTTAACTCAACAGAACAAATACTTAGATTATGAAGATCAAAAAGATCTCCCGTACACACCTTTAAACTCTCAACCATCAGGAGTTACGGTTTTCAATAGGCGTCCCAAAAGTAGGCAACCACATGGAGATGAAGACAGCGAAAAAAAAAAAGGTGAAGACGTAGACAATGAAGGAAAAAAACACAATCGTATAAAAGAACTATTTACGGAAGACACACATAAAAGGTGCTGATTAAAGCAAATACCTCCCTGGCAAACCTGCTCTCCGATTACAGCTCGCGGGAAAATCGCTTGTTGCCAGCAGGTAACACAAGTCGTATTAATGTTTCTTACAATCCTCACATTCGACAACCGAATATTAGTTATCCATCAGCACCAGACAAACAAATTCAATCAATTTATATTCCACATTTAGTTAAGCGACCGCCTGTATCAACGATATCCAATTTGAAATCAAATTTGACGCAACGCCCTGTAGCTAAGAACTATGAACACACTACACCATTGACACCATTGAAAGCAGCTCCGTTTATACCGAGCAATACTCGTAACTATGAGCGTAAATACACAGGTCACATTTCAGAAACAGAAGAGCTTGTAAGCGATAAGTCACAAATTGAAAACTTAAACATAAATGCACTTAATGCGCGCAACAAAAAAATATTTAACATTCAAAGCAGGAAACATGCAATGGTCAAACCAAAAGTAGTTTATACAGCTAATTCGGAGATAGAAGCGGAATTAATCAACGAGCAATTCAAACAAAATCAGGGATATGTGACTACTACACCAAGCATACCATCTGTACCACTAGGAACAGATACTTTACACTTTGTTACTGAAAATGACTCCGCACAGCCACAAAACTTATTATTTACACTTGCTAATGAAGTGAGAAACATTTCTTCATTCAAACAGGACAACAAATTTTCCTCATTATTATCAACAACACCACCGACGCCACCAGCAACTACTTTAATGCATGTGTTTACTTTGGTTGAAAAAGTTTCTGATATAGATGAGACGTCTAAAAGGCGCCCTTTGATAAGTAAAACTACTGATATGGATTCCAAACTGAAGCTCATTGAAATTAATCGCATCGTTGAGATTAATTCTAAACTAGATAGTACCGCACAACGCAATTCCAAGGCTACTCAGGAATTAAATGACATGCACGTAGAAGCTCTTCCTCATGTAGAGCTGTTAGGTGAGATCAGTGTAGTTAAGTTTGTTCACTTGGTAGATGGTAGAAATATTGAAATCATCGATGGGCACAGTATGGTAACGGACAACGCTCCCACAGAGTCTATCATTCCCAAAAAAGCAGAGCAGCAAACTATACATGATAAAAACGTCAGCCGTAAACCAAAATCGCTTTTACCGGAAGTAATACGTGGTAATTTTGAGACATCCACTCTTTCGTTGGAGGGCTTATTTGATTCGACGCGCATGGCTAAACAGATTACCATGAACAAGAGCATCGCTGCAGATTTGGAGACCATGCAAGAACGGAGCTCGCAACTGGAAGAGTCAGTAGTGAATAAGACTGTGTCACAAACAAAGGAGTCTGCCCTGCCAGTCACAAACGTAAGAGCCATGGTACCCCTTCTACGTCCTAATTCCAATGAGTCCTCAACCCTGATTATTTCAATAGCAAATCTCGATAAGGTCATACTAAGAAAAAGTTCTGCGCCGGTGGAAGAATCTAATGATATTCAGAGCAACACCAACAAATCTTCTGATTTTAATTCAGATTAATCAATACAGCATACAGCAAAAATGTAAGTGGCCAGTAATGAGCTATTTGGAATTAATGATTAAGTTATCCGACGGAAAAATATTTAGTGCTATAGATGGCAATATTAAAAAAAAATTGAACACTCTAGTAAGGATATTAATATTCTCTAAATTAAGAATTAATCGGGTGGCTTAGAGACACAAAATAATTGAAAAAAAAAAAAAAGACCAATGCGAGTAGGGAAATTCATTAATAACAACGAAACTAGCCGTACTGCGACTCATATCGAGCGTCAATGAAAGACGCGTGTTGACCGTAATACCTGGGTAGATCTGACAAGTAATCAGAAGCTATACACAAATGTAGAAATCCCTAGCTGTGCATAAAGTGTGACCCCAGAGATCTTAGTATGAACAAAAATTCTAGTCTTATTTTTACAAGACACAAAGTACGCATAAACTTAGCAACAAAAAAAAAAAAACAAAACAAAGCGTTCCTTTTTTTATTTGTTATAATGTGTCGTCTTGTCGCCTTTATTAAATTGAATTGAAAATAAAAAAAAACAACAAAAATCGACATTAATTTTATTGAATAGATGTACAAATTTATATTAGCTATATCAACTTGAAAATATTTTTAACATTTAATATAGTTGTGACTATTAGTTTTAGTTGTAAAATATTTTTCACCTAATTCAAAATACAGAAAAAAAATATAACCTTATATCTGGTAAGTCAACGATTTTGGAGCTCACTGAAAACAGTTTTCGACAGGCCTTTCTTATGGTTTGTATTATATGCGAAATACCTATTACATATAATATGTATATTATGATTTGGTTAAAAAAACTTGAATATTGCTTTCGAGTTGAGTGCATGATTAATGAAATTTGGTCAGCATGTAAATATTATTGACTAAAGTATTCTGCGTGACTTTTATTAAGATTGCTTGATCGACGCAAACGTTTTTCATACTAATTCTAATTTATTATTTCTTATTATATATGTATGCATATAGCTATCCGATTTGGATCAAGTTTTCTACATATGTAAAATTCAGACAGCATAGCCATCAAAAAGGTTTTCTATACTAAAACATGACAGTTTCACCTGTTTTTACATTTGCATGATCATGGAACGCCCTAGACGAGTCAAAAAACAAAAACAAACTTTTACTGTTTTGGCATTTTATCTTTAATTCACGCACTCTTTTGTCTTGCTAACTGTAACACTCTCTATGATCATTGTGTTCATACAAACGGACAAGCTGGCGGACCCACGGAACGCCATGGCTATATCGATTCGCCTGCTTATGCTGATTTAAAACTTATATACTTTGTTACATAGATTCCAACGAATACAGTTTACCCATTGACTCAACAGTAACAGGTATACAAACTCACACAGAATACATTCGCCAATAATATAAACAGCAATCGGCCATATATCGTATTTTCGTAGCTCCCAAAGGGTCATTCGAAAACAAGAAATAAAAGTAGAGCCGAACACGCCCCACCATATAATACTCCCTGCTTTTATTCCCGAATAAATTAAATAAATGGGTATAAAGGTATTACAATGGATAGTACTTTTATTATGACACGTTTTAACAAAAATAAAATCTGAGCACAATATATACATACATATATTCTGAATGCATATGTATATACATATATTTTCCGGTATGCATATACATACATGCAGTTACGTTTCTAGATTGCTCTTTTATATTCAGATTTTTATACCATTTTCAGGATAAATTGATGTTATTTTTCTCGACACGAATTACAAATAACAATACTGTACGATAAGAACAAATGCCTTAAAAATAGCATTGAATTCTGAGAATTATTTTATTTCTTGTGTGAAAAGAGGTCGTGGTAGCTCGAAAATTTAATAACATAACAAGAAAGAATGCTATAGTTGCCTCGCGATATTAGGATACCCATTACTCAGTTTCAATATGTTATTAACAATGGTGATCGATAAGATATCTTGGCAAACACAGAACATTTTTATGTATAGATCATATTTTTGACAGATCGGCCCTATTGAAGCTATACGATATAGTTGTCCGATTTGGATCAAACTTGGTCAGTATGTCTACTAGACATGTACTACCAGTGTAAATTTGGTTTAGATAGCATAGCTAACAAAAAACTTTTCTTTTACTCTACAAGTAACGGGTATAATAAATATAATACCATTGCATTTTTTCTGTCGCTAGGTACCTTCGTACAAAATTGGTATTTCTAAGTGCAATAGTTAGTGAGATATTCGCCAAAAACATAAATTTTTTCCGAAGTGTGTCTAGTTTTTGGTTCATTATGGGCGACTGCTGCATGGCATCGAAAAATAAGATTCTTGCATAGACTGCCTAAATATATGTATAAGTTAACATATAGTACTTAATATAGAATATTAAGCAACCCTCGCTATAAAAGGCTTCGTAAGTTAAGGAACAGCCCTCGCAAAGCGACACTGCATACTTTGTATCAGGCCGCTCTATCTGCAATGGTCAGCGGCGGTAACCGGACACTTTTGTTTTGCTGCAAGAGTTTCCGTTATTGCCTAAGATTGCTGAGTCGGCTTGCGACCATGACATTGTGGCGTGATGCGCGTTTTGGCTTAGCTTAAGTGAAATATTCTGTGTACTTAGAAATTAGTTTTTGAATACAGCGCTCTACCAGTAAGTCGCTAAAATAAATATTTACTCCGGCACTTGGCCGTTAAATAATTTGTTTTATTGTCTCAGCCTGAGGCCAGCAATAGGAGGCTCAGTCGCCTCTCAACCTAATCATCAATCATTAGAGAAAGGAAATCAATTAATTTATATCTTAGTATGTAGTCAATTGAGACTAAGTTAGAACTTGTAGCTATTACCATCTCTGAAATCTGTTTGTTCATATGGACAGATAGACAGACAAATATGGCTATGTCGACTCGGTTTGTGATGCTGATCAAGAATTTATATACTATATTGGGTCTTCCACGCCTCGTTCTGCCTGTTTCATACTTTTACACAAACTCATACATACACACATACCAGCGGTAGTTTGTGATTTGTAGCATTGCTGGATTTTGTAGGTTCTGCCGCTGTAGTTAGATTTAACTGATATTCCCGATATTCTCCACACCATAGAGCCAAATCGGGGCTATACCGTGGACGTAGACTGCTCTCTTAGCAGTGACACGGTGCTTCGTTTATTGATCAGCCTCCGCAGTTGTTGCATGCGTTGCCCGCATTTCTTGGCCGTTGCTTTCAGGTAAGGCTCAAATGTTAGGCGCTTGTCAAGGGTAATGCCAAGGTATTTTGCCTGCGAATGTTGGTCCAATATTACTGCATGTAACCGTATAGGCAGGGTGTATCTGATGAGTGCTTTTAGGGTAAAGCAATGAGTTGGTGCGGCATTTAGAGCAGTAGAGCACTGCAATGTCGTCTGCATATGTAGTCTGCATATGTAGCGAGAAGAGATTTGCTGGGAGTCTCCACGTGGTACACGCTAGGGGAAGGTAAGTCAGAAGTGTATATTGAGTCTCTCATCTGGCAAGGAGTCGAACAGGTGTCTTTGGCTCTAATCAGATAAGACCAAAATATGGTGCTGGGAAGAGCTTTATGATTTTGCTGCTGCATATCAACGAAGACCACATTGCAATATTCCAGATAATCGAATGACTGTAGAATGTGCTTGACCAGCCTGGTAACCTGCACTACAGTACCGTGTCCTGCCGGAAAGCTTAACTGGTGTTCCGGTAAAATGCGGCATTCCCTAATTATAATACCAATTCGAGAGGAGACTTATTGGACGGTAAGACTCAGGGTCTTTCCAGGCTTATGGATCATAACGATTGCTGTCATTTTCCACTGCTTAGGGAAGAACTGCACCCTGTATAGCGTTGAGTATTAGTGCTATGAAGATGATCGCACGAGTAGGAAGGGTTTTTAACGTTACGTTGCTCACTCTATCATAACCAGGTGCTTTCTTCGTCGGCAGAGACGTGATGATTTCAACAATTTCGTTAACCGTGGCTGCCTTAATGGGTAACGATATTTGTAGGGGAGTCTGCAGACTATCAGTGGTCTCTTTGAGCTGTTCATCAGTGGCAAATTCGTAGTGCGTGAACCTGGCCTCTAAATGCTTCGCAACCGATTTAGCTTGCTCTTCGTCGTTCCAAGCCAGATCACCGCTAGAAAACCGAATTGGTACCTGTAACGGTTGTTTCTTAAGTGACTTAGTACACTTCCAAAGCGAGTATACAAAATCAAAGGAAGCCAGCTTCTGCTCAAAGAAGTTACTTCGAAGTTCTCTCAGTACATTTCGTAGTTGCTTAGCAGCTCGGTTCCATATAATTCGGTCAGATTAATGTGCTTTGTGAATCACTTCACAAACTGTGATTAGGGGGCGGCTTGGGTGTATTGCAAAGTCTATGGAAGAGGGCGTGTGGTAAAGCACATATGGGTATGTGCTTGGTGATCCAGTAGCAATAATTCTGGAGCCATTGACTGAGATGGCTTCTGCTAGTTCGCGACCCCTAGGTAAGTTGTGAGTGTCACCCCACAACCAATGACGGGCATGCCAGTCCCCACCAACTAAGTACCTTTGGCCACAAGTACGTAGTGTGTTGATGAAGTGCCTGTTCTCAATCCTGACTCCTGATGGCAGTAAATGGCGCCGAACTCAACTTTCCATGTTCACCTATGATATGATTTTTGGTCTTCCAGGTCCACGACACAAAGAACTTTCAGTTTGTTTCAAGCGTTCTGCATTTACGTCTTCGTCTGTGCCATTGGCACTTACTAGATATTCTTCAACTTCGTCTAAGCTCCTGTTTTCAGTGCGGTCTTCATTTTCATTGGTTTGCTCTTCTGCAACATCGATCGAGGCGAACAATGTGTGAGTCAAAATTGGTATGTGAATCCTCAGACAATTTCTCGAACTCACCCTTTAGATATTTGACATCACGCCGTACCACTGTTGATCGTTTTTCGGGATCATAGAGCCATACGCCTTTGACTCAAATGAATATCCAACAAATATGAATTCCTTTCCTTTTTCCTTAATCTTTCCGCTGCTGGTTTTCTCCTTTTTGCCATTTCGCGCGTTCGGCTATTCCGTTTTGTTAAAGAGTGATCGGAACGGTTATGCATCCTGAAATAAATGCACTTCATTATGTTTGCTTTTGTTCACATATGTAAATATACATACAAATTGTTTTCTTTCAAAAATAGTTTTTTAGAAGAACTTCACCATTTTTGTTCATTACTATCGCCCTGTTTCTCTGAAACTTCGCTTGGTTCCCATATTTTGCCACTTTTCTTATAAACACAAAATTCATTTTTATAGATGGAACATACAACACGTTATTAATTGTCATTTTCCTTTTCCCAACATTCAAACTAATGGTACCACTACCAGGATAATAAATGAGAATCAATAAATTTATCCGCTGCCAACATAATTGTTGTTTTATTTTCAGATAAAGATACATAAATACATATACGCATATATATAATGTCAAAACGTATGTGTATTCGCATACAAACAAACAGATGTATGTTTGATTATACTTTTTATACCCTTGCAGAGGGTATTATGTTTTTGTCCTGAAGTTTGTAACGCATTGAAGGAGCCGTTTTATCATAAAGTATATATATTCTTGATCAGTATCAACAGCCGAGTCGATATAGCCATGTCCGTCTGTTTTTATGCGAACTCTTAGTTTAAAACTATCTTGATAAAATTTGGTACAGATCTGTATTCTCTCTGCATGCAGTTCATATGTCATATGTGTAGTCATACACGATGTTTCTCTTTTCAGTGCCAAACTCAGAATGATCTTTATTGCTTCTCCTTTTTCTTCTTGCTTTTAATTATGTGTGTGTGTATTATTTGGAACATGTGTATTATGTGTATCTTATTGCCTATTCCTTCTTTTACATGTTTTACTTATTGCTACATTATTTTATGTGGATCATGTGCATCTTATTGTATATTCCTTATTCTACATATATATCTTATCGGTATGTGTATTAGTTATAGCTACAATTCGGCCTATCCTGACTGGAGTACTCCAGGACTCCTTACAATGTGCCTTAGGTTTTTTTGTTTTCAAATAAATAAGTTTTTATATTACAGTTTTAATTTATACATATATATGTATGTATATACAAAATTATTATTAGTATTTGTTTTAATTTTTTCTTTTGTTATTTTCTAGCCAGGGTTTCATGTTTGCTACTGCCCAAACTCTTTTTTGTAAGGGATTCTTGATTGTTGAAAACCATCTACGTCTTCAACAACATATCTGTCATTTCGTAAAACTTTTGTAATTTTATAGGGCCCTTTGAATTTGGGTATCAGTTTTTTACAAATCCCTACATGAGTGTCAAAAAGTCGCCATCTTTATATGAGTGTGGTGCTTGTCTTTTTGTATCTACCATTATCTTATTATATTCTTGTACTTTATTTTGACTGTTTTTTGCTTTCTCTCTAATTTCTTCTATGTCCTGTAGGGTTCAGGTTTTAGGAATACCCTTACTATTTCGATTTTCAACTATCTGGCAACCCTTCACCATAAATTTCCCTTTTGCTCTACGCAGCTGATTAGCGGCGATCTCTTTTGTTCTGATTTGCGATGGTCTGGCGATGCATCGAAAGCAAAAAAATAATATGCTGGAAAACTCCAGTTAATTATTCGTCAGATTGCGCAAGGTGGAAGCAAATTTGGCACGTAGGCCATCATAGAAAATCTTCTCGTTCACTTGGTTTGCTGACCCGAAAGAAGATAAACGCGTTGCTGCAAAATTGTGAAAATCTAATAAGCCTAGTTGCTAAGTGCCAAAAGTACAGTGCACACAACCTTAAATATACTTGTGCATTAATATATATGTATATACAAATATATGTATAATATTTGTATACATATATTAATATATTAAATTGGTGCAATAAGATCTGCAGCGTTAGTGTCAGTGAGCTGGAACAAAGAAAAAAGGTAATAAATCGACAAAATGATTTCGCATGTAGTCAATAAGTTTTTGTGTTAGCAGGAGCTCCCAATTTGTAATTTCTGCGGTGTAGCCGACCGATCTGGGCCCTGCGCTTTCGCGCGTTCTTTGTGCAAATTTTCTGCGGTCGGTCGGCTGATTTTTGGTACACTCATAAAACCTGACGTGGACACAGCGTGACCCGGCAATCTGCGCTTGGAATATTTTTGGAGACGAAGCAGTAGCAGCAGCGCTTTAGCGACACCTGCATAACTCCAGTCAGCTGTGCTCGCACACCCGTTCCAAATTGGACGGGGTTGCTACAATTTTTGTATTTTGTCCCTAGACGGAAAAGGGGCGGCTCTAGTGCCACTCCACATGGCGATCTAACGTCGTTTGACGATCGCCAGCGTTTGTAAAATTTAATAAGTTTGTAATTTTAAGTAAATATTAAATATATAACTAATTGAGCTAAAATTCGTTCTTAGATAAAAGAAAGGAATTATTGTAAGCGACATGAGCGTACCCTTGGTGATATAATTATAGCATTACAGAAACATAACCACAATCGCACAGTTTGCATCTTCGATGGGCCCAACGAACACGCACCGGCGGATTAATTTGTGAGTAATACAAAATATATGCAGTGTGAGTACCACTTGCGTTTAAGCAAGACATTTTATGAAATTATATTACTATTGTGAACGGTCGTCGCTCAGATGTAGAAATTGTTTGTAAAGAGATTTGAACGAAAGCTTAAAGAGTTGTATAGTTAAACCGCTAATGCGGCATGTATTCTTTCGCGAATCGTGTTCTTTTTTCTTGAATTTATACTTTGAAATATTGTAATCATGTTTGAGTAAATATTAATTAATCTATCGATTGGTAAATCATGTTGAAATCATACAAATTGGAATAATGTAATAAATGAATTGTTAAGGGGTAACCGCCAAATTATTATCGTGTTACCGTGGTCGGGTGGGTAAAGAATAGGGGACAGTTAACATCCAAGTCGCCCTAATTCCTGGTTATCGGTCATTATCTTTGGTTAGCAGTGGGTAAAGCCCAGTTATAAATATTTTTAGTTGACACAGTAGAAGACAGTAAGTGCACTTATTCTTTTTATATGTTATGATTTCCATAGTAGGAGGAGGGAAAAACCCACGACATATCCGACGAGCATAGCACAGAGCGATGCTAGAAGTGCACGCCTCCGAATCCTCTATGGACAGGTAGCGGAATGCTACAGTCCCTAATACCTTCTTTACCATTTAATTCTGTTTAACCTGTTGCCTTTCCTCTCTGGATGACTCCGAACAACATTTTACTAGGTTATTGATTAATTGTTCGTTGTAGAGTGTTGTTTAAAACATGTTCTACTAAATCAAGAACTAAATCCCAATGTAAGTTTTTTTCTGTATCTACCAATTTTGCGATCATCGATCCTAAACTCCGGTTGATTCTTTCAACTTGTCCGTTTGCCTGAGCCAAGCCAATTGCTACCTTTACATGTCTTAATTCATTTTCTTGCATAAAATCTTCAATATCTTTCGACGTGAAACAACTGCCTTTGTCGGATATAATACACTTTGGTCGGCTATACGTTCTAAAATAATCTGATAACGCATTAATTGCTTCTTTCGTGTTTGTGGTTTTCGTCGCATAGGGCCTAACGAACTTACTAAATGCATCAACAATAACAAGAATGTGTTTATTAGATCTGCCCTTGTCAACTGGACCAAAATGGTCAATGTGAATAATTTCGAAACGAACCGATCCCTTAGGAATATTGTGTAAAAACCCCTCTTGTTTTCCATGTTTTGCCGAATATGCGATAAATTTTAGACAGTTACTAATGTGCATTTTAGCTTTTAACCTAATTTTTGGAAACCAATAATTTTTCAATGATGCATTCTACTTCCTGATCTATGCTCTGGTGTAAAATCATATTTTTGTAGTTCTAGTAACCATCTATCTGGACTCATTGTTCTTTTATTTATTGCTAGATTTACCGAACTACAATCAGTTACTAATTTAAAATGTATACCTTGTAAATAAATTCTAAATCTTTCTAAAGCAAGTACTATTGCTAGAGTTTCTAATTTAAAACTATCATATCTCGATTCGGTATCAGTTGTTCTTCTAGAAAAATAAAAAATAGGATGCATCTTACCATCCGTTTTCCTTTGCATAAGAATAGCTTCAAAACCTAGTGCGCTATCGTCTGTATGTAATTCTGTTTCATCATTCGGATTGTATAAAGCTAATATCGGTGCCTGCAACAAATTCTCTTTTAACATCTCAAAGCAGTCTAGTTCTGTTTCACCAAACTTAAATTCTCTATCTTTTCTAATAAGGTCATAAGGTCATTGTTGAGAAATCTTTAACAAATCGTCTAAAATAAGAACATAATGCCAAAAAGCTCTGGACATCTCTTGCTTTCTTTGGAATTGGGAAATCTTTAACTGCTTGCAAACCTTTATCATCTGGCCTAATTCCATCTCCCGATACTAAATATCACAAATACCTTATTTCTGACTGGAGAAACTCGCACTTGTCAAGTCTCAGTTCTAATTTATTTGCAACTAGCCGACGAAACACTTCTTCTATTATTTCCAAATGAGATAGCTACAGAGGATAGCTATCACTATGTCGTCCATATAAACTATCTGTTTGTCTGTCCGAATCATGTCTGAAAATATTTTATTGACAAACCTTTGGAATACAGCTGGTGCATTCCGAAGGCCAAATGACATTCGAAGCCACTCATACTGTCCCATAGGAGTCGTGAATGAAGTGTATTTCATGGATTCTTCATGCATATAAACATGAAAATAGCCATTTTTCAAATCTAGTTTCGTAAAATACTTCTTTCTCGATAGTTTATCAATAAGGTCGTCAATATGTGGAGTTGGATAATTATCTTTTAGCATACTTTTTGTTGAGTGTGCGATAATCAACACACATTCTCAGTTCTCCATTCTTTTTTCTTACTTACACTATAGCCGACGCAAACTCTGACTCACTTTCCTTGATGTATCCTTTCTCTAAGTATTCATCTATCAGATTTTGAACTTGTTGCCTTTCAACGTATGATAACCGTCTTGGTGGATAATGAAATGGCTTAACATTTTCAAAAGAAAGTTTCATTTCCCATTTATTTTGTGGAACCAAAGGCCATTCTGCATTTTTATAAAACTTGGCAAGTATATATTGAAACCGTTCTTTTAACTTATCATCGCAACTCTCATTTATTATAAAATCATCACGTTGATTTGTATTAGGATAATCTAACGGCAACACATTAAAACACCGCATAACCTCTTCTTCTTTTTCTAAACTAAATAGCTCATTCTCTTCTTCTCTCTTCTTATCTTCCAGACACTTACTCATTGGACCTTCATTTTCTTTCATTTTATTGCTAAACCTTTTATTTAACTGACACTCATTTAAATCTTGCTTGTGCTCACTCATTGAACCCATACTCATAGGACGCTCATTTGAAAATACTTGTTTACAACTCTCCTTTGATATACAATCATTTTCTGACTTTTTATTAGATAGACAATCATTTTTAAAACACTCATTTGACAACGACTTAACTGCATTTTGAATTTCTTTTTCATCAAGAATTTCACTTACTTATTTAAATTTACATATTGCCATAAAATTTCTTCCTAAAACCACATCATAGCTCATTGACTCGTTTGTCACTACATTCATATCGAATGTCAATTTAACAATTCCAACAATAATAAAACATTTTATTTTTTTATAAATGTGTAATATACTATTATTTATTCCAAAATAAGTCTCTTCATTGAGGGAATATTCTTTAAAAGTTTTTTGAACATAAATTGCTTTTTTTCAATACTATTGACAAACTTAGAATTGTTCATTAATTCATTTTCAAAATGCATATTTAAATAGGATAACTTAACAAAACTTATTGGGCTCCCTGAGTCGATGAGGCATTCTGTGGAAAAACACTTGCTAAAATTATTCTCAAAATAAATGTATAAATTTCTTACATAATCGTTCTTTGCCTTCTTCTTGTATTCGGAGCACATTGCAATACGGTGATCTGCACTGCCACAGCCATAACACGATCCATATTCCCGTTTTGGTTTGCGGCACTCACTAGCAAAATGGCCCAATGCGTTGCAATTGTAGCAATGTTGAGCAGCTTTCCACTCAGGATTGACGTTCTTTTGCCCACTGCCGAAGTCGTTTTGGGCAGCGTTATCTTCTCGAACGCCTGCAACAGCTGATCCGGGTTCTTAAAACACTGCATATGCGCCTGCCGCCTTAAACTTTCCTCGGGTATACCTTCAATCAAATTATCGATCAGCTCCTCCTTGCTGATTTCTATTTGTGCAGCCAACAACACCTTTTGTTGATAGAATGTCGAAAAATCCTCATTAGCCAACCATTTCCGTCCTTCAAATTTTCGGCGAAACATAATAATATTTGTCTTTGTGTGAAAAATGTCTTGAAGTTTGTTTAGCAACCCGTCTATTGGCATCTCCATATGGTTGCCAGTTGAGTACAGCCACACTTGTGCGTCACCAGTTATTTTCATCATCACCAGCATTCGCAACATATTGTCATACAATTTGTAGATGGCAACAATTAATTTTAGTTGAGCAACTCAAATTGTTGCAGAACTTTTGCCATCAAACTCTTGCAACATGTCTTTAACAACATTTAGCATCATGTTGCTAACGCCGTTGTTGCTTTCGTTTTGTGATCTTCTCAACATTTCGTTTTCTAGTTTTATGAGTTTCATCCTCATTTTTAACAGTTGTACTTCTGCACTGTCGTTTTCGTTCTCTCTTTTGATTTTTTATTTTCTGTTTAATCCCACTTCTGAAGTTTGTAGTCATACACGATGTTTCTCTTTTCAGTGCCAAACTCAGAATGATCTTTATTGCTTCTCCTTTTTCTTCTTGCTTATAATTATGTGTGTGTGTGTGTATTATGTGGAACATGTGTATTATGTGTATCTTATTGTCTATTCCTTCTTTTACATGTTTTACTTATTGCTACATTATTTTATGTGGATCATGTGTATCTTATTGTATATTCCTTATTCTACATATATTACTTATTGGTATGTGTATTAGTTATTGCTACATATGATATAATTTTTTTTTTTTATAATTTGGACGTTGATTTTCTAACGGGACAGTACATTCAAGTGGCATTCAACAACAAGCAACGTGCGTGTTAGCGCGCGGAATCCTGCAAATAATGCAGCCACCTTCCGCCCAACCGACCGAGGGGCACCGCATAACGTACGGCTAACGATCAATGCGAAACGAATTTATTTATTATAACATAAAATAACTAAAAACGAAATACAATTATTAATAAATTATTAGACTAAGTTAATTAAGATCTAGACAGGTCACCGAGGAGAGAAGTTCTAATTAAGGCGGTCGAAGTAGAACTACCTACAACTCGAGAAAGTTTGTTGTAATTACTACAGAGGACTCGGAAAGGATTATGAATGGCAAAGTTGCTAGAACAAGGTTGAAGAGAGAGTGGAAGAAAGTTTCTAGTTGGTCTAATCGGAACAGCAAAACTAATCTGGCTAAGTAATTTCACCATTGATTAGTTTGTGTAAGAAAATTACACCGAGCACTGTTCTTCGATTAGACAAAGAAGGAAGATTAATTATTAGAAGTCTACTACTATAGAATGGTAAGCGTATGTTAGTATTCCAGTTGAGAGCCCTTAGTGGAAAAAGAAGAAATTGTTTTTGTACAGAGTCTATTCTATCCTGATGAATACTATATTGGGGTGACCAAATACAAGATCCATTTTCAAGAATAGGCCGTACCAAGGCAGTAAAAAGTGTTTTCGTTAAATAGGGATCGTTAAATTCTTTCGACCAGCGCTTTATGAAGTTCAGGACACTAAAAGCACTATTAGTAATTGACAATACATGCCTATCAAACTGGATCTTGGTATCCATAAGGATACGGATAAGGATTAAGAGAGTTGCTATTCAAAATGTAATTGTTTTGAAAGGGGAGGCGCTTACTGAAGGACATTACGTTACACTTAGTAAAGTTAAGATTTAATAAATTAGCTTGACACCAGGTTTGAAAACTACACAGATCAGATTGTAACTTGGTCCCAAGAAGAGAATCAGCAGCCGTTTTACGTCGCACAGTGGGGCAGCGTGCCGAAAAATGTTGCAAAAATCATATCTTTTGAACCAGGGGAGGTATTTGAACAAATTAAAAAGCATTTAATAGATAACTTATTAAGCTTTAGAATGAATGTCTGAACAGGGTGATCGGTCAACGGGATGCTTCAAAGTTTATAGTCAAAGTTCTTTAATCTATCTGCCCATATTAGACGTATAAAATGAAAATTAAAAATACTTTTATTTATCACAAAGTAATATTTTTAATATTGTTTTAAGATCAACATAACAAATCAATATGTTTTAATTCGTTTTCTTTACTAATTTACTTAATTTTGTTACTAACATTTTTCGTTGAATTATTTTGAGGTTATATTTCTAATTATTTTTAGTGGCCAATTTTCATTAAAATGAGTTCAAACATTTGTTGTAATACATAATAAACTTAGTATTTTGGAACTGTAACTATTACCGTTAAAATTATTTGGAAATACGTGCATCTGAAGATGCTGCTTAACTGCTTACGAAGTATACATTCTTTCTAAAACTAATCCCATTAAATTAACTCAAAATTAATCGAATAAGCTCGCTTCAACAAAAAAACTCAGTGTACTTATATTTACAATGCAGTTAAGAAATCTCATTGAAATGTTCCTCCCTCATGGAATCATCCAAACTCGAAAATCTTTTTTTGTACCTTAAAATAACAATTTATTTACTTACCTGTAGCCAAAATGTCATAAGACTGGTAAGACACATAAAAAGTAATATTTGTTAAATTTAACTAACTCTGGTATTATTTACAAAACGATTTTACACAATTTTTTTATTAAATTCCCACTCAGGAAATACCCATATTTGCGTGGGCTCTTCTCCTTCCATACATAAAACGCGAATTTTTTGCGCGAGGTTGGTTTCGTTTTATGACTTTTAATTCTAAACGGGCAAACTAGGGCAAAGGAAATTACATAAGCATATGTTTATTTCATCATATGTATATAGTTTCCCCGTGAAAAAATTAAAAAAACTGCCCAAAAATAGTATATTTTTTAAACGTTTTTATTTTTTTAAATTTTTACTGAATTTTATAAAGAATTAATTATTTGAAGAAATTATTATTATTATTTCGCCCAAAATTCAATTTCAAAGTTGATACTTTGCGCCGAAAATATATGCATTGTGGCACATTTCAGGAAATAGGTTTGAGGGGCTCTACCACACACAATTTTCAACCGATTTCAAACAAATTTCGGATTTATCACCCATGATTTTTTAACCAAACGCAATTTTTCTTTTTGTCGAACGCTACCATCACAAAAATGATTTTTGCCACGTTTTTCGACCGACTGCCCCATTGTGCGTCGTCGGCATACATGAGCACACGAGAGTAACTGACCGCAGATGGCATATCATTTATGAACAATATACATAACAAGGGACCGAGATGACTTCCTTGTGGAACATTCAAAGTAACTTGAACAGATTTAGACAAAGTGTCTTTAAAATAAACCTGTTCTGTTCTAGAACTTAAGTAATCAGGGTGAAATCATGGATCTACAGAAATGTTGCAATTGCGAAGTTATTAATTTCTCAAAAGCCTTGGGAATAGCAGACAGCTTAGAAATACCCCCATAGTTGCAAACATCGGATTTGTTTCCTTTTTTGTGAAGAGGAATGAGATGATTTTCAAACATCAGGGAAAGAGCATGATTCAACGGACAATTTAAATAGTTTATACAGGGGCTTTAAAAGGCCGTCAGCACAGTTTTTAAGTACACAACCATCTGGACCAGGTGAAAAAACAGATTTAGTAGCATTTAAATTACATAATAGCGAACTTTCGGTGATGACTGGTATAAAATGACTATTGAAGGAATTTAAATGATAAGGTTAGGGTGAGTCACATTTATACTCGTGCATACCATAAGTCGTTTGGAAAAAATCGGCAAATAAGTCGGCTATAGCCTTATCCGAATTAGCAGATTCTCGTTCAAAGACCACACTAGATGGAAGCGTTGATGTTTTACGCCTCGAATTAACGAAGTTATAAAACCGTTTCGGATTACTTCGGAACTGTTGCCCACAGCTAGTAAGGTATTCCTTATAACAACGGTCATTCAAAACATAGAAATCAGATCGAGCAATCAGATATCGCGAGAGATACAAGGAAGAGGCAGTTTCCCTGAATCTATTATATAAATTCGATTTTCTATTTTTAAGCAATGTTAACTCAGGGGTAAACCAAACAGGCTTGTTAGACCTGGTTGGAACATAAAGCGGAACACAGACATCAAGTAAAGAATTCAAGGTATAATAAAAAGTTGTAATTGCACTATCCATATCGCTACACATGAACAGCTGGGACCAGTCAGTCTGGGATAACAGTACATTTAACTTGTTAAAGTCGGCTTTCCGTAACTGACGAGATCGCCTAGTAGATTTACTACTAGTACGGGTCACCCGGGCAGGTAAATCAATCAACCCTTCCAAAGTCGGGTGATAAGGATCTTCAGAATTCGATAAGGGGTTGGTGCGGGAAATAGAGAAACAGGATGGATCCAAAATAAAAATCAAATCAAGCATTCTACTTAAAGAGTTTGGAATAGGATTGATCTGAAGCAATTAAATTCCAAACAGATCGTCAAGAAAATCGTGCTCAGTCGTGGGGTCAACACGGCAGAGTCGGGACATGAAATCCATGTAGTATCTGCAATATTAAAATCGCCAATAACTACAAGAAAGTCACGATAAAATAGAGGAAACTGATTTAACAGCAGAAAAGTGTAACGAATAAAGAGAAGAGTCAGAAGAAGGAGGAATATAGGAGCAGGTAATGAAAACTCTAACGTTATTTAGGCATAACTTAATAGCAACAAATTCGATATCCACAGAGCCATCGATTGTTACTTCTTCCGAGGATAAGTTAACATCGACGGCAATAAGCACACCACCACCTCGGCGGGATGTACGATCTTTTCTATAGATAGCGAATTTATTGAAAAGGATTTCTGAATCTAAAACATCGGGCCTTAACCATGTCTCAGAAAAGGCCACGACATGAAATGAAAAAGACAGACTATTTAAATACATATTACTAAGTTTACTTAGAAGACCTCTTACATTTTGATAGGCAAACGAGAGGGAGGAAGTTAGTTTTTTCCGGAATCAGAGGCAGGGACAGGGTTAGAAGGCAGTACAACCGGAGTCCGATTTTTTCTTCATAAAATCGGCCAGATCGGACCACAATATCATATAGCTCCAATAGAAACAATCGGTTCGAATGCTTAGTATGAAAATTTTCGGTGTCTAAAGACCGATTTCAAATTCATGCAGAATGAATTTCTAATTGTGTTCCATCTGTTGAGCAAGTTTCATTAAATCGGACTTCTAAATCATATAACTACCATTGAAATAATTGGGTATTGTAACCAAATTAATGCAATATTCATGACTGCAAGGGTATTTAATATTCGGCGAGCCAAATATAACAGTTTTTCTTGTTTTGTTACAACAAGTTCTAATACAAATACTTTCCATTGTAATACATGGATACCTATTTTAATAATTTAAACGGGAATAATGCAGAGAGTATTATACGGTCGGGCGTGCTCGGGTGTACTTTTCTTACTTGTTCGTTTTGGATTTTCATTCTTTTGTTGCTTGCTTTATTTATTTGTTTTTAGTGTCCGACTTCACGCTCATCTTTTTTGCTTTTCTATCTCCTTCCTGCAGGAATTTCAGCTTAACTTTTTCAAACTGCGGTAATTCGTCGCGTGTTTCTATTGCAATTACAAAATTTTTCCAAGAATCCGGCAAACTTGATAAAAATATAATGACTTTTAGCTCATTATTAATTGTCATCTCCAGCTCCGGTAATTTGTCAGTGATATTCAGGAATTCATTTATGTATTTTGTAGCACTATTACCGTACTGCATATTTAGATGCAATAACTGTTGGAATAACTGGACTTTTTTATTGGACCCGCTGGAAACTGAATATTTCGCAATTTTTTCCATGCTTCTGTCCATGATGTACTTGACTTGATGTGCATCAACTGTGTGGGCTTTACATTTAATATCAAATTTGCCAATGCCTTCTGATCACTTTTGATCAGCTGTGCTATTGAATTGATGATAATTTTCTGAAGTCTTTTCTTCTAATTCACCCACGATGTTCCAAAGATCCGATGTAATTAGCAAACTACGCGTCGACAAACATTGTATTTCATAATTGCCATATGAATTGTCATATTTGCAATTTTGCAATTGTAGGCATAAATTTATATAATTTTATTAGGTCCAACGCAATGTTGAGTTGTGAAAGGTTTACAGAGAAATGAGAACTAAATATGCTAAGGAAACCTAGTGTTGCCAGACACTTCATTATTAGCTTACATTATAATAGCGATACCTAACGTAAACATATCGATATTCAATAATTTGTGACCAAGTAAAAAATAAAAATAAAATTTTTTTACAGTGTAGAGTACAGTGGTCTATTAAGTTTGTCTGAAGTGAAATGTGCGTAACAGGCAGAAGGAGGCGTGGTCGACCCCATAAAGTATATATATTCTTGATCAACATCAACAGCCGAGTCGATATAGCCATGTCCGTCCGTCCGTATGAACACTTGCGTCTTTCAAACTACAAAAGCTAGAGACACCAAATTTGGAAAGTCCGTTATTTTTACGAGCAGATAAAGTTTATTTCAAATTTTTGCCACTCCCGCAATGAGCCAAAACCAGGCACACCTCAAAAAATTTTCAGCATCTGAATATCTCAGTAACTAGGAACATCATTTCTGGTATGCAGGTTCCTAGAGACAGCCTTGATCCCATGCTATTAAAAATTTTGAGCCGCGACGCCCCTATTCTCATAATAGCCAATAAACTTAAATTCAATGCCGTTTTTAAGGCATTTATTCATATAGTACAGTGTTGTAGTTATACCCGTTACTCGTAGAGTAAAAGGGTATATTGTAATCGTTGGAATGTATGTAACAGGCATACAGGAGGCGTGGCAGACCCCATAAAATATATATATTCTTGATCAGCATCAATAGCCGAGTCGATAAAGCCATGTCCGTCCGTCCGTCCGTCCGTCCGTCCGTCCGTCCGTCCGTCTGTATGAACAAAAGGATCTCAGAGACTATAAGAGCTAGAAGGATGGTAGTGGTCGCAAATGAAAGGTACAATACTAAAGCAGTACAAGTTTTTTTTGTTTTTTGACACGCCCACTTTAGGGCGTTCTGCCTTCATATAAAAGTAAATGTACAGTTAAAACTAGAATGTTTTAGTTCAGAAAACTTTTTTGTTAGCTATGCTATCTGAACCAAATTTACACAGATAAGACATGTACTGACCAAGTTTGATTCATCGGACAACTATATCGTATAGCTCCCATAGGGCCGATCGGTCAAAAATACGCTCCAAATATGAATTAGAATGAAAAACTTTTGCGTTAACTAAGCTAAGTTAATCAAACTCACACAGAATACATTTGTCATCCATATGTACATAATGACCAAGTTTGATCCAAATCGGACTACTATATCGTATAGCTCCCAAAGAAACGAGCGGTCGAAAATGTGCTCTAAACATGAATTTGTATGAAAATGTTCTGTTTGCCAAGCTATCTTATCCATAACCATTGCTAATAACATATTGAAACTGAGTAACGGGTATCCTAAAGTCGCGAGGCGACTATAGCATTATTTCTTGTCTTAATTTTTTTTAAACTTCAATTCAAAATGTACATATAAAATAAAAATTTTAAATTAAATTAAAAAATTTTAAGTGCGCATTTGTATTTAATTTGAATTAAAATTTTAAATGAAATTTAAGAAATGTAATTCAAATTAAATACTAATGCGCACTACTATGGGAGTACGGGGTCATTTACAGTCGGCATATGTTAAAAACATTTACTTAATTTTTAAGCATATGATTTTCGGATCAACCTATAACCACTGAATAAATGGACATCATGACTTATATGGTTGAGCACAAAAATTGAACTAACTTTATTTCTTAAAATCCTAGGCCTTATATAGCTACAAAATTACATCGGAACACAGCTCTCCTCTAAGATGTTTGTGTTGTACCCCACGCACAGTATAGAGCGTGGCCCGAGGGAGGCAGTTGGCCCGAGAGGAGGCAGTGGCATTTTGCACATGAATAATGTGGTGAGACTCTAAGAATTCAGTAAATTCTGCAGATGTAAAAAATGTTCCCGGACCGCTATTAATTCTGCGCGGTCGGATACAGTTAGAAAAGTATTGCGTTCCTAAAGTATGACACGCTTCTCGCGTACTGGTAGTGCCGGCAGGGTAAAGTTTCACAAACTTAGTGAAGGCATCAATAACAACTAGCAGATACTTCTTTCTAGATTGAACAGATGGAAGTGGACCCAAATGATCTACGTGAATTGTGTCAAACGGAAGCGGTGTCTTTGGAATACTGTGCAATGTGGCATTATGACTTTGTGAAGAGGCAGTTTCTAATGTAGTTGTTGACTTAAGATTTCATGTAAGAGAACCAATAATGATTTTTGATCTGCAAACAACATTTATCAGTCGAAAGGTGACCTAATTTCTCATGAACGACACGGATGACACAATTAATCATTAAAGAAGGGACATAAAGTTTAAGTATATTGTTCGGTGACCGGCGGTACACTACAGGGACACCACCAAGCCACCTCCAAGCGACCACGGAGCTTAACAATTTCACTATCACGATTCTGAGTCAACTGCAGCTGGAAATCCAGATCCAAATCGTCGACGTGTGCAGCGGTGTCTAATCGACTAAGGGCATCTACATGTGGCATACAAACGCCAGAACGATGAACAATTGTGTAATTATAATTCTCTAGCAACAGTGCCCACCGGGCAATCTTTGCGGAAGATCCCCCATTTTTAAGTGTTAATGCTAAAGAATTACAGTCAGTGATTATTTTAAATGGGATAAACTTCAGGTAAGTTTTAAATCGCTTCAACGCATAAATAATCGCTAATATTTCCAACTCTTAACTCTGTAGCTTCGATTCGAAAGCGGAAGCAGTTTTGGAAAAATAAATTACAGGATGAAACTTGCCATCGGGCTGTTTCTGCAGTAACACCGCACCAAAACCTACCGAACTTGCACCGCAATGCAATTCAGTTTCTGACTTAGGATTATAGATGCACAACACCGGGGACTCTATCAGTTTGGACTGCAGAGTTCGGAAGGCGTCGAGACACTCGTCTGAAAAAGCATAAGGGGAATCATCTTTTTAAAGTCGGGACATCGGGTACGCAATTTTTGCAAAATTAGATACGAATCGACGGAAGTAAGAAAACAATCCCAGACAGGGCTCCAACGCTTTTCTAATTTTTGGCACTGGAAAATTATAGCTTGAAGATGAGACGGCTTCAGATCTAAAACAGTAAAAAACGGCTTAACCATTTCATCGGGGACATCAATATAAGAGGAAGAAATAACTGATCGTATTTTAGCTGCATCTTCATTCAACAAAGTAGGCTCGATTTGATTTTCATTATTATTACCTGTTGGCCACTCAATTCAATTATTTGATGCCAATGCACAATATGTCGGCTACAATAGAACGTTCAAAATCTTTAGTACACGGCTGCGGTACGGCGGTTTGCTTCGATTGTACATCAATCTGAATTTGCATAATTTAATATCCGTTTTACGGAAGAAGGCTCTGCCCATGATTTCTTTGTGACACTTGGTAATTTTAACTTGCCAAACGTTTCCTGGACTTTTTTCGACAAGTTTAATTATATACCGACACCTAATAATGACTTTTTAAATAGTTTGGTTGATCTTCCTTTTTTTCAAGTCAATCATATATCTAATCGTTTAAACAGAATGCTGGATCTCATCTTCGTAAATGATTCATCCAGTGCCGTTGTCACTAGATCTTTCCCTGCAGTTGTACCTGAAGATTCTTTTCATCCTACTCTTGAAATATCCTTGTCTATTCCCAACTTAACCCATTTAGCTCCTTCTTTCCCTTCCAAGTCGCGCCGTTGCTTCCGTAAAGGAAATTATTCTTTGCTAAATCAACTGATTCTTGCTACCGATTGGTCTATACTATACAGCACGAATGATATTAACATATCTGTCGATTATTTTAAAATGAATCTTTGATGTCTGCATTCCATATTGTGTTGTAAAGTCCATTTCATGTAAACCACCTTGGTTTTCACCAAGACTATCCAACTTAAAAAACAAAAAATCTAAATATTTTAAAAAGTTTAGGCAGACAGGTTCTAACTTAGACTTTTTAAATTATTATAAAGTAAACGCTGCCTTTACACTTCTCAATTCTCAATGCTATGAAAATTATCTCGTTCGCTGCAAGAATCAATTTGCGCGTGATCCTAAACAATTCTTTAATTTTGTTAATTCGAAACGTAAATCTAGTACCTTACCCTATTCTTTCTTTTCCAATTCCAGTAAAATAAGTTAGGATTCGGCTGCTTCCAAACTCTTTGCTATCTTTTTTCAATCTACTTACTCTTCTCTTAACTTCTCTTACCCCTATAAACTCTCTCTCATATTACAAATAGTTGCATGCTTTCCTCAATAAATACCTTAAAGTCTTCCTTTTCTCCTGGGCCTGACAACATTCCAAGTTGTGTGCTTAAGGAGTGGTGTTTTTCCATAACAAAACCTCTCCTAATTCTTTTTAAACTTTCTTTAGAACCCTCTGTTTTTCCTTCTTTATGGAAAGAATTATACCACTGCATATAAAAGGGTGTAAGTCGGATATATCCAACTACAGGGGAATTGCGAAGTTGGCCGCAATCCCTAAGCTATTCGAAAAGATAATTACTTCCACTTTGCAACATCTCTGCAAGTCAATTATCTCCCCTGCCCAACACGGATTCGTTAAGAGTCGGTCGACCTTGACCAATCTATTGGAACTTACCTCTTTTATAAAAGAGGCATTCCTTAACAGAATTCACACTTATGTCATCTATACTGACTTTAACAAAGCTTTTGACTCTGTGAATCATAACCTCCTTTTACATAAACTTAGTATTTTAGGCTTCCCACCTTCGCTTCTTTTATGGTTATCTTCGTATCTAACAGATAGGACCCAAAGGCTTAGATCAGCCATCTCTAAATCTGTTTTCGTTACATCTGGAGTTCCCCAGGGTAGTCACCTAGGCCTATTTCTCTTTAATATTCTTATAAGCGACCTTCCCTCTTCGCTATTCCATTGTCGCATACAAATGTATGCAGATGATATGAAATTATTATTATCTTATAAGGACCCTTCGGATCATGCGTTATTACAAGATGATTTAAGCACATAACTGGTGCGTAACTAATCACTAGTACTGAAATTTCTCTAAATGCCTGTTTATGACTTTTAACAGGGTTACTCTTTACATAGCCAATTACTATATCGACAATGTACCCTTAAAACGCATACTATTAGTTGAAGAACTTGGTGTTCTCTTTGATAATAAATTAAGTTTCACACATCATATCACCACAATTGTTAATAAAGCCAAGGGCACTCTTGGATTTATTAAACGCTGGTCTAAGGAATTTATTGTCGTCACTAAACAGTTGTACATCCTTTGTTCATGTGTCTGGTCTCCTAGACATGCTCATACTGAAGATTTAATTGGGTCGGTCCAGAAGCAGGTTTTACTCTTCGCACTTCGTGGACTTAATTGGGACCCTAACCTTCGACTCCCATCCTAAATGATCTGCAGTTAAGTCAAACGCTAATATAAAACAGTTGTTATCAAACATTTGCTTTATACCATTAGCTGTAAATAGCATATTATATCCACGAGAGCTCTGAATGTTTTCGGGGTTTGTAAAATCAAACTCTAGCACTTGAGACGGTACTTGTACTCCATTAACTAAAAGATTAAATCGCTGTATTTTAAAATGTTCAAAGTTATATGGATCCAGTTCCCTATTACCTGAGTATGCTCGGTTTTTAACCATGCAAAATGAGATAAAAATAGGTAATTGTCCAATTACAGCATTGTCAATTGAAATTGTATTGTTCCCTGGATGTAGAGTAAAAGATTTAACTTCAACTTTATTATATGGATATAAAGCGTTCTTATATTGCAATACCCGATGATGTGCTAACAAAATACTTGGATTGACTATAACATGATTCATAAAGAGTTGTGCCTCTAAAACTTTTAAAGTTGATTCAGTTTGAGTCTCCATCAAATAAAATGCTGTTTTTTTCAATATTAAATATTATTCTTAAATCAACGTTATTTATTAGAAGCTTATGTTGATTAAAAATATCTCCATGTACTTTTTCTTATTACTTCTTCGAAATATGTTTTTTACAGGTAAAGTTTCGTCAACATAACATATCATAAAACTTGAAAAAAAAATCCCTGGGTTGGTAAATGGCTTTCACTAGCATCACTTCCATAATTGAAAATAGTTTGTAAATAAGATCGATAGTGGTAATTATTGTCGTTCTGAGAAACTAATATGTTATTTAAATATACTGAGGAACTTCTAAAAATAGAGTGTAATATATTGTTTACAACACTAACAGCATCTTTTGTTATATTATTGTTGTCCTGAGCCTTTAGCTGAACTACTAATTTTAACGATTCACAATTTCCCAAACATACAAATTCAATTGAGCTGGCTCCATCCAATGATGCTATAGGATTGTATGTTACTTCTTCAGTGCGTAAAATACTGCTTTGTGTCGGATGTGGCTCAAACTAGTGCTGGGAAACCATCGATAGTGCCGTCCATCGATGGTTTCGACATCGATGATTAAAACCGTCGATAATATCGATGGTTCCATCGAAAATTTATGTATTTAAAATTTTTTCTCTTTTTTATTGTAAAAAGGCCTTTTTTTATTTTAGAAATACATAAAAAAAAAATTTCATCTATTTTCATACTTTTCTAGTTATTATACATATTTGTTGTTTAGCTGAATTGTATTCAAAATTGTTAAAATAACTTAAAAATTTAATATATTCCAGATTCATTTCCGTAAGAAATGTGAAGAGGAACTACCAATTTTTCTACCAATATTCACTAAAAGATTAAATCAAAAAACCAAACGTTCAAAAAATATATAAAATTTTATTTAAAAAAACATTTGAGCACTTACACATGTTCGTTTTGGCACTCACATTAAAACGGCGATAAATCGACATCGAACAATTTCCATCGATATATCGCAAAATGAAAATTCCATCGATACTATCGATGGTTCCATCGATGTTTTCCCAGCTCCAGCTCAAACAAATCCAGTTCACTTTTCATGCATTCAATGTGATTGGTCATCGTTTTGTAGAAAAAATATCTGCGATTTTCTTAGATAGTTTTTTTTTTTTTGATTTAGATCGGTTTTTAATCTTTTTCTTTGTATGCACACTTGAATGTTTAGATTTATAATGAGCTCTCTTAGAAGTAAAACGCTTCCTTTTATTCTTTCTACCTGAGCCTCCCTGAGTCATTTTATCTATTACTTTATTGGATAGATTTTGGAGTGCAATTTTGCTCTGTTTTTGGATAATATTCTGTAGAGCTTTGGTTTCCTGGTTTCATAACTACATTTTGAGGATCCATTGGGGATCAAAAATAAAATTGGTTTGGTTTCCTGGTTTCATAACTAAATTTTGAGGATCCATTGAGGATCAAAAATAAAATTGATAGTTAGCGACATCTAGCGGAGATTAGAGAAACTGAGATATGGTTTGTGTCCTACATAAATAGTGAGGATCCAGTTGTTTTAACCGGGGAACATCAGGCGTAACAAATATTCTGTGATTCAGTTTGGCCGATTCAATATCAGAGTCTCACCCCGGTTGCCTATATTTTAATTACTTGTTCTCCCTCTCTTTTTTCCTTTTTTTCTCTCTCTTTTTTGCGCTCCGCGCGAAAATTTTGTAACAAGCGAACAGAATTAACTCTACGAAAATGAATCTAATTTCACTCTGCTTTTTATTTTCTATTGATAACTATAAATGTAACCCTTTTGCGCACACCGGGAGGGTGGGTAAACCAGTTACTGCATACAGGTACTGTATACGTGCAGCCCACCTCTATTAGGGGTGAGTTTTACAAGCAGCATACAGTTCGAATATCTGAGGTGCCAGTACCGATCATTTCCAATTGAGTCCGCTGTTAATCGTTGTTAACACATTTTATTGCCTTTCTTTACGAAGGTCAGTTGTGATCCTTTTTTTTTTTATTGCCTTTCTTTACGAAGGTCAGTTGTGATCCTTTTGTATATCGGTCCCTTTTCTTTATCACTCATAAGTGTTCTAGGGTTAATGAGCATTTCAAAGTATCACGTCGTGAAGTCTGGTGTTCTGTGGGTTTTTTCTCATCAATGAGTTTATTGCCGGTTACACCAAAGCAGGCGCATACAAACAAGAATTCCTGGTTGCCTATATTCTAACTACTACTGACCTCCATGGGCTGCACCTGGTCAAGCATAGGACTTCCTCTGTCATTAGGCCTTGCACCAGGCTCAGCCTGTGGCCTGTTTTGATCCGGTTTTGCCACGTAGGTTGGGTATTTCTGCCCAGCCTATTGTTTTCTCCAGCATGGCCTTTGTCTTCAATTGCCCTCGCATATGAAGCAGCAAAAGCACTCCTTCAATACTAATTGCAGCCTCGCGAGTACAAGCTAACGCGGATGGCAAAACTTTGGGCTGAGCTAGGATAAAATACGACTTCAGGGACCTCTTAAGGCCTGCCATGAACGCAAGGAGCTTTCCATCTTTTTATCTTTGCGTTGGGGTTTCTATCAGACACCGCACGTTGATGGCTGGTGGTCTGTGTATATGTTAATGTAATTTTCCCAGGGCCCAAACTATAGTTAATAGTTCCCTCTCGTTGGTGACATAATGTGAGTCACTGTCCTTTAAAGATCTCGAAATCATTGTAATGGATCTGTGGTACTGAGACAGTACTGCGCCAATACCATGAGCAGAGGCATCTGTTGTCAAATCGAATGGTTTTCTGAAATCTGGGTATCTGAGAGTAACATCCTCTGAAGTTGGAACATTCATTAATTTTTGAAACGCATCTCGCTTTGGACTAACAAAATCTATGGCTACTTTCTTTGACATATTTTTACCGACGGACCCATTCTCTCCTTTCAACAATTTTTTCAATGGTTTTGCAATTGCTGCAAAGACTTAAATAAAACAACTGTAGTAACTGGCTAATCCTAGGAATGACCTAAGCTCATACAGGGATTTCGGTTCTGGATATTCTTGTATGCCTTTTCCGGGTCTGTTTTAGCGCCACCCAGAGTTAGGATGAACCCTAAATATTCTACGCTTGATTTGAAAAAATGAGGTTTCTCTTTTAAAACTCTAAGGTTGGCATCGCATAGGCTCTTTAGAACCCAATTTATTTGCTTTACATGATCCTTTTCATTTTCAGAAAAAAATATCACGTCGTCTACGTAAACATAACAAGACCTTTCCAACAACAACTCGTCGTCTATCGCTCTTTGGAAGATGCTTTCCGCATTCTTTAATCCGAACGGTAGTCTGCAGAATTCATACTTTCCGCCGTTTACGGAGAAAGCTGTTTCCCCGTGATCTTGCTCTGCCAAGTAAATTTGGTGATAGCCAGACTTTAGATCTAATGTCGTAAAGTATTTAGCTTTACCCAAGTTCGACAATATCATGGATATGTTGGGAATTGGATACTTATCTGAGATGGTCTTTTCATTTAGTTTCCTAAAGTCAATTACCAGTCGCTTATTCCTGCTCCCACTTTCGTCGAAACCCTTTATGTCAACGACCCATGTTGGGTTATTGTAGGGTGAGCTTGAAGGCCTAATGATGCCATTCTGCAGCAAATCTTTAATTTATTTTTTTACAAATTCATTGACGCCCATGGGATGCGGATATAGTTTTGAATATACTGGCTTATCGTCCTCTGAACGGACCGTAGCCACAACAGATATATTGAACGGCAACGCCTCGTTAGAGGTCGTGAATGCTCTAGCTCTGTTCAAAATCATGCCCCTAAATTCAGCTTTTACAACTTCCGACCGTATAATAGTCTGCATTTGTCCCGATTAAATTATTAAAATCGGTATCGAGATATTACAATGTGAATTACTTGCATTAAAACACGTTGAAACAAAAACAATCTAAGCATAATCAAACATACATCTGTTTGTTTGCATGCGAATACACATACATATGTACGTTTGACAATATATGCTGCATATATGTATGTATGTGTGTATTCGGCGTAGCCACCTTTCGCGGGCAGCGCTGCCGACTCACAGGCAGCGAAAACGTTCGAACATGTGCTTGTGTGTTTCTATCTCGCTTGCACCTATGGGTTGATAATGCGTTCAATTATCAATATTGTTACGCTTCTAGTTTTCTTGTTTATAGTCCGATTTTAATGTGCCTCTCAGGATAGTTTAATATAGTTAGTCTCCACACGAAATATAAATAACCGTACGAACAAAATCGCAAAAAAAGGCATTGCAGTTGGAAAACTATTTTATCAAATGTGGGAAAAGGGGGCGTGGCTGTCCAAATTTATAGATGGCAATGCAACTATGCTGTCGCTAGGAACTCCCGTACTAGGTGCCATAGTTACTGAGATATTTGCCGGAAACACCAATTTTTACCGAGGTGTGTCCAGTTTTTTGCTTTTTGTGGGCGAATGGGGTGTGGCATCGAAAAAAAAAAGATTCTTGTATTGACTGACTAAATATCTGATCGTTTGACACCAAGCTCGAACTTGTAGCTCTTACCATCTCTGAAATCTGTTTGTTCATACGGACAGACAGACAGACAGACGGACAGACGGACATGGCTATATCGACTCGGCTTGTGATGCTGATCAAGAATATATATACTTTATGGGGTCTGCCACGCCTCCTTCTGCCTGTTACATACTTTTGCACAAACCCAATATACTCTTGCAGAGAGTATAATAATAATTTCAAAGTGTGACTGAAACGTTCTAGGCAGAGAGCAGCAAACAAGCAAAAACTGCAAGTTACAAAAACAAAGCTAGTTGAGAGACAACAAAGCAAGTGCACAAACAAACAAACAACTTGCTTTGGGTAAGCTTTGTTTTTGGTAAATATTGCAAAGAAATTATTAAATTTGTTAGTTAGAGTATTTAAACCTTGCGTTTACACAGCCGGTGTATGACACAAAGTATAGATAATGAATAAAATTGACCTGAATTGATTTATAAAGTGAAAAAAGCGACGAAAAGTGACTTTTAAACGAGGAAGAAAAAAAACACGTCCGTTTGCAAAGCAAGTGCGAAGCGAATTGATAATTAAGAAAAATTATCTAATAGACACACCACATTTATACGAGGCATTATTGGCCAGAAATGGAATGTTAATAAGTGAAATCCAAAATTTAATGCACACCATCACTCTTGCAAAAGCAAATATAACAAATCCAACCATCTTTGATCACGATGATTTAAATCTGTGCTTATCAAACGTCCCGCAGAAGTTCCTATAGTTAGCCTAATGGAGGCATCTAATATTAAGATTTTCCAGTCCGAAAATATTGTCCACATTTTAATCCAATATCCCAGAATTAAGTTTATTTGTAGAAAAGTCAACATTCTCCCGGTGACCCAAGAGCACACTGTACTTCAACTTCAAGATGACACCGTAGCCGAATGCAACAACGACGATTTAGCGGTAACAAGCTGCACCACAAAAGCTTACTCCTCGATCTGCAAATTGGCAACGCATGACACCTGCGTACGCGAATTGCATGCCGGAAGTACAGCACATTGTAGCACGCAGCCTAGCCGGTTCCATTCTTCTCTACTAGAATTTGAAAAGAAGACGAGCCTCTCAGAAAATACAGGCGATCGTGGGCAACTATAAGATGAACGGGGACGATCATACTTCTGAGGGGAGAGTAGTTAACGAGTGCCCCTCGCACATTGTTGTGTAACATAAAAAAAAGCATAAATATTAGCCAGCAGTTACGCTGAAGTTGTCTATTCAGCGAAAGTTCAGTTCAGCACGCTAGATCACTTATGCCCAGTCGGCTTGCCGGCTGTAGTATTTTAGCTTTAAGTTCAAATATTTTGTAGCCTTGTATTCTTTAGCAACTAAGTACTTTTGGTTTATATTACACCCCAGATTGCTGGTGGTTTCTAGTTTAGATTTATTCTTACAACGAAATCCAAAAGCTCGTTTAATAAACTTTGCTCCGGCAAAAAGCCGTACACACTTTGAAATTATTATTATACTCTCTGCAAGAGTATATTGGGTTTGTGCAAAGTATGTAACAGGCAGAAGAAGGCGTGGCAGACCCCATAAAGTATATATATTCTTGATCAGCATCACAGAGATGGTAAGAGCTACAATTTCGAGCTTGGTGTCAAACGATCAGATATTTAGTCAGTCAATACAAGAATCTTTTTTTTTTTCGATGCCACGCCCCATTCGCTCACAAAAAGCAAAAAACTGGACACACCTCGGTAAAAATTGGTGTTTTCGGCAAATATCTCAGTAACTATGGCACCTAGGATCACCAATTCTGGTACGGGAGTTCCTAGCGACAGCATAGTTGCATTGCCATCTATAAATTTGGACAGCCACGCCCGCTTTTCCCACATTTGATAAAAAAGTCTGGAACCTTCAATGCCCTTTTTGGCGAACTTGTTCGTATCGTACAGTATTGTAATTATATAATTCGTGTGGAGACTAACTATATTAAACTATACTGAAAGGCGCATTAAAATCGGACTATAAACAAGAAAACTAGAAGCGTTACAATATTGATAATTGAACGCAATATCAACGCATAGGTGCAAGCGAGATAGAAACACACAAGCACATGTTCGAACGTTTTCGCTGCCTGTGTGTCGGCAGCGCTGCCCGCGGTCGCTGGCTGCGCCGAATACACACATACATACATACATATTTGCATCATATACATATTGCCAAACGTATGTGTGTTCGAATACAAACAAACAGATGTGTGTTTGATTATGCTTAGATTGTTTTTGTTTCAACGTGTTTTAATGCAAGTAATTCACATTGTAATACGAGATACCGATTTTAATAATTTAATCGGGACAAATGCAGAGAGTATTATACGGTCGGGCGCGCTCGACTGTACTATTTCTTGTTTTTTCAACTAATTTATTATTTCAACAGTGCTTATTAGCTTCAATATATTGTATTTTAGTATATTCATGCTTATATTAATTACCTCCACTATGTATGTCTGCTATAACCCCAAATTGCCAGGTGCAAACAAAATGTTTTACATGAAAAATGTGCAGGCCTCAACGACCTGATTGAGTCTAAATCAGGTTTAAAGTGGACTAAAAAGAGGCTTTGTGGACCTATTTGGCAGATTTAAAGACCTAAAAGTATTAAATGATTCTCCAATGCGTAAAAATGCCAATTTTAGGTTGTCGATTGGACCTAACGAACTTTTAGTCCCTCATAATTGTTATTAGTGACGACAACTTTATTTTACCCACAGAAGTTGTCTCCACGATTCCCGAAGTAATAGTTTCAGATTCGTTAAGTGTCAATACTGTTGCAGTTGGCGAATTAAACAATGAGTCTATCAGAGATGCTCCTTCTACGGAGGTAATTACAGTGTCTGATAAAAAGAATCTTGTAGGTGTTCCAGCAAAGAAACAATTATTTTTTTCCTGCCTTGTCCCTGATACCACATCGGATGATGTGGATATCCCATTTTTTGCTGTTAAATCTTCCTTGTATCTCTCGATATCTGATTGCTCGATCTGATTTCTATGTTTTAAATGACCGTTGTTATAAGGAATACGAACGAATTCGAGACGGTTTTATAACGCCATTAATTCAAAGCGTAAATCATCAAGGCTTCCATCTAGTGTAGTCTTTGAAAGAGAATCTGCTAATTCGGATGAGTCGCCTTATGTATGCACGAGTATAAATGTGATTCACCCTAACCTTATCATTTAAATTCCATCAATTGTAATTTTACACCAGTCATCACAGAAAGTTCCCCTTTATGTAATTTAAAGGCTACTTAATCTGTTTTTTCACCTGGTCCAAACGAAGTCCCAGGCTGTGTGCTTAAAAACTGTGCTGACGGCCTTTTAAAGACCCTATATAAACTTTTTACATTGTCCGTGTTGTTGTTATCATGCTGTTTCTCTGATGTTTGGAAATCATCATATATTACTCTCTTCTTCACAAAAAAGCAAACAAATCCAATGATTGCAACTATAGGGGTATTTCCAAGTTGTCTGCTATTCCCACGGCTTTTGAGAAAGTAATATCTTCTCAATTGCAACATTTCTGTAGATCCAGGATTTCACCCTGCCAGCATGGGTTTGTGAAATATAGATCCAATACCACTAAACTGTTACAATTTACATCATTTGCACTGAAGGGCTTTGAAAGAAAATTGAAAACTGACGTCATTTGCACAGATTTCAGCAATGCTTTCAAGGCTTTCTAATCACACCCTATTCATACATAAGATCAATCTTTTGGGTCTTTCCCATAACTTTTCTCTTTTGATTTCAAATTACTTAAGTTCTAGAACACAACAGATTTATTTGATAGACACTTTGTCTAAATCTGTTCAAGTTAATTTGGGTGTTTCACAAGGAAGTCATCTCGGTCCCTTGTTATTTATATTGTTCATAAATGATCTGCCACCTGCGATCAGTTACTCTCGTGTGCTCATGTATGCTGACGACGTTAACTCTGTGTTTTGGCTGCTGAGTCTCTTCTTGGGATCAGGTTACAATTTGATCTATGAAGTTTTCAAACGTGGTGTCAAGATAATTTATTAAATCTTAACTTTAGTAAGAGTAACGTAATTTCCTTCAGTATGCACCTCCCCTTTCTAAACAATTACATTCTGAATGGCAACTCTCTTAAAAGAATTGAGTCGGTCACTGATTTGAGTATTGTAAGGAAGCGTTCTAGCCGGGGTACAAATCTCAGTCTGTCCAGGGCTCGAATCTTACAAGAAATTTGTAACATTCGCGGAGACGCTGCAGACGGGGAAAACGGTCGATCTGGGGGTGGGTGTTGGTATGAGAGAAGGGGGGGGGAGCGGGACGCGAGATCGAGGCAGGGACGCTGCCGTCGTTCTCAGCGAGCCGATGCGATGCTCTGCGAGATCGAAGCGTGGTGCCGAGGTGCTCTGGCAGCCAGCGCTGTTCTCATGCGAGAGAGCACTGCGCGAGGAGGGGGGGGAAGAGACGCGAGATCTAAACGGGGAGCGCCGCCGTTGTTCTCAGCTATGTCACGCGCCGCTCCGCGAGATCAAAACGGGGCGCCGAGGTACTCTGGCGGCCGCCGCTGTTCTCAGGCGAGGAGTGCTATTAGGATTAGGACGATGCGAACGCGAGATCTAAACGGGGAGCGCCGCCGTTGATCTCAGCGAGTCGTTGGATACAGGGTAAGAGAACGTCTTGCGAGTTTCCAATCGTGGCTCAAGGGTACCAAGAGGCTACGATGGTTCTCAGCGAAAGACGGCGTTGATTCGTGAGAATTGAGTGCGACTCTAGGGGCGCCGTAGAGTCGCGACTATTCTCTAACGAAACGGAAGCGAGTGGGAGTAGGGATATGGCGGATGAGACCGAATTCGCGAAAAACAACACGCTGTTTGGTCTTTCTTTTCTTTTCCTTTATTCCTTCTTCTTTATGTCGCACTGGCCCTAACTGTTTCTGGTACTTACAGTTATCTCCTGTCGCTCCTCGCTGTTCGCGTCTGTTCCTCTTGGCTCTCGATCGCAAAAGTGCCGGCAGCACTCTCGATCGAGCAGCGCGGAAGCTGTCCTGATACAACTCCACCGCGAAAGCTCTCTTCTCACCACAGAGCTTTCGTGCAGGGTTGCATCCGACCGCTCCCCGCGCTCTCGACAGAGGGCGCTGCCAGCATCCCTACGCTCCTATCGACAACTAATCCAAACTAATTCAAACTGATTCGAACTTAAATGTAACAATTCATTATTAAACTTATAATACAAACATAAAAGTAATAATTCCAATATCGAACAAAATCCAAACTTAAATGTAATAATTCCATTATTAAACTTATAAACTACAAACTCAACTATGTAAGACGGGGGAAGAAACCCCGCCTTACAGTATCTTTATGGATCCAAAGCTCAAATTTAATAAGCATATATTGTCAATTACTAATCGTGCTGTTAGTGTCCTGGGCTTCGTAAAGCGCTGGTCGAAAGAATTTAACGATCCCTATTTAACAAAAACAGTTTTTGCTCCCTTGGTACGGCCTATTCTTGAATATGGATTTTGTATTTGGTCAATTTAATACAGGATTCATCAGGATTGAATAGAATCTGTACAAAAACAATTTCTTCTTTTTTCCACTAAGGGCTATTAACTGGAATACTAACATACGCTTACCATCCTATCGTAGTATACTTTTACTAATTTATCTTCCTTTTTGTCTGATCGTAGAACATTGCTCGGTATAATTTTCTTACACAAACTAATCAGTGGTGAAATTGATTCTTCGGAATTACTCAGCCAGATTAGTTTTGCTGTTCCGATCGGACTAAAAAAGAAAATTTCTTCCACTCTCTCTTCAACCTTGTTCTACCAACTTTGTCATCCATAATCCTGTCCGTGTCCTATGTAGTAACTACAGCTAACTTTCACGAGTTTGGTATGTAGTTCTAATCCGACCCCTTAATTAGAACTTCTCTTCTCTGTCAGCTGTCTAGATCTTAATAAACTTAGTTTAATATTTGGTTTTAGTTATTTTATCTATCAAATAAATTCGTTTCGTGTTTATCATCAGCCGTATGTTATGCGGTGTGCCCCTTGGTCGGTTGGGCGGGAGGTGGCTGCATTATTTGCAGGGTTCCGAGCGCTAACAAGTACGATGCTTGGTGTTGCTGGGCCATCAACGTCCACATTTCAAAATAACAAATATGTAGGAATTCGCCTACTATAGGACATTGCGTTACATTTTATAAAGTTGAGATGCAGAAAGTTTACTTTACACTAGGCTTGAAAGGTTTCGAGATCACTTGGGAGACCGTGACTCAGACAAGAGTCAGTTAATGGTAAACAATGTTTTACATCATCGGCATATATCAAAACTCGGGAATTAGAAATTACTGAAGGCAAATCATTAATAAATAACGAAAAAAGTAAAGGCCCAAGATGGCTTCCTTGAGGAACACCAGAGGTAACTCGCACAGGCTTACATAACGTGCCATTAAAGTTCGCTTTTTGAGTTCAAAAGCATAAATAGTTCGCACTCCAAAGTATTAATTTATCTGGGAGTCCTAGTAGATTAAGTTTATATAGTAAGACAGAATGATTAACACTATCAAAAGACTTGCTAAAATCAGTGTAAATGACATCGGTTTGCAATTTATTTTGAAACCCATGTACTACAATGGAAGTAAATTATAATAAGTTAGTGGTAGTAGATCTATATTTCACAGACCCATGCTGGCAAGGTGAAACAATATATCTTCAAATATGTTGCATTTGAGAAGATATTAATTTTTCAAACGTTTTAGGAATTGCAGACAACTTAGAGATACCCTGTAGTTACAAGTGTCAGATTTAGTACCCTTTTTATGAAGGGAAATAATAAAAGATTCTTTCCAAATGTCAGGAAATCAGCACGACTTAACAGACAATTTAAATAAGGTACACAACGGTTTTAAGAGGCCATCGGCACAGTTTCTGAGCACGCAACTAGGAACTCCTTCCGGACCCGGGGAAAGGACAGGTTTAGCAGTGATCAATGGCCTAAAATTGCAATTATAAGGGTTTACACGATAGGGATAAGGCAAAATTTACATTATTTTGATGAATACAATAAGTTGATTGGAGGCAAAAAAGAATGTTTTGGTCGCCTCGCGACTTTAGGATACCCGTTACTCAGTTTCAATATGTTATTAACACTGGGGTATGATATTAAAATTAGTGCAATAGATTAGTTTATAAATAAGATAGCTTGGCAAACACAGAAAATTTTCATATAAATTCATATTTGTGTGAGTTCGATTAACTTAGCTTAATTAACGCAAAAGTTGTTCATACTAATTCATATTTGGAGCGTATTTTTGACCGATCTGCTCTACGATATAGTCGTCCGATTTGGATCAAACTTGGTCAGTACATGTACTTCCTAGACATGTACTTTCCGTGCTAAGTGTTCATGATATGAACGCAGTAAATAATCAGATGCAAGAGCCTGATGCCACATGTATTGAAGAAGCGGAAAACACTGATGTTGGTCAAGGTGACAACGATACCAGTGAAGATGAGGAGATGCAAGAGGACGACCCAAGATAATAAGAACCGGCAAGCCAGGTCGACCCCGTAAGGAATACAATACCTGTTACATACTTTTCACAAACCCAATATACTCTTGCAGAGAGTATAACAAGAAAGAAAGCTATAGTCGCCTCGCGACTTAAGGATACCCGTTACTCAGTTTCAATATGTTATTAGTAATGGTTATGGATAAGATAGTTTGGCAAACAGAACATTTTCATTTAAATTCATGTTTTGAGCATATTTTCGACCGATCGTTCCTATGAGAGCTATACGATATAGTAGTCCGATTTGGATCAAACTTGGTCAGTATATATATATATATTAATGGCATATGAATTCTGTATGAGTTTGATTAACTTAGCTTAATGAACGCAAAAGTTTTTCATACTAATTCAATATTGGCAGATGTATTCTGTGTGAGTTTGATTAATATAGCTAGTTTTTCATACTAATTCATATTTGGAGCGTATTTTTGACCGATCGGCCCTATGGGAGCTATACGATATAGTTGTTCGATTTGAATCAAACTTGGTCAGTACATGTACTACTTCCGTGTAAATTTGGTTCAGATAGCATAGCTAACAAATAAGTTTTCTATACTAAAACATTCAACGTTTACCTGTACATTTACCTTTATATGCAAATAAATTGCCCTAAAGTGGGCGTCTCAAAAAACAAAAACAAACTTGTACTGCTTGGGTATTGTACATATCATTTGCGACCACTAACATTTTTAGACCCCGTACTCTAAAAAAGAGTAGAGGGGTTTATTAGGTTTGTCAGAAGCGAAATGTGCGTAACAGGCAGAAGGAGGCGTGGCCGACCCCATAAAGTATATATATTCTTGATCAGCATCAACAGCCGAGTCGATATAGCAATGTCCGTCTGTCTGTCCGTCCTTATGAATCTTTTAAACTACAAAAGCTAGAGCCACCAAATTTATAATGAAAGTCCGTTATTAACCCAGGCAGGTTAAGTTTATTTCAAATTTTTGCCACGCCCCTTACCGCCCCCGCAATGAGCAAAAAAACAGACACACCTCGAAAAAAATTTAGTTTTGGGCCAATAACTCAGTAACTATGGCACTTAGGAACACCATTTCTGGTAAACAGGTTGCTAGAGACAGCCTTAATGCAATGCCATTTAGAGCTGCCACGCCCCTTTTCCCCACATCAGCTAAAAAACTTTTACGCTTTAATGCCGTTTTTGAGGCATTTATTCATATAGTAGAGTGTTGTAATTCAACATTCGTATAGAGACATATAAAATCAAACTATTCTGAAAAAGGCATCAACATACTACCTTTAACAAAAGAGCTACTGCGTTACAAAGTTTGCTATTTAACTGCAATATCACTTACGCGCGAGCGCGAGACAGAAACATACAAACACATGTTCGAACGTTTTCGATGCTTGTGTGGCGACAGCGCTGCCGGCAGACGCTGGCCGCGCCGAATACACACATACATACATGCATACATATAATTTCAAACGAATGTGTGTTTGTATGAATAATATGTAAATGCTGATATTCGGAAAAGTCTTGAAAGTGGCGCGTGGTGCAACTGATAGAGTTTGTCTGAGGTTGTAGGTTCGAATGCTGGCAATGCGAATTGTTAAATTATTTTTTTTAAATTTCAATTCAAAATGTACATATAAAATTAAAATTTTTAAATTTCATTTGAAAATTTGAATTCAAATTGAATACAAATGTGCACTACTATGAGAGTACGGGGTCTTTTATAGTCGGCTCGATCGACTGTAGCCTTTCTTACTTGTTTTAGCTCTTATAGTCTCTAAGGTCCTTTTGTTCATACAGACGGACGGACGGACGGACGAACGGACTGACGGACGGACGGACCGACAGACGGACATGGCTATATCGACTCGGCTATTGATGCTGATCAAGAATATACATATATACTTTATTGGGTCCGCCACGCCTTCTCCCTGTTACATACATTCCAACGATTACAATATCCCTTTTACTCTACGAATAACGGGTATAAACATTGAATTAAATTTATTAAATATTTTAATTTGATTTAAAAATTATATTGTTTTATTTTAAAACCTATTGCAAACATGACAGCAATAAAAGAAAAAAAAATTTTTTTCTTTGCTCGTTTCGGTTAAAGCGTCTACCGGGTATATCGACGTAAAATTGTCGGTCCCTTGAGTGTCGTTATAACCGGATTCCACTGTAGTTTTTAGACCCCGTAGTCTAAACAAGAAAGAAAAGTACAGTCGAGCGCGCCCGACCGTATAATACTCTCTGCATTTGTCCCGATTAAATTATTAAAATTGGTATCGAGATATTACAATGTGAATTACTTGCATTAAAACACGTTGAAACAAAAACCATCTAAGCATAATCAAACGTACATCTGTTTGTTTGTATGCGAATACACATACGTTTCACAATATATGATGCATATATGTACATATGTATGTGTGTATGTAAACGTTCGAACATGTGCCTGTGTGTTTCTATCTCGCTTGCACCAATGGGTTGATATTGCGTTCAATTATCAATATTGTAACGCTTCTAGTTTTCTTGTTTATAGTCCGATTTTAATGCGCCTTTCAGTATAGTTGAATATAGTTAGTCTCCACACGAATTATAAATAAAAATACGAACAAAATCGCTAAAAACGGCATTGAAGTTTGATGACTTTTTTATCAAATGTGGGAAAAGGGGGCGTGGCAGTCAAAATTTTTAAATGGCAATGCAATTATGCTGTCGCTAGGAACTTCCGTACCCAAATTGGTGTTCCTAAGTGCTATAGTTACTGAGATATTTGCCGAGATATTGAGATATTTTCCCGAGGTGTGTCCAGTTTTTTGCTTTTTGTGGGCGAATGGGGCGTGGCATCGGAAAAAAAAGATTCTTGCATCATCCGAAATATTGAAATTCTCGGCATTTTCCTGCTTGCAATCCAAAGTATCTTTATCCTTTAGATTGTCATCGTCAATTTGAGCTTTTTCTTTTTCTTTATCCTTGCCCTTCTCCTCGACGAGTGTTCCAACCCTTTCGTAGTTCTTGTCTAACAGAACTTGCCAGCGCTCAACGAAACCAAGTTTGGTCTGTGCATTTTGCAGTGTATGATTTAGATACACTGAAACACTCTTGCCAGCCACACAGGATAAAGCGCCTTTGGGACCAAATTCATCCATGCCAGAGGAGACATCATAGATATTCCTCTTGCAGGCAACCAAAATGCGTCCATCTTCACGAGTACCATTATATTCAGCTAGCTGCTTCTCGGTCAACTCAATTGATGCCAACGGTGGCAATTCTGGTTTCTCCTTCTTTTCCTTAAAATCCACTTGGGGCTGGTTTTTAAGATTCGTTTGACACCAAGCTCGAACTTGTAGCTCTTACTATCTCTGAAATCTGTTTGTTCATACGGACAGACAGCCAGACAGACGGACAGACGGACATGGTATATCGACTCGGCTTGTGACGCTGATCAAGAATATATATACTTTATGGGGTCTGCCACGCCTCCTTCTGCCTGTTACATACTTTTGCACAAACCCAATATACTCTTGCAGAGAGTATAAAAAGAGTAGAGGGGTCTATTAGGTTTGTCAGAAGCGAAATGTGCGTAACAGGCAGAAGGAGGCGTGGCCGACCCCATAACACCATTTCTGGTAAGCAGGTTGCTAGAGACAGCCTTAATGAAATGCCATTAAACATTTTGAGCTGCAACGCCCCCTTTTCTCATGAGAGTTAACCAAACTATTGCGCTTTAAAGCCGTTTTTAAGGCATTTATTCGTATAGTAGAGTATTGTAATTCAACATTCGTATAGAGACATATCAAAATCAAACTATTCTGAAAGTGGCATCAAAATCCTACTGCAATATCACTTACGCGCGAGAGCGAGACAGAAACATACAAACACATGTTCGAACGTTCTCTATGCTTGTGGGGCGACAGCGCTGCCGTCAGACGCTGGCCGCGCCGAATACACACATACATAATTACATGCGTACATACGTATATGCTCACATATAATTTCAAACGAATGTGTGTTTGTATGAATAATATGTAAATGCTGATAATCGGAAAATTCTTGAAAGTGGTGCGTGGTGCAACTGATAGAATTGCGGCGCGTTGGTCTGAGGTTGTAGGTTCGAATGCTGGCAATGCGAATTGTTAATTTAATTTTCTTGAAATTTCAATTTAAAATGTACATATAAAATTAAAATTTTTAAATTTCATTTGAAAATTTGAATTCAAATTGAATACAAATGTGCACTACTATGGGAGTACGGGGTCTTTTACAGTCGGCTCGATCGACTGTAGAATTTCTTACTTGTTAAAGAAGTACTTAGCAATAAATGTAATCGATGTGGAAATTGAACAAAGTTTAACATGTTATCCAAACTACTTTACTAACTGTCGAATACATAAAAAACTTGGAGTTAGATGTGCTCTTAATAATCTATTTAAGCTTTTTGTAATATTAGAAAATTTAAATTACGAAGTATATGGCAAATAAAGCAAATTCTTCTAAATAAATCAACAATGTTTGTACAATTCATCCATTTACAATATGTGGACACTCTGGATCAGGAAAAACAACGTTTCTGGAAAATCTTTTGAACAATCAAAATACACTTATTAGTGAAGTTTTAAAAAGGATCATTTGGTGTTATGCTAAAGAACATGCAAAACCTAATTTTACAGGACTTGAATATCATAAAGGTGTACCAGAAACAATTGAAAATGATCTTAACGAGCCTATCCTTATTGTATTAGATGATCTAATGATGGGAGCATTTAACAAAAGTGTTTGTGAATTATTTACAAAAGGCTCTCACCATCGCAACTTATCTGTAATAGTAGTAACTCAGAATATATTTCATAAAGCATCACATACTAGAGATATATCGTTAAATACAAAGTACATTGTCGTTTTTAAAAACCCTAGAGATAAACTTCAATTCCATTGATTGTCTCGACAAATTTATCCTGAAAATCCTAGTGAATTGATGCGCATATATAAAGAAGTAACCGAAGAACCCCATGGTTACTTGTTAATTGATCTTACCCAAAGGATAAACAATCTTTAACGTTTTTGTTCAAATATTTTTAATTCAACATACTCAATTTGTTATTGCAACGAAAATGGTTTACAAAAAGAGTCTAAAACGGTTGATGGCGAACAAACATTTATTATATGTTCTGAAAAGAGCTTGTACCAAGTTACGAAAAGCTATTATAAGCAATAGTGATGATGATCTGGTTAAATCATTAATTGAGATTTTATTAAATACCTTACAAGGCAATCATCAACTAACAAGCAAACAGCTTACACTACTTAAACGGTATAAAAATGTACTGCGTAAAATTTCATCTTCAAAGCGCACCACAAAACAACGCGGAAAGTTCTTGTTCAAAAAGGTGGATTTCTTCCAATTCTAATTTCATCATTTTTGGCCGGAGTATTTGGAAAAATATTAAAACATGCATAACTCTAAAAGTAATTTAATTAAAGTTATTTTAATGCAACCAAACGAATATCAAAAGTTAATATCAAATAATAGAGGTGAAGATTTGATTAACCAAAAGTTTTTACCAATAATATGTAATGGTAGACTAAGTGAGATCGATAAATGGATTAAAATTCGTCCAGAACTAAACTACTTTCTTCACAAAAGAAAAAAACGTGTTACATATTCTGATAACAACAAGAAAGAAAAGTACAGTCGAGCGCGCCCGACCGTATAATACTATCTGCATTTGTCCCGATTAAATTATTAAAATTGGTATCGAGATATTACAATGTGAATTACTTGCATTAAAACACGTTGAAACAAAAACCATCTAAGCATAATCAAACGTACATCTGTTTGTTTGTATGCGAATACACATACGTTTCACAATATATGATGCATATATGTACATATGTATGTGTGTATGTAAACGTTCGAACATGTGCTTGTGTGTTTTATCTCGCTTGCACCAATGGGTTGATATTGCGTTCAATTATCAATATTGTAACGCTTCTAGTTTTCTTGTTTATAGTCCGATTTTAATGCGCCTTTCAGTATAGTTGAATATAGTTAGTCTCCACACGAATTATAAATAACAATACGAACAAAATCGCTAAAAACGGTATTGAAGTTTGAAAACTATTTTATCAATTGTGGGAAAAGGGGGCGTGGCAGTCAAAATTTTTAAATGGCAATGCAATTATGCTGTCGCTAGGAACTTCCGTACCCAAATTGGTCTTCCTAAGTGCTATAGTTACTGAGATATTTGCCGAGATATTGAGATATTTTCCCGAGGTGTGTCCAGTTTTTTGCTTTTTGTGGGCGAATGGGGCGTGGCATCGAAAAAAAAAGATTCTTGCATTGACTGACTAAATATCTGATCGTTTAACACCAAGCTCGAACTTGTAGCTCTTACCATCTCTGAAATCTGTTTGTTCATACGGACAGACAGACAGACGGACATGGCTAAATCGACTCGGCTTGTGATGGTGATCAAGAATATATATACTTTATGGGGTCTGCCACGCCTCCTTCTGTCTGTTACATACTTTTGCACAAACCCAATATACTCTTTCAGAGAGAATAAAAAGCGTATATCGAGCATAACGCAAAGATCCACAACAAACCGGGTAAAGAAAACCACGTAGCAGACGCACTCTCGGGACAGAACGTGAATGCTCCGCAAAGTGAAATAATATTAGACGCAGCAACAATTCATAGTGAATTATCTGTAACTTATACAATAGAAGCTACGGAGAAACCTTTGAATTGTTTCAGAAACCAGATAGTTTTAGAGGAATCAAAGTTCTCTCTAAAACGAAACTTCATATTCTTTGGCGAAAAAACACGCCACAAAATTCACTTCACTGATAGAAACGAGATCGTAAAGAAAGTTAACACAGTAGTTAATCCTAATGTGGTCAATGCTATACATTGTGATCTACCGACGCTAGCATACATCCAGCATGAATTAGTGAGAACATTCCCGTCAACAAGGTTTTGGTGCTGTAAAAATATGGTAACCGATATAGTTGACAACAAGAAAGAAAAGTACAGTCGAGCGCGCCCGACCGTATAATACTCTCTGCATTTGTTCCCGATTAAATTATTAAAATCGGTATCCAGATATTACAATGAATAGTACTTGCATTAAAACACGTTGAAACAAAAACAATCTAAGAATAATCAAACATACATCTGTTTGTTTGCATGCGAATACACATACATATGTACGTTTTGCAATATATGCTGCATATATGCATGTATGTGTGTATTCGGCGCAGCCAGCTTCAGCGGGCAGCGCTGCCGCCACACAAGCAGCGAAAACGTTCGAACATGTGCTTGTGTGTTTCTATCTCGCTTGCACCTATAGGTTGATATTGCGTTCAATTATCAATATTGTAACGCTTCTAGTTTTCTTGTTTATAGTCCGATTTTAATGCGCCTTTCAGGATAGTTTAATATAGTTAGTCTTCACACCAGTTATAAACTACAATACTGTACGATACGGAAAAAACGGCATTGAAGCTTGAAAACTATTTTATAAATTGTGGGAAAAGTGGGCGTGGCAGTCAAAAATTTTAAATGGCAATGTAACTATGCTCTCGCAAAGAACACCCGTACCAGAATTGGTGATCGTAGGTGCCATAGTTACTGAGATATTTGCCGAAAACACCAATTTTTCACGAGGTGTGTCCAGTTTTTTGCTTATTGTGGGCGAATGGGGCGTGGCATCGAAAAAAAAAAAGATTCTTGTATTGACTGACTAAATATGTGATCGTTTGACACCAAGCTCGAACTTGTAGCTCTTACCATCTCTGAAATCTGTTTGTTCATACGGACAGACAGACAGACGGACATGGCTAAATCGACTCGGCTTGTGATGGTGATCAAGAATATATATACTTTATGGGGTCTGCCACGCCTCCTTCTGCCTGTTACATACTTTGCACAAACCCAATATACTCTTGCAGAGAGTATAAAAACGAACAAAGGAAAATTGTCATAGCAGAGTACAATCGGGCGCACAGAGCCGCACAGGAAAAGAGTAAGCAAATTTTAGAAGAGTATTACTTTCCGAAAATGACCAGGCGGATTAAGGAAGATATAGCCAAATGTAGAACTTCCATTAAGGCTAAATACGACAGGCACCCGAAAAAACAGATTCTCGGAGAAACACCAACGCCATCATTTTCTTGACCGATAAGAAACCATTTCTGACATCCGTCGATTAATTTTCTAAATTCGCAGTAGTGCAACCAATAATATCACGTACCAAAGCAGACGTAAAAGGTCCTATCATTCAAATTATAAACATTTTTCCCAAAACAAAGGTTGTGTATTGCGATAAGGAGGCAGCATTTAATTCAGAAACCATTATGTCAGTGGTAAAGAACAACTTTGGAATTGATGTGGTAGATACACCACCATTACAAAGTACTTCTAATGGCCAAGTGGAACGATTCCACAGCGCGTTGTTGGAAATTGCTAGATGCATTAAGCTGGAAAGAAAGATCGACGACACGATCGAAGTTATCCTATTTGCAACTCTAGAGTACAACCGTTCACTGCATTCAGTGACAGGCATGAAACCGATAGAAGTGATACATTCATCTACTGATGAATTTAGGGAAGCCATTTGAGCCAAGATTGAGAAAACTCAACAGGTAAAAGTGGACAGAAACAATCCACACAACCAAAATGGAATATTTGAGGTAGTAGAAAAAGTTTTCATCAAATCTAAGAAGAGACTTGGAAACAAGCTTACCCCATTGTGCTCAGAAGAGGTAATACAATCAGACCTAGGAACGTCTGTACTCATTAAGGGGATGGTGGTCCACAAGGACAATATAAACAAGTAAGAAAGTCTACAATCGATCGAGCCGACTGTAAAAGACGCCGTACTCCCATAGTAGTGTGCATTTGTATTCAATTTGAATTCAAATTTTCAAATGAAATTTAAAAATTTTAATTTTATATGTACATTTTGAATCGAAATTTAAAAAAAATTTAATTAACAACTCGAATTGCCGCAACTCTATCAGTTGCACCACGCGCCACTTTCAAGAATTCTCCGATTATGTATGTATGTGTGTATTCGGCGCGGCCAGCGTCTGACGGCAGCGCTGCCGCCACACAAGCATCGAGAACGTTCGAATATGTGATTGTATGTTTCTTTCTCGGTCTCGCGCGTAAGTGATATTGCAGTTAAATAACAAACTTTCTAACGCAGTAGCTCTTATGTTAAAGGTAGGATTTTGATGCCACTTTCAGAATAGTTTGATTTAATATGTCTCTATACGAATGTTGAACATTACAACACTCTACTATATGAATAAATGCCTTAAAAACGGCATTAAAGTGCAATAGTTTGGTTAACTCTAATAAAAAAAGGGGGCATGGCAGCTCAAAATTTTTAATGGCATTGTATTAAGGCCGTCTCTAGCAAACCTGCTTATCAGAAATGGTGTTCCTTAGTGTCATAGTTACTGAGTTATTGGCCTAAAACTACTTTTTTTTTTTGAGGTGTGTCTGGTTTTTTGCATATTGCGGGGGCGGTAAGGGGCGTGGCAAAAATTTGAAATAAACTTACAGGGAGAAGGAGGCGTGACAGACCCCATAAAGTATATATATTCTTGATTAGCATCAATGGTCGAGTCGATATAGCCATGTCCGGCCGCCATCAGTCTGCATGATCAAAAGGATCTGAGACTATAAGAGGTACAAAAGAGTTTGCAAATTATTGATAAAATGCCCAAGCAGTATAAGTTCGTCTTTGTTTTTTGACAAGCCCAATTTAGGACATATTATTTTTATACAAAGGTAAAGGATAAGGTAAAAATTGCATGTTTTGTTATCTATGCTATGGGAACCAAATTTACACGGGTATTACATGTACCGGAAGATCTTGTACTGACCAAGTTTGACCCAAATCGGACAACTATATTGTATGGCTCCCATATGCACTACATTGGGACTATTATATGGCATAGCTGCCATAAAAACAACCGATCAAAAATATGCTCTAAAAATGAATTTGTATGAAAAATTGGGGTGTTCACCAAGCTATCTTATCTTACCTAAACGATTGCATTTATATTATTATCACACAACATTGATAATAATATATTGAAAGTGAGTAACGGGTATCCTAAAGTCACGAGGTGACAATAGCTTTATTTCTTGTTTTAATTTAGTGTCTCTCGATCTTATAGTTTTTGAGATCCATGTGTTCATACAGACGAACAAAAAGGCAGACTGATGGCCATTGCTTTATTGACTTGGCATTTGATAATTTCTATGAGTATTGTTTATGTTAAAATGTATATATAAAAAAATTTGAACAAATTCATTCTGCAAAGTCCCAGGTATTATAGTCAGTAAGGTCTGTCTGTTCATACATATAGGCAGTGTGATCTCGTTTTATCGACAACTAAACAACAGAACGAAAGAGCATATGCTTGTGTTTGTTTAGCTTGTTTTTGGTCACGGTCGCCGTGCTCGTGTGAAATGAAGTAAACAACTGCCTCGATACTCGGATGTGTTGACTCGACGATCACTAAGATACATCGACTGAACGCGTACAGTTCATATTGCGTGCATCGAAATTTATCTAAATCATACAGTTCTGGAAAGGCAACAAAATACGATAACAAAAAAATCTAAATGCATTTCTCTTCATCTCATCAGCACCGTTCGTGTCTTAGCACAACCGAAACTGGATCAACACCTAAGCAAGCAAAGACCCCATTGGACTCTATTGCACTAAGCACTCAACAACATTACCAAAACCGTTTGCAACAACAATATCAGCACACTGTCCAAATTGGTTCCAACATACATCCTTACCAGGGGCTGCAAACGTGTAAGCGCTATTACGCATACATCATTATTAAAATTTCAATGCCATATAGCCACCGAACAAATTTACGTCACAAATTTTTATCATACACGTGGAAGCTTAATAAAAATGTAGCCTGATTTGAATTAAACTAGGCAGAATATTTTAAAAGATATTGAATGGATGAAGTGCATGTATGTATGTATATATATTAAATCGAAATGTTCGAAACAGAAAATCGTAAATAATTGGGGATCGATATATACTGATTGGAGTCTAGACTATTGTCTACAATTATTATGTACTTTTGTTATGTAGTGTAGACATAAACAGTATAAATATGTCACTTTATATGAAAAATTCAATTGCACCATGTGTTTCTTTTAAATCGTATTGAAAGTGCGCGGCTTTCACAGTCACAATATTTGGACGGATGATCTAGGAACGACATCATGTAAGCTATTACCTCTTGTATCTTCCCTTTGAATCCCTAGAGTCAATTTTTCTCATTAAAATCGCAACTTATTAAGAATTTATTTCCCAATCTGGTTAAAGGATCGTTAAAGTAGGGTTTAGTCCATATCCCGTGCAGCGGGAGATACAGTGAAGATACTAGTAATTCACAAATATTATGCGATCTTGACAATTTGAAGTTATGAAGTCCTCTTTATAATGTAGAAAATACAATTTATTTTTTGACGACGATTCCCTTCTTCTCCTCTTTGTCTGTTACTGATAGTATAGGCCAGGTATATAAAATTGAACTCCCAACTGAAGTGACGTTTCAGTGACAAGCATAATACATATTTTATTTATACTGAGGATGTGCTTTATTTCTTCAACGTTTATAGCAACCTCCGGAGCATTCCATAATCCATTAGAGTCTATGTTTCTTGGCATTAACTGGATGCCGCTTTCTCTATTAATTTCCAAATAGATTTTATGTCTACATTGGCTTGGATTTGTAGAAACGGTAAGATTAACGTACCTGAAAATTAAAAAGAGAAGCATTTAGTGTTGTAAACATATCGGACAATTATTCCCTATAACTGGTAGAGTAACAGTACATTTACTTTGTGAACGAGCCTCGTGGCGGCAACCGTACCGACCAATGTAATATTAATATGCAAGGGTGTAGGAACAGCCGTATAAATTATTCGGGGCTCCCGGGATAAAAATGTTGTTAATTTCACAAATTCTGTATATTTTATTAAGTGATCTTTTAAATGGTCTGTGATTCTTTCAATAGTTTGCCTAATGAGAATGCAAAGACTCACTGTTTAATGACAAGAAAGAAAAGTACAGTCGAGTACGCCCGACCGTATAATACTCTCTGCATTTTTTTCCAGAATAATTTATTAAAGTCGGTATCGAGATATTACAATGGGTAGCACTTGCATTAAATCACGTTGAAATAAAAATAAACAAGTATAATCAAACATATATCAGTTTGTTGTTATGCAAATACACATACGTTTGACATTATATGTATACACATACGATGTATGTACTCCCTTGGTCGGCGAAGCCAGCGTGCGCCACACAGGCAGCGAAAATTTTCGAACATATGCTTGTATGTTTCTGTCTCGCTTCCACACATGCATTGATATTGCGTTCAATTATTAATGCTGTTACGTTTCTAGCATTTTTGTTAATAGTAGGATTTTAATGCAAATTTCAGAATAGTTTATTATAAATTCTCCTACAAAATTTGAATTACAATGCTGTACGATAAGAACAGATGCCTTAAAAATGGCATTTAAGTTTAAAAACTGTTTTATTATTTGTCAGAGGGCGTGGCAGTCCAAAATTTTTAATCATAATGCATTTATGTTGCAGTTAGGAACCAGTGTACCAAAATGAGTGATCCTAGGTGCCATAGTTACTGTGATACTCGCCGAAAACAGCGATTTTTTACGATGTGTGTCAAGTTTTTGGTTCATTGTGGGTGAATGGGGAGTGGAATAAAAAACAAAAAGCTTTATATATTGACTGACTATATATGTAGTCGATGGAGAGCAAACTCGAAATTGTAGCTCTTAACATCTCTGAAATCTTCTATATATGATTTCTCATCAAATTTTCCTTTTTTAATTATCTTGTGCACATACACTGTTGAACCGAAAACTCTTAAAACATTTAGTTTTATTATACTCTCTGCAAGAGTATATTGGGTTTGTGCAAAAGTATGTAACAGGCAGAAGGAGGCGTGGCAGACCCCATAAAGTATATATATTATTGATCAGCATCACAAGCCGAGTCGATATAGCCATGTCCGTCTGTCCGTCTCTCTGTCTGTCCGTCTGTCCGTATGAACAAGCAGATTTCAGAGATGGTAAGAGCTACAAGTTCGAGCTTGGTGTCAAAAGATCAGATATTTAGTCAGTCAATACAAGAATCTTTTTTTTTCGATGCCACGCCCCATTCGCCCACAATAAGCAAAAAACTGGACACACCTCGTGAAAAATTTGTGTTTTCGGCAAATATCTCAGTAACTATGGCACCTACGATCACCAATTTGGGTACGGAGGTTCCTAGCGACAGCATAGTTGCATTGCCATTTAAAAGTTTGGACTGGCACGCCCCCTTTTCCCACACTTGAAAAAACTTAAAATGCCGTTTTTTGCGAACTTGTTCGTATCATACAGTATTGTTTAATTATAATTCGTGTGGAGATTAACTATGTTAAACTATCCTGAAAGTCGCATTAAAATCGGACTATAAACTAGAAAACTAGAAGCGTTACAATATTGATAATTGAACGCAATATCAACCCATAGGTGCAAACGAGATAGAAACACACAAGCACATGTTCGAACGTTTTCGCTGCCTGTGAGTCGGCAGCGCTGCCCGCGAAAGCTGGCTGCGCCGAATACACACATACATACATATATGCAGCATATATTGTCAAACGTACATATGTATGTGTATTCGCATGCAAACAAACAGATGTATGTTTGATTATGCTTAGATTGTTTTTGTTTCAACGTGTTTTAATGCAAATAATTCACATTGTAATATCTGAATACCGATTTTAATAATTTAATCGGGAACAAATGCAGAGAGTATTATACGGTCGGGCGTGCTCGACTGTACTTTTCTTTCTTGTTTTTTATTGTGCCACATTTCATACGGAGTCTTTTTATTCTCACCAAGAGCTCTGCTATGAGATCTATTGATTAAACGTGTTGCAGTTAATACTGCTTCTCCCAAGAAATTTTTTCCAATTTTGCACCATTTTCCATAGCACGAGATGTTTCGGTAATGGTTCTTGTCATTTGCTCAAAAACACAAATTAATCATATGTTATTCCTTGGCTTACGCAAAACTTACGCATCTCATTTGAGAGACGTTTTCTACCGTTATTAATATATAGATTGACAATCTTCAGATTAAAGTGAGCTTTGCTCTTTGCCACAAAATCTTTAAACCTGTTGAATACATCTGACTTGTTAATTGATTTACAAAGATCACAAAATAATCATCTGGGGTCACTTGTGAGATTGGGCTACAAAAGTCTGAGTGAATGATAAATAAAGGTCGTTTGATATGACTATTATCTTTGGATGTTCTAAATGGCAACCAAGCCTGTTTTCATTCAAATATGATTTACAAATATCATTTTTTATTTCTAAGCTTTGCAGAAGACTGCTGTCATTAAATAAATTTTGTCTTATTTCTAATAATTTTCCATTACTATTATGACATAACCTCTCATGCAACGAACGATAATTTTTCTTATTCCTCGCATCCACAGAGAATGCTTGGAATTTACTTGTTTGACATATCTACATTTTTAACAATTGTGCAGCTTTGGGAAGGAATGCAACCATTGGACTTCTTCACTGAATTGGGATGTGCTCGGTTTTGAGGCATGCTTCGAGTTCCCTGACTTTCTTGGCGGCTTTTAGCATGAATCTTTATCCTTGAGAAGGAGTTCATCGTCTACTGGTAGCGTTAAACAACCAGGGAAGTTGGTGGACTTGACAGCTTCTGGAGTTTTTTCTCTATCCATGTCCCGTCGTCAAGTTTCAGTCGGCTTTGACAGTAGCTAAGATGTAAAACGCATTGTAGTTGTTCTTTTCAGTAGCTCTGTCGATGACAACTTGCTCTTATGTAGGTTTATTTGCAGTACTCTCATCTGGTGCGGTATCGGCACCTTCTGAGGACGGGTTGACTTTTATGGTCAGGTCGCCGTCCTCCTCCTTATCAACCTTCTTATCCGAAGCGATGTCCAGGGAATGGTTGGCTTCCAGAACCGATTTAAGACCGAGATCCTTTTTCAAGCGTACGAGCGTATGTGTGCTCTTGTCTTCGGGATGGCGCTTCTGCAAACGTAGGTAGACAGTCCCAATGCCCCATGCCATCTTCCTGAATCGCGGGTATAGTATGTTCTCTGCCTTCTAATTGATCTGGAGGATCACATGCTGGCCCCCCTTTCTTGGGGAGAAGGTATCAACATGAAATACCTTTCAGTCACTGGACGGGACATCCTTGTTCTGCCGTCACCTCAAACAGCGATCGGAAAGAGAACCTTCGCCTTCGGTTAACCGGGATATTCTTCCTGTCGACCACTTCCAGCTGGGTTCCATCCCAGATCGCTCCCAGTGGCGGGACCATCGGTTTCAACCAGTTAAGCATTGGACCATCGTTGCACTTGAGGATCTTGGCTCCGTTAAGCCACCCAGAACTGTCAAATGTGGGCATGGGGTCTTTTGGATCCTCAACCATCCCCAGCAACAACAGACCTACCAGCCTCTCGTGAACGGTTTTCCATCGTTCTTGCGAGTTTTTGCTGTTCTTGTCGCACTTGGTGAAATCCGTGATCGAAGCTCGCTTACTTCTTTTGGGCATCGCAGCTGCTTGCTGACTGGAACATTCACGACTCCCAATGCTTTCGTTTGAGCACTACCTCTTTTCGGTCAGCATTTCCTCCATTTTGTTTTCGTAGCCACTTGTCGTAGCCTCTAATTGCGGCAACTGAGCAAAGTAACGGCGCCTTTCTGCTATCCTTTTTTCGCTCGCCGTTCCATGAAGCTGGCTATGGAACTTCAATGACGCCTTTTACTGCGCTTTGGCCTTGTTCATTTCCATTGAACATTTTGGCCCTACACAGGGATCTGAAGGGCTTTCCTCTTATGTAATTAACATACAAATTAAAAAAATAATAATAATAAAATTAAAATTTAAAAGAAAAAGAGTACAGTCAAGCATGTCCGACCGTATAATACTCTCTGCTTTTATTTCCGATTATTACAATAGATAATACTTGTATTAGGACACGTTGAAACAAAAATAAAATCTAAGCAAAATCAAACACACACAATCCAAGACATGTACTATCCGTGTATATTTGGTTCTGATAGGATAGCTTACAAAAGTTTTCTCTACTAAAACATTCCAGTTTTACCTGTACATTTACCTTTATATGCAAATAAAACGTCTTAAAAGGAGCGTGTCAAAAAACAAAAACAAACTTGTACTGCTTGGGTATTGTACCTTTCATTTGCGACCCCTTTCATCTTTCTTTTTTTCATACAGACGGAAATGCGGATAGACTGACGGACGGACAGAGCGACATGGCTACATCGACTCGGCCATTGATGCTGATCAAGAATATATATACTTTATAGGGTCTGGCACGCCTCCATTTCCCTGTTACATACATTCCAACGATTACAATATACCCTTTTACTCTACGAATAACGGGTATAAAAATATTACGAAAAGTAGCGCATCTATGGTGGTCAATTCGGGGCCTTCTTACAAACTATCTTACGGATGTTAACTCATTATGGTCTTGTTAATTCTAGTGATGACACTGTTAGTGGTTAACAGAGTATTGGTTTGCCATCAGCCTACTACAATTCATCCATCTTGACAATGAGATATTATATAACTCTATCTCTGATTATTTGTTACAATGGTATGTACAAATGGTTCTTAATACTAGTGATAGTTCTGGCCGGACCACTTAGTGGTGAAAGAATATACTGCCAAAAAAAGAAATCGGACTCCGATTGAACTATCTTCATTATCTTCGTCTAACCAACAAAACTCTTCTAACAAAAAAAACTAAACTCCTCCCTCTCGCTTGCCTATCAGAATGTAAGAGGTCTTTGTAGCAAGCTTAGTAACCTTTACTTATCTAGTGTTTCTTTTCCTTTTCATGTCATTGCCTTTACTGAAACTTGGTTAAGGCCTGACATTCTTAATACTGAGATATTCTGCGATAACTTTTCCCTTTTTAGAAAGGATCGCACTTCTCGTCGTGGTGGTGGTGTTCTCATTGCTGTTAATGCTGATTTTTCCTCTGAAGTAGTTAATCTTAGTATGTCTACAGATTTAGAATTTATTGCGATAAAGATACATATTTTCAATGTTTCCATTTTTATTACTTGCTCTTATATTCCTCCTTCTTCTGATAGTTCTGTTTATTTTGAACATTTCCTAGCTATCAAATCTGTTTCTTCCCTAATTTCCGATCGGGATATCCTCGTGGTTCTGGGTGATTTTAACATTGCAGGAACGACTTGGTTATCCACTCCAGGCTCTGCTGTATTGACTCCCACGACTCAGAGTGATTTCCTTGACCATTTATTTGGGATTTCTCTATCTCAAATAAATGGCATTCTAATTCTTTAAATAAGATGCTTGATCTTATTTTTGTATTAGACCCATCAGTTCCATCTGTTTCCCGTATTGCTCCCCTTTCTATTCCTGAAGATCCTTATCACCCGACTTTGGAATTGTTGATGGATTTGCCTACCCAAATGAGTAAGTTCGGAAGGCTGATTTTAATAAGTTAAACCAGCTTTTATCCCAGACTGACTGGTCATGGCTGTTCAAGTGCAGGGATATGGATGGAGCAGTTGCATTTTTTTACCTTACTCTGAATAATTTATTTGATCTTTGTGTTCCATCTTGTGTTCCTAGTATCTCTAAAAACCCGATTTGGTTTACACGTGAATTGACACGTTTAAAAAACATTAAATCTAAATTTTATAAGAAATTCAGGGAATCTGGCTCTTCCCTGGATCTCTCTCGATATGTAATTGCTCGGTCTGATTTCTCTGCATTGAACAGCCTGTGCTATCGGAATTACCTTAGAAGCTGTGGTCAGCAGTTTCGAAGTAATCCTAAACTTTTTTATAACTTCGTTAATGCGAAGCGTAAATCATCAACACTTCCTTCCTCAATGGTCTTTGAAAATAAGACTGCTAACTCTGATCAGGCTATAGCCGATTTATTTGCTGATTTTTTCCAATCAACATATTGCATTCATCAAAATAATCTAACCTTGCCTTATCCTTACCGTGTAAATGCTTCTAATTGTAATTTTAGGCCATTAATCACTGAAGAATCGCTTTTGAGTGATCTAAAGGCTGTGAAACCTGTTCTTTCCCCGGGGCCGGATGGAGTTCCTGGTTGCGTGCTCAGAAACTGTGCCGACCAACTCTTGAAACCTTTGTATACATTATTTAATTTGTCTGTTGAGTCGTGCTGCTTTCCTGACATCTGGAAAGCATCTTTTATTATTCCCCTTCATAAAAAGGGTACTAAATCTGACACTTGTAACTATAGGGGTATCTCAAAGTTGTCTGCTGTTCCTAAAACTTTTGAGAAATTAATAACTTCTCAATTGCAACATCTTTGTAGATCTATTGTTTCACCTTGCCAGCACGGGTTTATGAAATATAGATCTACTACCACTAACTTATTAGAATTTACTTCCATTGTTATACAGGGGTTTCAAAATAAATTGCAAACAGATGTCATTTACACTGATTTTAGCAAGGCTTTTGATACCGTTAATCATTGTCTTTTAATACATAAACTTAATTTGCTTGGATTTCCAGATAAATTAATTCTTTGGATTGCGAACTATTTATGTTCTAGAACTCAAAAAGTTAATTTTAATGGCACGTTATCCAAGCCCGTGCGTGTTACCTCAGGAGTTCCTCAAGGAAGCCATCTTGGGCCTTTACTTTTTCACTATTCATTAATGATCTGCCTTCAGCGATGTCTAGTTCCCGGGTTCTGATGTATGCCGATGATGTAAAACTTTGTTTGTCACGAACTGAATCTTGCCTGAGCCACGGTCTACAAAGCGATCTCGACACACTTCAAGCCTGGTGTTTAGTTAACTTACTACATCTCAATTTTAGTAAATGTAACGTAATGTCCTATAGTAGGCGAATTCCAACCTACAATAACTACTTTCTTGACGGCAAGCCTCTTCAGAGAATAGAGTCGGTTAATGATTTGGGTATCCTTTTCGATCCAAAACTAAAATTTGATAAGCACATATCTTCTGTTGCTAATCGAGCATTTGGTGTCTTGGGTTTCATAAAGCGGTGGTCTAAGGAATTCGACGATCCCTACCTAACAAAAACTCTTTATACTTCACTTGTACGCCCTATTCTTGAATATGGATCGTGTGTATGGTCTCCCCAATACATGATTTATCAGGACAGATTAGAATCTGTACAAAAACAATTTCTTCTGTTTGCCCTTAGGGGCCTTAGCTGGAATACTAATATTAGACTACCTTCGTATCGTAGTAGACTTTTTATTGATTAACCTTCCTTCCCTTTCGGATCGTAGAACCATGCTTGGTGTAGTTTTCTTACATAAACTAATTAATGGTCAGATTGATTCCCCGTATCTAATTAGCCAAATTAGATTTGCTGTTCCGATGCGTAATACTAGAAACTTTCTTCCTTTGTCCCTTCAACGTTGTACCACGAATTATGCTTTACATAATCCGTTTCGTATCCTATGTACTAACTATAATAGTTTTTCTCATGTAGGGTGTGGAGCCACTTCCTTATCAACACTTAGAATATCACTTCTCTCCTACATATCTAATCGCGTGCCTTACCGTTGATCAACGCGTTACTAACACTTGACTTAAATTTTATTTAATTTTATTTGGTTGGTCTGGTTAGTGTTTTTCTGGGGTTTTCCTAACCCTTGCAACGAATGTTGGACCAACGTTTCTTAATTGTTTTTAATTTTTTTTAATACTTCCCCAGTAAGTTAAGTTCATTAATTAAACTTAAATTTAATTATAATGTCAATTTCAAACCTTTATTTTCTCCTTTGTTTTTAAATTTAATGTAAATCTTACTTTTAATTATTTTCTTATACGTAATTACATTAATTTAATTCATTTTTTCTTTTTGTGTCGACTGTTAATAGTCAGACAATAAATAAATAAATAAATAAATACGGATAGGCCATTTAAAGTGGAAGCATCTGGCAACCCTATAACTTTTGACAAAGATGCCAGATTAACAAATGTCATACCGCGTTGGAAGCCTCATTTCAGTACAATTTTAACCATGGAACAATACACACCCAAACAACGCGCTGAAATTGTTCAGCTGTACATTCAAAATAACTTCTCAAGTGTGTTAACTAAAAGTGCGTGGAAAAATAAAAATAAAGTTAAAACATCGCCTGGAGACAACACTGTACGTCGATTATATGCCAAATTTATATCGTCTGGTAGTGTTGGTAATGCCAGTCATCTGTCCAGACAACGACCAAGACGTTCCGACGAGAATACTGATGCCGTTCGAGCCAGTGTTGCAGAGACTCCATCGACATCAGGTCGCCATCGTTAGCAAGAGTTAGGCATCGCTCGTACCACTCCGACGCATAATTCGTGTTGATTTGAAAATGTTTCCGTATAAAATGGCTCAACAACTTAACCCATCTGACTTACCACGTCGACTTAATTTTGCGAAATGGACCATCGAAATGGCCAAAAATGTTGCGTGGCTTTTGGCAAAAAATCATAATGTCTAATGAGGTGCATTTCAACTTGAATGGAGGAGTGAATAAACAAAATTGTCGGTTTTATGCTACTGAGAACCCTCAATTCATCGAGACGCAACCTCTTTACTACCAAAAAGTTACTGTGTGGTGTGGCATTTATGCCGATAAAGTCATCGGCCCGTACTTCTTTGAAAACAAAAAGGGAGCAACTGTAACCGTGAATGGGGAGCGTTATCGGACAATGATAACCGATTTTTTATTGCCATTTGGGTAATTGTCTAATACATGGGCCTCATAGCCTAAAATTATAAAAATAAAAACCTCCATGGACCGCGAAATCTGCAGACGAATGTCATTAAAAACTTTTGGCGGTTTCTTATGGTTCTTTTTAATCGCGGTTTAAAAGTTCTTGAAAATCCGAGTTTTACCTTTTGAATTTATGTCATAATAATCTTTTTAATCAAGTACTCTTTGAATTGTTTGTCAAAAATCACATTATTAATCTAGTATTCATAGAAATTTATGTTCCCCGGAAGATTAATATCTAAAAACGGTGATTATGACTGGCCACCGAGATCACCTGATTTGACGCCTCCTGACTTTTTTTTATGGGGATATTTAAAATCCAAGGTATACACTGGTAAACCAAGGACCCTGGCTGCGCTGAAAGACAATATCCGACAAGAAATTGCTGCCATATCGGCCAAAACATTGGGCAAACATTGTCAAGTTTTTATACTCTCTGCAAGAGTATATTGGGTTTGTGCAAAGTATGTAACAGGAGGAGGCGTGGCAGACCCCATAAAGTGTATATATATTATTGATCAGCATCACAAGCCGAGTCGATATAGCCATGTCCGTCTGGCCGTCTGTCTGTCCGTATGAACAAACAGATTTCAGAGATGGTAAGAGCCACAACTTCGAGCTTGGTGTCACATATTTAGTCAGTCAATACAAGAATCTTTTTTTTTTCCTTTCAATGCCTCGCCCCGTTCGCCCACAATGAGCAAAAAACTGGACACACCTCGCGAAAAATCGGTGTTTTCGGCAAATATCTCAGTAACTATGGCACCTAGGATCACCAATTCTGATACGGGAGTTCCTAGCGATAGCAGTGTTGTATTGCTATTTAAAATTTCTGACTGCCACTCCCCATTTTCCAACAATTAATAAACTAATTTTCTAAATTCAATGCCATTTTTAATGTACTTATTCTTATTGTACAGTATTGTAAATATTGTATTGCATTGTGGAGACTAACTATATTAAACTATTCTGAAAGATGCATCAAAATTGACTATAAACAAGAAACTAGTAGCGTTGCAATATTGATAATTGAACGCAATATCAACCCATTGGTACAAGCGAAATAGAAACATACAAGCACATGTTCGAAAGTTTTCTCTATTTTTTTGTTTCAGTGTGTTTTAATGCAAGTACTACACATTGTTATATCTCGATACCGATTTTAATAATTTAATCGGGAAAAAATGCAGAGAGTATTATACGGTCGGGCGTGCTCGACTGTACGTTTCTTTCATGTTTTTCAAATGTGTTCTAAGTGTTTATAAATGTGTATTCGTATTTATTCGTTGTAAATAAGTTCTGATTCTTCGAAGAGCATAACTAGCGGCTAACGTTTCAAGCTCAAAGCTATATATGTTATTTTGCTTCCGTTTCTGTCGTCCGCCTGGCACTGGCATCGCAATGCAGTTCTATGTCCTCTTTATGGTTGTACAACGACAAAACCTCTAACGATTTGTCTTTTAAACTTGAGAAACTATTCCTTTCTTTTTCTCCGAACTGAAATTTTCTGTTTTTTCTTAAGCGTTTTGCAGTCGTTGAATCTTATCTTCTAAAATATGAACAGAGACCAAGGAAGTTCTGTACCTCCTGAGTCTTATCACGTATTGGAAAACCATTAACTGCCCCTCGGCCTTTATCGTCTGCTTTGATACCTTGCTCCGAAATTAAAAATCTTTAATATTTAACTCTATCTTGTACAACACTCGTTAAGTCTTAACTCTAACTTGTTTTCTACTAATTGTTTAAACACAAAAAAATATTGGCCAAACATATTGATTGAGAAAGCGAAACCTTTTAGTTGGGCACCAAGAATATTTTCCTATACTACTTACTTCGTAACTAACACATTCGTCCAAAATACTTGTTTCAAGCATACTGTACTCGAAATCATCCAATAACACGTCTTGCCTAGCCCGTCCAACCTCAGACCAACGCGCCGCAACTCTATCAGTTGCACCACGCACCACTTTCAAGAATTCTCCGATTATCAGCATTTATTGGCCTAAAACTACATTTATTTCGAGGTGTGTCTGGTTTTTTGCTCATTGCGGGGGCGGTAAGGGGCGTGGCAAAAATTTAAAATAAACATAACCTGCCTGACTTAATAATGGACTTTCATTATAAATTTGGTGTCTCTAGCTCTTGTAGTTTAAAAGATCCAGGTGTTCATACGGACGGACGGACAGACAGACAGACAGACAGACGGACAGACGGACATTGCTATATCGGCTCGGCTGTTGATGCTGATCAAGAATATATATACTTAATGGGGTCGGCCACGCCTCCTTCTGCTGTTACTCACATTTCGTTTCTGACAAAACTAATAGACCCCTCTACTCTTTTTTATAGTATGGGGTCTAAAAAAAAAAGAAAGAATACAACAGTCGAGACGGCGGACCGTATAATACTCTCTGCATTTTTTCCCAATTAAATTATTACAATCGGTATCCAGGTATTACAATGGATAGTACTTTCATTAAAACACATTCAAACAAAAACAAGTAAGAAAGTCTACAATCGATCGAGCCGACTGTAAAAGACCCCGTACTCCCATAGTAGTGTGCATTTGTATTCAATTTGAATTCAAATTTTCAAATGAAATTTAAAAATTTTAATTTTATATGTACATTTTGAATCGAAATTTAAAAAAAATTATATTAACAATTCGCATTGCCGCAACTCTATCAGTTGCACCACGCGCCACTTTCGAGAATTCTCCGATTTTCAGCATTTACATATTATTCATACAAACACACATTATTTTGAAATTATGTATATACATATATGTATCAGAGACCTGCAACGAGTATAAAAATTTCGAGTATACTCGAACGCTTACTCGTGATCGTTTTGTTCGAACAAATTTGATACCCGATCGTTTGGTGTGCGTACCGCGGGCATGCTTATACATACTCGTTTTACTCGAGTATATACTCGAGTATTTTGCCGTTATACAACATGTTTTAAGCAGGCCAAACAGAAACTTATAATATTTTGCATGAAATATTCTCAGCGGTGGTACTAGACTAAATGATTTGACGGCTTTAATGAATGTAATTTAAATACATTGACATTTAATAATAAATTAAATTCGGTTTTTAATATTTTGATCATAGGTTTTTTAGAGAATTAAAATGTGGCAATTTGTAGAAATCTGCATTACAATTGGTAATTTGGAAACCCTTTTTACGCTCAACAGATAAACGTAGATGCGCTGACCTTTTGGAAATTCCCTTGTTTGGCCAGAGTATGACTCTCTGAGTTTTGTAGAAGGGTTGTTTTGCATTTAGCGCAATATTTGCAGCAGGTAGAAACTATTCCTTTTGTGTTTTTGTGTCTTAAAAAAATATAAGCGAAATGCGTGGTATGCCAAACATATCAATACTTGCTCGCACTAATACACACAAACAAAGACATGTCTCGAGATTGTTGCGAGTGCCATCCGTGTTGCTCTCTAAATTGTTTTCCGCCAGAACTAGCTTTTTACTTATGTGTACATGGGAAAATCAATGCACATATATTACAATTATTTCATTTTTTATATTATGCACTGTGGGTTATAATTTTATAAATAATAAATAAAGAAGAAAAAATATATGTTTAAACATTTTTCTTATTGTTTTCATTGAAATTTAGCCATTTTGCTTTTTTTCCGCTAGAACTAGCATATTTACATTTTAATAAATGACAACACTGCGAACGTCACGCAACACAAGCGAACCAACGAACTTGCTTGTTACTCGAACGTTTGTACTGAAAAAAACGATCAGGGCAGGTTGCGTTCGTATACTCGTTGGAATACTCGTTTTGCAATCGAACGATCAGCAAACGATCAGCCAACGATCAGCAAACGATCTATGGGGCTGATCGTTTGAAGGTTTGAAAACGGACAACTGATCGTTGTGATTCGAACATTTTTCGGACAGCCCGTTGAATTACTCGTTACCCGATCGTTTGATGAAAAGTTCGAACGTACTCGAGTATACTCGTTGCAGGTCTCTGATATGTATGTATGTGTGCATTCGGCGCGGCAAGCCTCTGACGGCAGCGCTGTCGCCACACAAGCATCGAGAACGTTCGAACATGTGTTTGTATGTTTCTGTCTCGCTCTCGCGCGTAAGTGATATTGCAATTAAATAACAAACTTTCTAACGCAGTAGCTCTTTTGTTAAATGTAGGATTTTGATGCCACTTTCAGAATAGTTTGATTTAATATGTCGGACAACTATATCGTATAGCTCCCATAGCGCCGATTGGTCAAAAATACGCTCTAAATATGAGTTAGTATGGAAAACTTTTACGTTACCTAAGCTATATTAATCAAACTCACACAGAACACATCCGCCATTAATATATGTATATACTTGCCCAGTTTGATCCAAATCGGACTACTATATCGTATAGCTTTCATAGGAACGATCGGTCGAAAATATGCTCTGAACATGAATTTGTATGAAAATGTTCTGTGTTTGCCAAACTATTATATCAATCAGCATTGTTAATAACAATTGAAACTGAGTAACGGGTATCCTAAAGTCGCGGGGCGATTATAGCTTTCTTTCTTGTTTTTATACTCTCTGCAAGAGTATATTGGGTTTGTGCAAAAGTATGTAACAGGCAGAAGGAGGCGTGGCAGACCCCATAAAGTATATATATTCTTGATCAGCATCACAAGCCGAGTCGATATAGCCATGTCCGTCTGTCCGTATGAACAAACAGATATCAGAGATGGTAAGAGCTACAAGTTCGAGCTTGGTGTCAAACGATCACATATTTAGTCAGTCAATACAAGAATCTTTTTTTTTCGATGCCACGCCCCATTCGCCCACAATAAGCAAAAAACTGGACACACCTCGTGAAAAATTTGTGTTTTCGGCAAATATCTCAGTAACTATGGCACCTAGGATCACCAATTCTGGAACGGGAGGTTCCTAGCGACGGCATAGTTGCATTGCCATTTAAAATTTTGGACTGCCACGCCCACTTTTCCCACATTTGATAAAAAAGTCTGGAACCTTCAATGCCGGTTTTGGCGAACTTGTTCGTATCGTACAGTATTGTAATTAGATAATTCGTGTGGAGATCTAACTATATTAAACTATCCTGAAAGGCGCATTAAAATCGGACTATAAACAAGAAAACTAGAAGCGTTACAATATTGATAATTGAACGCAATATCAACCCATAGGTGCAAGCGAGATAGAAACACACAAGCACATGTTCGAACGTTTTCGCTGCCTGTGTGGCGGCAGCGCTGCCTTCGGACGCTGGCCGCACCGAATACACACATACATGCATACATATTTGCATCATATACATATTGCCAAACGTATGTGTATTCGAATACAAACAAACAGATGTGTGTTTGATTATGCTTAGATTGTTTTTGTTTCAACGTGTTTTAATGCAAGTAATTTACATTGTAATATCTCGATACCGATTTTAATAATTTAATCGGGACAAATGCAGAGAGTATTATACGGTCGGGCGCGCTCGACTGTACTTTTCTTTCTTGTTACTTGATCGTTTTGTGTGTGCCGTCATGCGCCGATCTTTTGTTTTGGACTTGATAAATGTAATGGAATTAATAAATAATACTGTAAGTAAGAAGTAAATTAAATTGCCTTTGTAAATTGTTTTCATTAATATCTTACATAAATTTGTAGATTTAAATATTCAACATATTTAGAATCGAGGTGAGCAATAGATTACAGGTTGATTATGATACACCAGATTTATTATTTGTTGCTTGAATATTCTAAGTCACTTTTTGTCATGAAGTAACATTTTATCTAAAAATTTAACTCTCAAAATGCATATTGTAAAAATGTTGGCTATTTGGGTTTTTTGGGCAAACCCCGAAAACTGTAATTTGCTACCTGTTGTTACATGCATTCTCCCTAATGCTCAAGTACACGCATATTATGTGTGAGTATTTTTAATACTCTGTATTTGCCTGCATGTTCATTTTTTGATGCTCCAAAAAATGAAGCGAACAAGCGATACTCATTTCAAAAAGAGTATTACCGATACTCGTATTTCGGGTACGAGTAATTTCGCTTCAAGTAAAAAATATCCGATCACATTTTTACTCTAAATTTTTGTGTATGAATAAGACCGGCACCGCATTTTCTGTGTGTATGACTCGAGTACAAAAAACCACCACCCGTGCAGTTCTCTGATACATATATAAACACGTATAATGTCAAACGTATGCAAACAAACAGATGTATGTTTGATTATAATTATACCCGTTACTCGTAGAATAAAAGGGTATATTGTAATCGTTGGAATGTAAATTAAGTCTATCCGGTCCAGAAGTACTCGTGAGGGGATGCCGTCGGGTAGATCCAAGTTGTTAGTTAATAAGGTAGATTAGGTTGAGATACAGTTAAGTATCAGATCACTGACCTTGTGGCTCAGCGATGAATTAATTAATAAATCAAGATTATATGGCCAGTTTCCAGAGCAATGTTTATTTCAACGTACGTTAGCTTACGTTATTGGAACAGAACTAAATTTGGAACCACCAGCAAGCTGGGGCGTAACCTAAACCAAAAGTACTTAGTTGCTAAGGAATACAAAGATACAAAATATATGTACTTAAAGCTACAAAGCTACAGCCGGCGAGCCGACTAGGCATAACCGATAACGCTGATCTTGCAGCATGTGCAAGATATCAGGTTACCGTCGGTTGACCGTCGCATCTAGGGCGTTGAACTGCACTTTCGCTGAGACGGCAACTTCAGCGTAACTGCTGGCTAACATTTTTGCGTTTATTTATATTACACAACAATGTGCGAGGGGCACTCGTTAACTTGTATGTAACAGGCAGAAGGAGGCGTGGCAGACCCCATAAAGTATATATATTCTTGATCAGCAAAGCACATGTCTATGAAGTACATGTACTGACCAAGTTTGATCCAAATCGGACAACTATATCGTATAGCGATCGGTCAAAAATACGCTCCAAATATGAATTAGTATGAAAAACTTTTGCGTTAACTAAGCTATATTAATCAAACTCACTCAAAATACTTTTGCCATCAACATATACATACTGACCAAGTTTGATCCAAATCGGACTACTATATCGTATAGCTCCCATAGGGCCGATCGGTCAAAAATACGCTCCAAATATGAATTTGTATGAAAATGTTCTGTGTTTGCCAAGCTATTATATCCATCAGCATTGTTAATAACAAATTGAAACTGAGTAACGGGTATCCTAAAGTCGCGAGGCAACTATAGCATTCTTTCTTGTTTTTTAATTTCTTTGGTCTTAAGACGCAATCTGCCGAGACTGCGACGGACTGTCCACTCACTGCCACTTAAATTTAACATGTTTGCGGCTTTTATTGGTGTAATGTCGCTATTGGTTATTACTAAGTCAGTCACGTTGCGCGTGTCACGTTCGCTTAAAACTCGTGGTCGGCCTCCTTTATTAATTTTAATGTTGTCTGAAAATTTTTTTTTTAAAACCTAGCACAGTCATGTGGCTAACACCAAATTTATTATCCACTTCCCTAACGGATACGGGCGCTATCAATAATTCGATAATTTTTTTTTTCTTTTCACAATCCATCATAATTATTTTGCATATTCACTTGAAATGATGAAATCTTAGCGATTTAAACGAAAAGAAATAAGCTTTAAAGGTAAAAAAGCTTTGAAACAGAAGTAAATAGGTTTTGCATTGCGAGTGCCAAACTGTAACTTTTGACTTTTTTACATTTTTGATTGGTAAAATTCTTCCAGCTTATCAAATGTTTTCAAATTGGTAGATATGAGAGCCAAATATTTCACTAATAAAACAAGACTATGATCTTTATCATGCATAAAGTAGGAGAGATAATACAGACCGTTGAAGTGGGAGCATTGAACATGTGTTACAGTTTTGCTCGTCAGTGTATGTACATAGAGACAAATACATGTGTGTTCGATTATGCGTAGATTTTATTTTTGTTTCAAAGTGTTCTAATACAAGTACTTACTGTTGTAATAGCTGCATACCAATTTTAATAATTAAGTTGGAAATAAAAGCAGAGACTATTATACGGTTGAACGTGCTCGACTGTACTGTTCTTTCTTCTTTTTAATTGTTTCGTGAAACTAATTAGTTCAAGTATACCAGAATTAATTAGTCTTTTGATTTCGTCTAAATGGTTCGACTTGGAGAATGATCACTACAAGCTTGTAGAAAAAAGGCTTTTCAAGGTGTGTGCTGTAATTCCGGCAATTAAAAAAAAAAAAAAATTTTAATAAAAGTGTTTTTATCTTTTGTAAAAGTGTTACTTAAGTATTGTTTTCTAATTTTTTTCTAATTAAATTTGCATAAGAGCTTTTTTAAAATATTAGAAATTTAGCTTACTTTTTTGCCCCAACACACTATTGCCCATTAATACGCTATTCTTCGTGTTCTATTCACAAATTGTCTTATGATTTCTCTATATTAAAGCTCCCTGACATATTTATAAAATCACCTTATAAATTGCAATAAACCGAAAATTACTGGCTGCAGTTCATGCAACAGTGTATTTCATGGTTATAACTATCCTCACTAAGTTTAATCCGGGTTAGAGAACAATTGCTAATGAATCTCATAGGACCAGTCGGTTTAAGAGTTCGAGTACGCCTTTCTTAGTTGTTTTTGTTTTGGATTTAATTTTTTTTTTTTAAAAAGCATGTTTTGTTATTTACTTGCAGCTGAGAATGATGACATGGGCTTTGTCGAGCTCTTAGCCACAGCTATCTCCGTGCTTATCATGGTTATGACATTTCCGATATCGGTGTTCGTTTGCTTTAAGGTGGTCTCCGAGTACGAACGTGCCGTAATCTTTCGCATGGGTCGACTGCGGAGTGGTGGAGCCCGCGGGCCGGGCGTGTTTTTTGTTCTGCCCTGTGTGGATGACTATTATCCAGTAGATTTACGTACTGTTTCGTTTGATGTACCACCACAAGAGGTTCTATCCAAGGATTCAGTAACTGTAACTGTCGATGCGGTCGTATACTATCGTATTAGTGATCCGCTAAAGGCTGTTATACAGGTGTCCAATTACAGTCATTCCACTCGTCTTTTGGCTGCAACCACGCTTCGAAACGTGCTCGGAACCCGAAACCTGTCAGAGTTGCTGACGGAACGTGAAACCATCTCACATACTATGCAAATGTCACTTGATGAGGCTACCGATCCTTGGGGCGTTAAAGTGGAACGTGTGGAAATGTAAGTAATGTATGTTTACTATCATAAGTAAAGGTAGAGCATGGGGAAAAGAAAAAGTAAATATATGTTTACTTGCGATATAGTCTTACAAAACGAATGAAACAGAAACTTTTATAATTTTTCTGAAATGGGTTTAAATATACAATTACCTTGTGACCGGAAAGTATGAAAAATGTGTGAATCAAATTAAATTCTTTTTATCCTTCAAATTTTTTTTTTTCCTAAGAAAATATTGTTTTTGAATAATTTACATACATATGTTATTGCGTATTCCAAGCATAGAAGCCCTATTTATTGTCGCCGGTATGGCCAAAAACTCAAATTTCTTACACAAAAAAAAAAAGTTGAGGGGACTATTAAGTTTTTCAGAAGCTAAATGCGCGTAACAGGCAGAAAAAGGCGTGGTCGACCCATTAAATATATAAGTTCTAGATCAGCATCGACAGCCGAGTCCATATAGCGTCTGTCTGTCTGTTCGTCCGTATGCACAAACAGATTTCAGAGATGTTAAGAGCTACAAGTTCGAACATAGTCACTATCGGCTCGATATTTAATCAGTCAATACAAGAATCTTATTTTTTTTTTGATGCCACGCCATATTTGCCACACAATGAACCAAAAACTAGACACACTTCGGAAAAAATCGATGTTTTAGGTGAATATTTCAGTAACTATCGCACCTAGGATCACCAATTTAGGCACAGAGCTAGGAACCTCTGTACGACAGCATAAATTCATTGTCATTTAAATTTTTGGACTGCCTTGCCCCTTTTGCCACTATTAATAAAAATAATATTGAAACTTCAATGCTGTTTTTAAGGCATTTGTTCTTATCTTACAATATTCTAATTTATATGTTGTGTGGAGACTTATTATATCACAAACTATTCTGAAAGTTGCTTAAAAATCCGAATATAAATAAGAGAACTAGAAACGTAACAACATTGAAATTTGAAAGCAATGTCAATGCATGCGTGTAAGCGAGACAGAAACATACAAGCTAGAGGCCTGCACGAGTACTTTCTTAACGGTCTCGCTTTTACTCGTATTTGCATACAGAGTAAGCCGAGCATCGCGTATGAACGAATGAGTGAGTACAAATACCAAATACCGAATAATACGGTATAGCAAATATAGGCATAACAAGAAGCGGGTACCGAAAAATACGGTATAGCAAATATGAGAACAACAAGAAGCGGATATCGAAAAGCGAAGCAAGTACATGATACCGATCGAATATTATGCGAATTGTCTTCAAAGTTTTCCTTGTCCATTTCAGCACGCAACTTTACTTTACAAGTGACCGAAAGCAACAAATACGCAACTCTTATCCAAGTAAACACAATTGCTTTCATACTCGCGAATACTTGGAAATATCAAGTATACCGGAAAGAAGTACCGTATTTACTGGTTTCGCTTGTCGTGCTCACTTGTTTCGATTGGCTTGCTTTGTCTTTCATTTCGTTTCTTCGGCTTGATGAGTGCAAGAAAAGCAAAACCAAATACTTCGGTATTTTGTGTTTTGTTTCACTCGTTTGAAAGCAATTTTATGGTACAAATATATGAAAACTTACAAGTATTTGGAAGACTGTTGCGAACGAGTATACTTGTGCAGGCCTCTAATACAAGCATAAGTTTGATATTCTCAATAGTTTAAATAGGAAAATTCGATACTATCAATACTATCGGTGAAAAATTGATGGTACAAAAAATTTAAATATTGTAACAAGATAAGTTTATTTTAATTAAAGGAACATAAAATGATTATCTAAAAGATTATAACTAAAAAAATACTTCATTGATCTGTTGAATTTTTATTAAAAACAAGTAAGAAAGGCTACAGTCGATCGAGCCGACTGTAAAAGACCCCGTGCTCCCATAGTAGTGCACATTTGTATTCAATTTGAATTCAAATTTTTAAATGAAATTTAAAAATTTTAATTTTATATGTACATTTTGAATTGAAAATTAAAAAAAATTAAATTAACAATTCGCAATGCCAGCATTCGAACCTACAACCTTAGCCCAACGCGCCGCAATTCTGTCAGTTGCACCGATTATCAGTATGTACATATTATTCATACAAACACACATTCGTTTAAAATTATATGTATGCATATATGTATGTATGTGTGTATTCGGTGCGGCCAGCGTCTGCCGGCAGCGCTGTCGCCACACAAGCATAGAGAACGTTCGAACATGTGTTTGTATGTTTCTGTCTCGCTCTCGCGCGTAAGTGATATTGCAGTTAAAAACACACCTTGTCAAGTGATGGCTCTTTTATTAAACGTAGGATTTTGATGCCACTTTCAGAATAGTTTGATTTCATATATCTCTAAACGAATGTTGAGTTACAACACTGTACTATATGAATAAATGCCTTAAAAACGGCATTGAAGTTTTAAAGTTTGGTTAGCTCTCATGAGAAAAGACGCGTGGCAACTCAAAATTTTTAATGGCATTGCATTAAGGCTGTCTCTAGCAACCATCTTACCAGGAACTACATTTTTTTTTTTCGAGATGTGTCTGGTTTTTTGCTCATTGCGGGGGCGGTAAGGGGCGTGGCAACAATTTGAAATAAACTTGAACTGCTCGCGAAGATAACGGACTTTCATTCCAAATTTGGTGTCCTCTAGCTTTTGTAGTTTAAAAGATCCAGGTGTTCATACGGACAGACAGACGGCCACGCCTCCTTCTGCCTGTTACGCACATTTCGCTTCTGACAAACCTAATAAACCCCCTACTATTTTTTAGAGTACGGGGTCTAAAAACTACTGCGGCTGTCTGGAGCGACACAGCTCACCACATCAATCCCACTGTGCCAGTGCGACAGCTAATGCTGCGTGACGTCACTGTCGTTGCTTCGGTATGGTTTTTGTAGTTGCTGTTGCACCAACGGCCTGTGTAGTCGCTGTTGGTTTCGTTCGTTGTTTGCTGCGGGAGTTGCAGTTTGATGTTTGTTTGCTGGTCATATTGTTGTTGTTATTGTTGTTTTAAATTGTCTCTTGATTTTAACTGTCTTTGGTATTGTTGCGATTTGGTTCTAATTGTGCTTTGATTTTTATTTGCAAGTGTAATTGTCCTTTCACCAAAATTTAATTTTTTAATTTTTTTGTTATATAATGATATTTACACTGGTCGGCATACATATATATTTTGACTATTAGCCACTATCACTTATCACTCAATACTTAGTCCGTTTTTCTAAGTATCGTTGCATTTAGCGAAGCGAAAATGAATGCCAAAGTAAAGTTCACATTAATAACTGTAAATTTGCGAAATATTTTGTCTATTATGTTTTCTCAGTTCTTTCTGCAGATGAAAAATGCCAAAAGCCAACGATTATTGCAGCGGCATAAGTATTTTGACCATTTAAGTCAGCAAACAAGAATAGAAATTGTGACAAAACATAACTTAAGTATTTCGGTTATAAATATCGCTAAGGAATATAATTTGTCACGTCAGACTATTTATTATCAGATTAACAAATATAACAAGAAAGAAAAGTACAGTCGAGCACGCCCGACCGTATAGCACTCTCTGCATTTTTTCCCGATTAAGTGATTAAAATCGGTATTCAAATATTGCAATGTGTAGTACTTGCATCAAACATACATCTGTTTGTTTGAATGCGAATACACATACGTTTGACAATATGTATATGATGCAAATATGCATGTATGTATGTGTGTATTCGGCGCAGCCAGCTTCAGCGGGCAGCGCTGCCGACACACAAGCAGCGAAAACGTTCGAACATGTGCTTGTGTGTTTCTATCTCGCTTGCACCAATGGGTTGATATTGCGTTCAATTATCAATATTGTAACGCTTCTAGTTTTCTTCTTAATAGTCCGATTTTAATGCGCCTTTCAGGATAGCTTAATATAGTTAGTCTCCGCACGAATTATAAACTACAATACTGTACGATAAGAACAAGTTCGCTAAAAACGGCATTGAACTTTGAAAACTGTTTTATCAAATGTGGGAAAAGTGGGCGTGGCAGTCCAAAATTTTAAATGGCAACGCATCTATGCTGTAGCTAGGAACTCCCGTACCAGAATTGGTGATCCTAGGTGCCATAGTTACTGAGATATTTGCCGAATTTTTCCCTTGTGACTGCTTGTGACGCTGATCAAGAATATATATACTTTATGGGGTCGGCCACGCCTCCTTCTGCCTGTTACATACTTTTGCACAAACCCAATATACTCTTGCAGAGAGTATAAAAAATTAAATAAACTAACCAATGAGCGCAGAAGTGGACGCAAACGAAAGACAAATGCTGATAATGAGCGTCTGATCCTCCGCCAATTCAAACGAAACGCTCTCATAACACCAAGGGCTGTGGCTTTGGAGTGGAATAGGACCGCATCTAATCCCATAAGAGAGAGGACCATAATTCTAGCAAATATGAAAACATATATAGCTAAACCAATACCATTTATCACCACTAAAAACAAACTAAGGCGTCTTAATTTTGCGAAAAAGTATTTTGACAAGCCTAAATCCTTCTGGCCAAATGTCCTGTGGATGGATGAGAGCACTTTTGAGTTCCACGCATCGAAGAAAAAAGTTGATGTACGCGTGGACAAAGAAGTTCGCAAAAAACACGCGCCTGTTTGTCAAAAAATTAGCCATGGAGGTGCGAACGTGATATTCTGGGGATCCGTCTCATACGATGGTGTGGGCGACTTGGTTCCAATTGACGGTTCTATGAACCAGGCTCAATACTTAAGAACTTTAAAAGATTTTGCGTTCCCGTCTGGCGACAGATTGATCGGCGAAGCCTTAATTTTGCAGCAGGACAACGCTCCTTGCCAAGGCGAGAATGATAACAACATTTTTTGAGAGAAGTTGGGGTGGAAACACTGGATTAGCCACCCCAAAGTCCAGATTTGAATATTATTGAAAATGTTTGTTCGAACATGTGCTTGTGTGTTTCTATCTCGCTTGCACCAATGGGTTGATATTGCGTTCAATTATCAATATTATAACGCTTCTAGTTTTCTTGTTTATAGTCCGATTTTAATGCGCCTTTCAGGATAGTTTAATATAGTTAGTCTCCACACGAAATATAAATAACCATACGAACAAAATCGCTAAAAAGGCATTGCAGTTGGAAAACTATTTTATCAAATGTGGGAAAAGGGGGCGTGGCAATCCAAATTTATAGATGGCAATGCAACTATGCTGTCGCTAGGAACTCCCGTACCAGAATTGGTGATCCTAGGTGCCATAGTTACTGAGATATTTGCCGAAAACACCAATTTTTACCGAGGTGTGTCCAGTTTTTTGCTTTTTGTGGGCGAATGGGGCGTGGCATCGAAAAAAAAAAAAAAAGATTCTTGTATTGACTGACTAAATATCTGATCGTTTGACACCAAGCTCGAACTTATAGCTCTTACCATCTCTGAAATCTGTTTGTTCATACGGACAGACAGACAGACAGACGGACAGACAGACGGACAGACGGACATGGCTATATCGACTCGGCTTGTGATGCTGATCAAGAATATATATACTTTATGGGGTCTGCCACGCCTCCTTCTGCCTGTTACATACTTTGCACAAACCCAATATACTCTTGCAGAGAGTATAAAAAGCAAGTAAGAAAGGCTACAGTCGACGTGCCGACTGTATAAGACCGCGTACTCCTTGTAGTGCGCATACAAAAATACTTATAAACTTAAAGAAGAAGCAGTAGACTCTTTCATATTTTAAAATACAAATTTAAAAAAGATAATAGTTTAAATTAAAATTTAAAAAGTAAAAAAAAAATATGCGCGCTAGCTGCAATCGAACCCGCGGTATCAGACACAGGATTCTCACATGTCGCCACTCTACCATATGCACCACACCTCAATTTGCAGGTACTGCTGATTATCTGCATTTACATATAATAATGTTTTGTTATAGAAAAAGAAAACAAATGCCTGTCTGTGCTGGGGTTCGAACCGCAGACCTCATGTTTCTCTAATGCATGTCACATCACTTGGACCACAGCACTGTTGACAATCAGGACGGCTAAAGTAGATAAACATTGATTTACCACTTTTCTTCAAACACGTACATAAATTACAATTTTTAACATTTTTGACCAATTTGTTTCACATGTAGTAGTTGTCCGATTTGGACCAAATTCCTTTTAATAATTGCACATTGTACACATTCTGTGTGAGTTTGGTTGCGATCACTTAGCAATTACTTCATGTCTTCATAAAATTTTTTTGTTTTTTACCGATTTGTCCTATGGGAGCTATAAGCTATAGTTGTCCGATCTTGATGAAACTTGGTGAGGATAGTTATAGTTGTACGATACACCTACTGTGTAAATTTGGTTACGATAGTTTTCATAGTTTCAAGTTGTAGTTGTAGTTGTAGTGCAATGAAAACAGTTTTTTACAGTTTTTAAACTTGAAAAAAATTTGTAATTTATCATTTTCTACATTACACTGTAACCATAAAAAATAAAATTAAGAACTTATTATTTTTGAAATAAGAAATATTAAGAAAATAAACTAATGCAACGCTATGTCAAAATATATATGCCGACCAGTGTATAACGAACGGAGGTTTTATATGTTAATTTATTATTCGACAATTTTAACGTGTTTTACGTCTGTCGCACAGTGGTGTCACAAGTATTTGTCTTGTAGGTTATGTCGAACTTTTATTTATTTTACTATTAGCCTATGTCTGTCTACTGGGGCTGCGTTAGCGTTAGTGTGAGGTAATTTGGAAACGTGAGTAACTTTCATACAAAATCATAGGCAGCTTTGAGTAGGGAAATTTTTAGGGTTAGAAATTAACGCGGGGCTACCACCTCGTTTATTGCTTATATATACTTGAAAATACTAAAACATCGAGTAAATTTACAAAATGTATCGATACATTTAGAAACAACGAACAACTGGGAACAACTGATAACTTTTAAATTAGTCTGTGAAGTTTAAATGAATTTAAACAAGAAAGAAAAGTACAGTCGAGCGCGCCCGACCGTATAATACTCTCTGCATTTTCCCGATTAAATTATTAAAATCGGTATCCACATATTACTATGTGTTTTACTTGCATTAAAACACGTTGAAACAAAAACAATCTAAGCATAATCAAACACACATCTGTTTGTTTGTATTCGAATACACATACGTTTGGCAATATGTATATGATGCAAATATGCATGTATGTATGTGTGTATTCGGCGCAGCCAGCTTCAGCGGGCAGCGCTGCCGACACACAAGCAGCGAAAACGTTCGAACATGTGCTTGTGTGTTTCTATCTCGCTTGCACCAATGGGTTGATATTGCGTTCAATTATCAATATTATAACGCTTCTAGTTTTCTTGTTTATAGTCCGATTTTAATGCGCCTTTCAGGATAGTTTAATATAGTTAGTCTCCACACGAAATATAAATAACCATACGAACAAAATCGCTAAAAAAGGCATTGCAGTTGGAAAACTATTTTATCAAATGTGGGAAAAGGGGCGTGGCAATCCAAATTTATAGATGGCAATGCAACTATGCTGTCGCTAGGAACTGCCGTACCAGAATTGGTGATCCTAGGTGCCATAGTTACTGAGATATTTGCCGAAAACACCAATTTTTACCGAGGTGTGTCCAGTTTTTTGCTTTTTGTGGGCGAATGGGGCGTGGCATCGAAAAAAAAAGAGATTCTTGTATTGACTGACTAAATATCTGATCGTTTGACACCAAGCTCGAACTTATAGCTCTTACCATCTCTGAAATCTGTTTGTTCATACGGACAGACAGACAGACAGACAGACGGACAGACAGACGGACATGGCTATATCGACTCGGCTTGTGATGCTGATCAAGAATATATATACTTTATGGGGTCTGCCGGCTCCTTCTGCCTGTTACATACTTTTGCACAAACCCAATATACTCTTGCAGAGAGTATAAAAAGTAGAGCGAAAAGACGACCCTTTATCTTCTGATTTGTTGCAAGAAAATATTTGAGGACTCCGCGGGCCCAGAAAAAATACTCATATATTTAATGAGATATCAAAAACTAGACAACGCAACATACTATCGTTACAGAAATACAAAATATAAATTCGTGTACATGAGATGAGCTCAGACTGCATGACTTTTGATTAAGAACCTTCCTGATTCCTCGCTATTTTTTCAGAAATTACTATCCCACAAAATTCGTTACAAATGTTACAAATTGTCTTAGATATGCCGAATAGCCCAGGCGCTGTCCGATACAACAGCAATACTCTTTTCGAGCGAAAATGAGTGTCTTGCTTTGCTAACTTGCTCAATTTCCTGACCAATATTTTAAATAAATTCTTTTCCATTCGAAAAGCTTCCTTAAAAATTCTACATTATTTTTCGGTATATCTGTCTTCCAAAATGATCCATACGGTTCCTATTAAATATGATAATAATAAAAACATTTTAATCTAATTAAACAAATTGTTTTTTATTTATTGGCTTATCCTACCAATTTTCACGCCCTGCATTACTAATTTTCTTCTTCAAGTATTTCTATACTTAGGACGCCAAGAGTTTCAGCTGTTTTTGTCATCCTCTGAGCGTTTCTGCAATTTTTATGTTTCTCAATAAACTATCTGTGTTATCCATAATTTGTGTTTGATTGTCAAACTTAACTGTCACGCTAACGCAGGTTGTAATGGAAACACATTTGGGTCTTTTTTTTGCGTTAGTACTAACGCAACGCTAAAATACCGATAGTGGAAATCGGCTATTAGTTTTACGGACAATACACTGGACACCACAAAAAAAACATAACCATCAGCTTTGAGAAACGCACACCAAAGGAACAAAAAACTCCCCCAAGATCCGGCCACGCGACTGCCTCGTACCGATCTCAAAAACCAACTCCTCGTTTGACTCTAAGGCCACCTGTTGCTATCCATGGTTTCAAATCTTAATCCTCCTATTCCTCTTTCATGCAACTGGTTCTTAGAGTCAACGGCCGTCTGCCCTTGGCCACCATTCGCTCTCTCTCTCTCTCTCTCTCTCTCTCTTCTACCACTCTTTTTAATTCTCTCTGTGCGATTAATTACCAACACTTATCGATATTTCGATTCTGCTCAGCCCCAGATGCAACAGTAACAATAAGATAATGTAGTTACCCATATTTTTGCGATTAAGTACCAAAGCCACCACCGCACACGTAAAACAATTTATTTATAATCTTATTTCAGACCCAAATTTATGTTTTGAGTTCTTGATGGATAGTAAATTTTGCCACATTATTAAAAATTACCATATTAATTGATAGTAAAAAACTATCGATAACGACACAAAAAATCAAAAACTCGACACATCGATAGTGTCATCGATAGTTTGCCTGCTTTAGTATATATGTGCATTTAGCCAAACAGATATAAGATTTCTGTTGCAAGTTGCAACGTATTTTAACACCGGACACTGATTTTAGTATGATAGTCGGAAATGAAAGCAAAGAGTATTAAGCGATCGGGAGTGGTCTCTTGTACATATTTTTCTTGTTAAAAATTTCAAAGTAAATTTCATTCTGTAAACATTTTATAAACTTTCGTTCCCTACCAGAAGCTGCACACGTGAAGTTGTGGAAAATCAGAAGTAGAAGCGAACCGCCATTTTGGATTCTTTATTTTTATACTCTCTGCAAGAGTATATTGGGTTTGTGCAAAGTATGTAACAGGCAGAAGGAGGCGTGGCAGACCCCATAAAGTATATATATTCTTGATCAGCATCACAAGCCGAGTCGATATAGCCATGTCTGTCTGTCCGTCTGTCTGTCTGTCCGTCTGTCTGTCTGTCCGTATGAAGAAACAGATTTCAGAGATGGTAAGAGCTACAAGTTCGAGCTTGGTGTAAAACGATCACATATTTAGTCAGTCAATACAAGAATCTTTTTTTTTTTCGATGCCACGCCCCATTCGCCCACAATAAGCAAAAAACTGGACACACCTCGGGAAAAATCGATGTTTTCGGCAAATATCTCAGTAACTATGACACCTAGGATCACCAATTTGGGTACGGAGGTTCTTAGCGACAGCATAGTTGCATTGCTATTTAAAATTTTGGACTGCCACGCCCCCTTTTCCCACACTTGAAAAAACTTCAAATGCCGTTTTTTGGGAACTTGTTCTTATCGTACAGCATTGTAGTGTATAATTTTTGTGGAGACTAACTATATTAAACTATACTGAAAGGCGCATTAAAAATATAAACAAGAAAACTAGAAGCGTTACAATATTGAGAATTGAACGCAATATCAACCCATAGTTGCAAGCGAGATAGAAACACACAAGCACATGTTCCAACGTTTTCGCTGCTTGTGTGGCGGCAGCGCTGCCCGCTGAAGCTGGCTGCGCCGAATACACACATACAAGCATATATGTAGCATTGTCAAACGTACATATGTATGTGTATTCGCATGCAAACAAACAGATGTGTGTTTGATTATGCTTAGATTGTTTTTGTTTCAACATATTTTAATGCAAGTACTACGCATACGATTTTAATCATTTAATCGGGAAAAATGCAGAGAGTATTATATAGTCGGGCGTGCTCGACTGTACTTTACTTTCTTGTTTTTGGTTAAAAATTCTAAAATATTTGAAGAACAAAAGAATCAAATCCGCCAGTTCATTGTTCCACAAAAAAATGTTTAAACATTGCCATTTTGAAGACCCAATCTATGAAAAAGTCCCTTAATAAGCACATTGTAATTAATAAATACAATATCATTTTTTGATTTTAGAAAGGATGTTTCGCTTCCTACAGCATTACAACGTGCGATGGCCGCCGAGGCAGAAGCAGCACGTGAGGCACGTGCAAAGGTTATAGCAGCAGAAGGAGAGATGAAATCATCACGTGCATTAAAAGAGGCCTCTGAAATTATTTCGGCTAGTCCGTCGGCTTTACAGCTAAGGTATCTACAAACGCTAAGCAGTATTTCGGCGGAAAAGAACTCAACTATCATATTTCCGTTACCCATGGAGCTACTTACGCCGTTCCTTAACTCATCTAGTCATTTAACTGCACCATCGACTCTAAGCCGGCATCAGCCTCATCATCACTAGAGACGCGCAATGCCAATATTTCTTCGATACACAAAGGTCCACTATGCTCTGCTAATAAACTCAACTTAAATAATTTTCATCAATAATACAGTCCTGAAAAATACATATTAAGCAAATAAAATTCTGTTCAAAATTGTAAAAAGAATTATTAATTCAACCAATCTGTTTTTCATTTAGTGCAAACCAGCTGCTAATGCAAATGACTTTCCATGAAAATCGACCAAAACACCTTAAATATTGGTTTCAAGTACATAATCTCTAGATACTTCAAAATTATTTTGAAGAGGGTAACTAAATACAACAAAAAAGAATGCTATAGTCGCCTCGCGACTTTAGGATACCCGTTACTCAGTTTCAATATCTTATTAGCAATGGTTATGGATAAGATAGCTTGGCAAACAGAACATTTTCATACAAACCCATGTTTAGAGCATATTTTCGACCAATCGTTCCTATGGGAGCTATACGATATAGTAGTCTGATTTGGATCAAACTTGGTCAGTATATATATTTATTATTGGCATATGTATCCTGTGTGAATTTGATTAACTTAGCTTAGTAAACCCAAAAGTTTTTCATACTAATTCATCTTTGGAGCATATTTTTGACCGAACGGCTCTATGGGAGCTATACGATAAAGTTGTCCGATTTGGTCAGTACACGTACTTCCTAAACATGTACTATCTGTGAAAATTTGGCTAAGATAGCATAGCTAACAAAAAAGTTTTCTATAGTAAAACATTCTATTTTAACCCGTATATTTACCTTGATATAAAATGGGCGTGTCAAAAAACAAAAAACAAACTTGTACTGCTTGGGTATTGTACCTTTCATTTGCGACCACTACCATCCTTCTAGCTCTTATAGTCTCTGAGATCCTTTTGTTCATACAGACGGACGGACGGATGGACAAACGGACATGGCTATATTGACCCGGCTATTGATGCTGATCAAGAATATATATACTTTAAGGGGTCTGCCACACCTCCTTTTCCCTGTTACATACATTCCAACGATTACAATATACCCTTTTACTCCGAGTAACGGGTATATAAAACACACTTTGTAACGTGGATGGCTCTCTTGTTAAAGGTAGTATTTTGATGCCACTTTCAGAATAGTTTGATTTGATATGTCTCTATACGAATGTTGAATTACAACACTCTATTATATGAATAAATGGCTTAAAAACGGCATTAAAAAGTAATAGTTTGGTTAACTCTCATGAGAAAAGGGGGCGTGGCAGCAAAATTTGTAATGGCATTGCATTAAGGCTGTCTCTAGCAACCTTCTTACCAGAAATGGTGTTCCTAAGTGCCATAGTTACTGAGTTATTGGCCTAAAAGTACTTTTTTTTTTCGAGGTGTGTCTGGTTTTTTGCTCATTGCGGGGGCGGTAAGGGGCGTGGCAACAATTTGAAATAAACTTGATCTGCTCGCGAAGATAAAGAACTTTCATTATAAATTTGGTGTCTCTAGCTTATGTAGTTTAAAAGATCCAGGTGTTCATACGGACAGACGGACAGACAGACAGACGGACATTGCTATATCTACTCGGCTGTTGATGCTGATCAAGAATATATATCATTATTGGGGTCGGCCACGCCTCCTTCTGCCTGTTACGCACATTTCGCTTCTGACAAACCTAATAGACCCCTCTACTCTTTTTTAGAGTACGGGGTCTAAGAAGCTAGATCTGACGGGAAAAAAGCGGAAACGGCAAAGCTTGAAACTTAGTCTCAGTGTTTTCAGTGTAAGCTTTTGCGAAAGCTAATCGTAAAGATTAAATATGGGTAGATAACTTAAATAATAGTTTTCCTTTATCAGCTGCTGTGAAAACAGCTTTTCTGCGTGCTTGTACTGACTGAATTTTTGACAAGCGCCGTAGATTTTGTTCGATCGTTCATTTTTAGCTGCAAATCACGCTAGATCTGGTTTTGTAAATAAAAGTCAGACTTTACCTAGCCAGCTTTAGAAACCTAACCGTTTGGTTCATGCGGCAACTTAATGTTTCTGGCCGATATGCTCGCTGGATTTATAGGTTGCAACAACATAAATTCACTTTTCCCATCGCAAAGGATGGTTCCCGATTGACTTTCTCGGTTAACTGAAGGTAAACTAGCTTTGCTAGACACAGCTCCGATATTTAATTTGAAATTTATTCTTTATTTTGAAGATCTGGAACATATTAAGCCAGCAGAAAAGTATTGTTTCAAGTGACGCCACTCAAATATATTTTGCATGTGTTAGTGAGAAGAGTGAGTTTCTTCTCTACATCATAGTAATATTGAAGCAGGGACAGGCCACCTTGCCTCAAGGTACCTAATTCCTGTTCAATGACATGAATTGGTCTCTTGTCACTGCATGTGAAATCAAGGCGATTTATTATCGCATCAAAATTCTATACAGTACCAAATGAGGCCAGCAACGCGTCTTCGGGGCCCCTAATCTTGCTTCTTATAATGATAACAGCTTGACGAGCAATGACGAGAACTGCCATTATATGGTCTGAAGATCTTGTAAGCTGCTAATGCTGCCTGCCTCCAAGATTCCTGTACTCCTGCAAACTCAGGTAAGCAATTGACGGCATCTAGCGGCACGACACAGTGAATGTCGTTCCTAATTCCTATAGCAGCATACGCTACTACTTGTGGGGCGGCAACGTTTGCTGCTGCTATTTGTTCAGCTAACTCATTAATTCTTTGAGTCAATGCTTGCTCCCTCTGCTGATTTGCAGCGGCCTGTTCGGCTAAAGCATTGTTTATAGCCGTTCTTATCACTTCCCTAAGCTGATCTGGATCAATTTTACCTTATGGTGGGGGAACTGCAGGGAGAAGTGTTGTAGCCTGGACTCTGATGCGAGTGTCATAGTCGGAATCTGAGTCGCTAGACTGCTTGTGAGGGTTTCTATATGGGTTGAAGCGTGACATGCGTACTCACTAGTACTAACTAATTTTTTATAAAATAAACTTAACACTTTTTGTGTTTGAAGAAAAATGTTGGCTAGAGTATCCACTTACATGATTCAACTAACACAAAAAATATTCTCACTATAAAATCCGTCACTTGCAGCTCCCGCGCTGCTGTCTTAATTGTTGTTGGTTGTTGCAGCTTCTGTGCTGCTGTTTTACTTGTTGTTGGTTGTTGCAGCTCCTGTGCTGTGCGTGACTGTTTCTACATGTCAAAAAAACTAAGAAACAATCAAAAATTACCGACTATTTAAATTAAGGGGAAAAAAAGAAAACCATAAAATTTTATTTTGTTTTAAATATTTTTCTTTTGAATTCGAAAAAAAAAACATTGAATTAAATTTATTAAATATTTTATTTTGATTTAAAAATTATATTGTTTTATTTTAAAACCTATTGCAAACATGACAGCAATAAAAGAAAAAACATTATTTTCTTTTCTCGTTTCGGTTAAAGCGTCTACCGGGTATTTATAACGACGTGAAATCGTCGGTCCCTTGAGTGTCGTTATAACCAGATTCCACTGTAGTATGTATCAGTGTTGCCGTTTTTTTAGAATAAAAAAAAAAGGTTGATTAGTGGAAAACACACTCAATCTGTATGCATGTAAATTAATTGATTTGCTTTCTCTAATGATTGATGATTAGGTTGAGAGGCGACTGAGCCTCCTATTGCTGGCCTCGGGCTCAGACAATGAAACAAATTATTTAACGGCAAAGTGCCGGAGTGAATATTTATTTAAGCGACTTACTGGAAGAGCGCTGTATTCACACTGATTTTATAATACAAATTATGTTTCACTTAACCTAAGCCAAAATTCGCATCACGCCACAATGACATGGTCGGCAAGCCGACTCAGTAATCTTAGGCAATAACGGAAACTCTTGCAGCAAAACAAAAGTGTCCGGTTACCGCCGCTGACCATTGCAGCTATATAGCGCTGATACAAAGTATGCAGTGTGGCTATTGCGAGGGCTGTTCCTTAACTTACGAAGCCCTCTATAGCGAGGATTGCTTAATATTCTATATTAAGTGCTATGTGTTAACTACTCCCTTCTCAAGTGTAAGGCTGTCCTTGGCTGACCTAATCCCGGCGACAACTTCTCGTAACTGCTTCGCAGACTTCTTTGCGTCGATGATCCCCCAAAGAGTGAGGCCAATGCAGATTAAAGCACAGCATATGCCTCCAATGATGAATGCCACACGATAGGCTTGATCAGTTCCGGCGTCCTTCTTGAATTGCTGTATCACATCCCAATTACGTTCATTCAAACGATGAAGGTAAGGGAGGCTGAGGACATCTTGGCTAGCAGTGATGTTCAGCAAGGGAGAATTGGCAATACCCGGGACTCTATTGCGTGTGTTGTTGTGATTGTAAAACAGAGTCCCGTTAATTGCGACTCAGTCTCCGAACGTGATGAGATGCGTGCCTTGTACCTGGATCTCAGTGCCGTTGTCCACCTGAATCCTTGCGGACACGTCGTTAAGGATGATGATTCCGTCATCTAAATGGGTGATTATTTCCAGGTTGCTCGGCTGGATCTCGCAGTGTGCCGCGCCACCTGCATGGAGATCCTTGGCACATGAACTCTTTAATGCCAGAAGACAAAATGTGGTTCCAGGTGAAGCGGCGCAACTCTGCAGTGTGTGGGTTTCGCCATCGCATTCGGCTATGACATTGTCAAACAATCGCAATATGAAGTTCTTGTGGACGACAGGATAAATGATAATTTTTCTGCAAGCTTTTTTATTCTTTGGGAATTTGATTATAAAATGTATAGTGTTAATGGATTGAAGAACTTTTACGGACGCAACGGACATAAGATCTCCTATGGGAGTGTTGGTGGGTTCCACTAGCCAAATTGATTTCAAATCTGAGTGGTCCAAAATGATTCGCGAGAGTAATAGCAAGCATTAAATTTTGCAACTCCTTCGTCAGCATTCTGTTTCTAGACAGTAGTGTTTCAAATAAATGGCTAGTGTCAACTTGTGAGTTTTTGGCTATCTTGAGAATTTTATTGACAGTGATTGTTAACTGGTTAAGCTGGTCTTGAACTCTAATGTTTATTTCTATTTGCCTATTGTTGGCATTTATTAGTTGCATCAGTGAACCTAGTCTGCTCTAAATCACCGGCATCGGGTGTACACGCCACAACCTTCAGTATGGATCCTAGGAAATCTAAGCTCCTGGCGACTCTATGGTGTGTGCCTAACGCCTGCAAGAGGTCTTGTAGGTGCGCGGTGTTCACACTTAGAAGTTTTTTCATGTGCGATAGCGGGAACATGTCAATTAATTTGACCGTTTCTTCCACCATTCGCATGTTTGCCGAGTGCCTAACATATGCGTATTCCTCCCATATCAAGATCTCGCCATCGACGATGGGAATGTACTTGGCACGCGAGTAGTCGGTGACATGTGCCGAAGCCACTGATAAGGAGAAGAGTAATATGGATTCAAACCTGTGAAATGAAGTTGTTTTCTTTCTTTTTAGCAACTTTTTTGTTTTCCTTTTTAAGGAGGTCTGCCCACCACCAAAAATGTTTTATAAAAACTATGCCAAGTGGCTAAAAGTAAATTGAAAAACTAAATCTAACTTATACGAGTATGCCCAGTGGCTTAAAAAAAAAAAAGAAAAAAAGAAAAGTACAGTCGAGCGCGCCCGACCGTATAATAATCTCTGCATTTCCCGATTAAATTATTAAAATCGGTATCAGATATTACAATGAATAGTACTTGCATTAAAACACGTTGAAACAAAAACAATCTAAGCATAATCAAACACACATCTGTTTGTTTGTTGCGAATACACATACGTTTGACAATATATGATGCATGCATGTATGTATGTGTGTATTCGGCGCAGCCAGCGACCGCGAACAGCGCTGCCGCCACACAGGCAGCAAAAACGTTCGAGCATGTGCTTGTGTGTTTCTGTCTCGCTTGCACCAATGGGTTGATATTGCGTTCAATTAACAATATTGTAACGCTTCTAGTTTTCTTGTTTATAGTCCGATTTTAATGCGCCTTTCAGGATAGTTTAATATAGTTAGTCTCCACACCAGTTATAAACTACAATACTGTACGATACGGAAAAAACGGCATTGAAGCTTGAAAACTATTTTATAAATTGTGGGAAAAGTGGGCGTGGCGGTCAAATTTATAGATGGCAATGCAACTATGCTGTCGCTAGGAACTCCCGTACAAGAATTGGTGATCTAGGTGCCATAGTTACTGAGATATTTGCCGAAAACACCAATTTTTTCACGAGGTGTGTCCAGTTTTTTGCTTTTTGTGGGCGAATGGGGCGTGGCATCGAAAAAAAAAAAAGATTCTTGTATTGACTGACTAAATATCTGATCGTTTGACGCAAGCTCGCATATATGTACATATCAGAGAACTGCACGGGTGGTGGTTTTTTGTACTCGAGTAATACACACAGAAAATGCGGTGGCGGTCATAGAGTAAAAATGTGATCGGATATTTTTTTACTCGAGTATTTTTTTTACTCGAAGGAAATTACTCGAGTATTTTTTTTACTCGTACCCGAAATACGAGTATCGTCAATACTCTTTTTGAAACGAGTATCGCTTGTGCGCTTCATTTTTTATACAGAGTATTGAAAATACTTACACATAATATGCGTGTACTTGAGCGACGGTTTGCCGTCGGGAAATTGAACAGCGCGCGTAAGATGATATAAAGGGTTTTGCATTAGGGAGAATGCATGTAACAACAGGTAGCAAATTACAGTTTTCGGGGTTTGCCCAAAAAACCAAATAGCCAACATTTTTACAATATGCATTTTGAGCGTTAAATTTTTAGATGAAAGGTTACTTCATGACAAATAGCGACTTAGAATATTCAAGCAACTAATAATAAATCAGGTGTACCGTAATCAACCTGTAATCTATTCTAATCTCGATTCTAAATAAGTTGAATATTTAAATCTTCAAATTTATGTCAAATATTGATGAAAACAATTTCAAAGGCAATTTGCTTTACTTCTTACTTAAACTATTATTTATTAATTCCATTACATTTATCAAGTCCAAAACAAAAGATCGGCGCATGACGACACACACAAAACGATCAAGTAACAAGAAAGAAAAGTACAGTCGAGCGCGCCCGACCGTATAATACTCTCTGCATTTTCCCGATTAAATTATTAAAATCGGTATCCACATATTACTATGTGTTTTACTTGCATTAAAACACGTTGAAACAAAAACAATCTAAGCATAATCAAACACACATCTGTTTGTTTGTATTCGAATACACATACGTTTGGCAATATGTATATGATGCAAATATGCATGTATGTATGTGTGTATTCGGCGCAGCCAGCTTCAGCGGGCAGCGCTGCCGACACACAAGCAGCGAAAACGTTCGAACATGTGCTTGTGTGTTTCTATCTCGCTTGCACCTATAGGTTAATATTGCGTTCAATTATCAATATTGTAACGCTTCTAGTTTTCTTGTTTATAGTCCGATTTTAATGCGCCTTTCAGGATAGCTTAATATAGTTAATCTCCACACGAATTATAATTAAACAATACTGTATGATAAGAACAAGTTCGCAAAAAACGGTATTTGAAGTTTTATCAAATGTGGGAAAAGGGGGCGTGGCAATCCAAATTTATAGATGGCAATGCAACTATGCTGTCGCTAGGAACTCCCGTACCAGAATTGGTGATCCTAGGTGCCATAGTTACTGAGATATTTGCCGAAAACACCAATTTTTACCGAGGTGTGTCCAGTTTTTTGCTTTTTGTGGGCGAATGGGGCGTGGCATCGAAAAAAAAAAGATTCTTGTATTGACTGACTAAATATCTGATCGTTTGACACCAAGCTCGAACTTATAGCTCTTACCATCTCTGAAATCTGTTTGTTCATACGGACAGACAGACAGACAGACAGACGGACAGACGGACATGGCTATATCGACTCGGCTTGTGATGCTGATCAAGAATATATATACTTTATGGGGTCTGCCACGCCTCCTTCTGCCTGTTACATACATTTGCACAAACCCAATATACTCTTGCAGAGAGTATAAAAAAATGAAAATACTCGAGTAAAATGAAAATACTCGAGTAAAATGAAAATACACGAGTAAAAACGCGAGTAAAAAATTTACTTGTACTTCGCAAGGGTGGTTTTTTCAAGTAAAAATGTGATGCGGTGTTTATGTGAGTAAGTAAAAACATGAGTAGGTAAAAATATGAGCGGGTGAAAAAATATCTTTTTTTTTGAAATACCCAAACGAAAAGAAGTAAAAAAATATCCGATACTTCTCGTATACAGTAAAAAATGATTCGAGACGAAAAATACTCTGTGTGTGATTTGGGTAATTTTGCATGCGGTGTATCGCTGCAGTTCTCTGGTACATATGTATGTGTGTATTCGGCGCGGCCACGACCGCGGGCAGAGCTGCCGACACACAGGCAGCGAAAACGTTCGAACATGTGCTTGTGTGTTTCTATCTCGCTTGCACCAATGGGTTGATATTGCGTTCAATAATCAATATTGTAACGCTTCTAGTTTTCTTGTTTATAGTCCGATTTTAATGCGCCTTTCAGTATAGTTGAATATAGTTAGTCTCCACACGAATTATAAATAACAATACGAACAAAATCGCTAAAAACGGCATTGAAGTTTGAAAACTATTTTATCAATTGTGGGAAAAGGGGACGTGGCAGTCAACATTTTTAAATGGCAATGCAATTATGCTGTCGCTAGGAACTTCCGTACCCAAATTGGTGTTCCTAAGTGCCATAGTTACTGAGATATTTGCCGAGATATTGAGATATTTTCCCGAGGTGTGTCCAGTTTTTTGCTTTTTGTGGGCGAATGGGGCGTGGCATCGAAAAAAAAAGATTCTTGTATTGACTGACTAAATATCTGATCGTTTGACACCAAGCTCGAACTTGTAGCTCTTACCATCTCTGAAATCTGTTTGTTCATACGGACAGACAGACAGACGGACAGACGGACAGACGGACATGGTATATCGACTCGGCTTGTGACGCTTATCAAGAATATATATACTTTATGGGGCCACGCTTCCTTCTGTCTGTTACATACTTTTTCACAAACCCAATATACTCTTGCAGAGAGTATAAAAAACAAGGGAGTCACTTTAGGTTGTTCTTGTGGGCCACACTTCCTCGAATGACGACCTTAGTCCCCAGGTCTGCTTCTTCGGCCTTCTCATCACATAAAGCTGTGAGTTTGTTTCCGAGGCGTACCAAAACCTTGTCACCAACGTCGAAGACCCTATTTTGCCGATTTGCGTTCTCCCTAGCTCTGAGCGTTATCAGAGCGTTTCTGATCTTTTCTTGTGACTCATTTGGGTGCGCCTGAACCACATCAACTGGTCTCTGGTCGATGACCGAATGGATCGACTTATTGTACTCAGTTGTAGCCAGTAAAATGACTTTTACGGTGTCACTTATGCCTTTATCGATCTTTAGGCATCTGGCTAGCTCTTATAGAGTGCTGCGAAAGCGCTCAACCTGTCCATTCGAGATGCTATGCAATGGTGGTGCATTTGAAATGCTGACCCCATAGTTGTTTGTGAGCTTAGTCACGATATTCTCTGAATTCAACGACGGTTTATTGTCACAGTAAATGGATCTGGCTTTTGGAAAAAAATTCATTAGTTGCATTAAGGCTGGCTTCAGATCCACAATGGTTCTTGAAGGGACCGGTTGGACAATAGCAAACTTGGAGAATTTGTCGATGCAAGTGGGAAAGTATTTTCTGTCTATGTTTATGTGTATAATCTCTCCTACATGTGAGGGGATCGGCGTCTATCCAAGCTCTTGTTTTTTGGGGTGTCTATCATATTTACCCGTAGAACATGTTTTGCAATTTTGTACTATTTCATTGGCTATATTTGCCATCTTTGGAAAGTAGTACTCCGAGAGTACCTGCTTAATATTTTCCTGTGTAGACCTATTAGCCCTATTATGCTCATCTGTGAAGATTTCCCTTCATTCTCCAACCGCAAATACGTCCACTACGCGATTTTTGCAGTGCCAGAACTTTGTGGCCGGGTATCTTCCAACCAATGTATCTTGTATCATTGCAAGCGTGTGTAAATTACAGTGGAGGGCATTTACGCATTTGGGTGAGACTACATCTTCGAGCTCGTCTAGCAGCGATTCGATAGCTGATCAAGTAGCGTTTCATATTTCCAAAAAGAATAAAACATCGTTTTAAGAGGAAACGCGGCTCTTCTAGCACTATTTGGTTTTGAAAACAATTCAAGGGTTGTCTCAATGGTGTTGGTGAGAGATACCTCACTGTGGATCGTTGCTGCGCTGGACTCAATTTCTTGTTCATTTACAGCGTTGAGCTGCTGTCTTGGCATCCGCAACCAGATTGTCCTTGCCAGGTTTATAGACGATACGTGCATTAGACTCGTAAATGCGCGCTTTCCATCTTTTGATCTTCGCATTTGGATTAGATTCCGAAACTGCGAAGGTTAAGGGTTGATGGTCAGTGAAGATATTAATGTCTTTCACCCCATACAAATAGTGCCTTAATTTAGCAAGTGACCATATGAAACGCCCTTTGCTGCACTTCAGAGAATTGAACCTTTATATTTCTGGACCTATACTTACTGACTGTTCCATTTTCGCCCTACAATATATTCGAGATGGGTCTTGCTATTGCGGAGAAGTCCCTAATGAAACATCTGTAATAACTTGCAAGGCCTAGAAATGATCTGACCTCGAACAGTGTTATAGGTTCTGGATACTCCTGTATTGCCTTAACCTTTTCAGGATCCGTCGTGGCGCCATTGCCGGCGACTATGAAACCAAGAAAGTTCACGCTTTTCTTAAAAAAACGTGACTTTTCGACGGGGACCATCATGTTTGCTTCGTGTATGCTATTTAGCTCCCAATCCACGTGTTTAGTGTGGGATTCCTCATCTTCTGAAAAGATGATTACGTCATCGACATAAACATAGCAAAATTTGCCAATTTTTTCTCGCAGTATGTCGTCGATGGTTCTTTGGAAGATGCTTGCTGCATTCTTTAATCCAAAGTGGAGTCTTTTGAACTCGTATTTCCCCCCATTCACAGATAAAGAGGTTTTTTTACGGTCGCGTTCAGCGAGTATGATCTGGTGATATCCAGACTTGAGGTCTAATGTTGAAAAGAATTTGGATCTCCCAAAAAACCCCAATAGCATTGATATATTTGGCATAGGGTAATTGTCAGGCACGTTTCTTTCGTTAAGTTTACGAAAATCCATTATCAACCCCATTTTCCTATTGCACGCTTCATCAGTGCCCTTCTTGTCTACTACCCATATTGGGTTATTGTAGGGAGAGACGGACTTTTGAATTATATCATTCTTTAGCAGATCTTTGATTTCTTTATTAACGAAATCAGCTGCTCCCATTGGATATGGGTAAAGCTTGGCATAGATCAGTTGCTCATCTGTGGTCCTAATGGTAGCCACGACTGATGTGTTATACGGCAACGCCTCGTCTGTGTCTGCAAAGGCATTTTGTCTGGTCTTTGGCATTTTCAAAAAAGAACATCTAGCTAATGGGGATGCCTCTGCACAGTCTACATTTGTTAAACTTACATTTTTGCACGTGTGGAAGCAGTTTTGTTCGACCTCCGTGCCCCACTTAAGTTGTCCTGAAGCTAGACAAAGCGAAGCAGCTGCCTGTTTTCAACCCTTCATGTGGCCGAATGAAATTCTTGGCCGCGCCCGTGTCTATGAGGAATCGCATGTGCGTCCCTTCTACTGGTCTGATGACGGTTAGCAGGGAATTGCTCCTAAAAAATTGAGGGCATCGAGTCATAAATAGCATCGTCATTAATTTGTGCCGCTGCGCTGGAGGCGGCATCAGCGTACACCTCTGCTCCCTGTCCCACGCCTTGCGTGACGTGATTTAACCTTTGCTGATTTCTCTGACCGCCTGTGAGGTCAGATGCTGGCTACTTCCTATTGGCGTAAGCAGCGGCCTGAGTGGGCTGCAAAACCCTCGAGAAGGAAGAATCGACCTCTATAGGCACCGGTGCGCCATTATTATTGTGCTGCCTGCTGCTTCGTTGGTCAGTCTGAACTGGGGCCCTGCTTTGCTTACTAAAGTGCGGATTCTTTGTACCGCTAGCTTGTGTTTCGGCTTGTTGCGAATGTCTCTCCTTTTGGTGCCCCTGCGTTTTGCATGCGGCTTGCGCTCTTTGAATGTCGTTTCTAATTCCTATAGCAGCATACGCTACTACTTGTGGGGCGGCAACGTTTGCTGCTGCTATTTGTTCATCTAACTCATTAATTCTTTGAGTCAATGCTAAAGCATTGTTTATAGCCGTCCTTATCACTTCCCTAAGCTGATCTAGATCCATTTTACCTTATTGTGGGCGAACTGCAGGGAGAAGTCTTGTACCCGGGACTCTGATGCGAGTGTCATAGTCGGAATCTGAGTCGCTAGACTGCTTGTGAGGGTTTCTATATGGGTTGAAGCGTGACATGCGTACTCACTAGTACTAACTAATTTTTTATAAAATAAACTTAACACTTTTTGTGTTTGAAGAAAAATGTTGGCTAGAGTATCCACTTACATGATTCAACTAACACAAAAAATATTCTCACTATAAAATCCGTCACTTGCAGCTCCCGCGCTGCTGTCTTAATTGTTGTTGGTTGTTGCAGCTCCTGTGCTGCTGTTTTACTTGTTGTTGGTTGTTGCAGCTCCTGTGCTGTGCGTGACTGTTTCTACATGTCAAAAACTAAGAAACAATCAAAAATTACCGACTATTTAAATTAAGGGGAAAAAAGAAAACGATAAAATTTTATATTGTTTTAAATATTTTTCTTTTGAATTTGAAGAAAAACATTGAATTAAATTTATAAATATTTTATTTTGATTTAAAAATTATATTGTTTTATTTTAAAACCTATTGCAAGCATGACAGCAATAAAAGAAAAAACATTTTTTTCTTTGTTCGTTTCAGTTAAAGCGTCTACCGGGTATAACGACGTGAAATCGTTGGTTCCTTGAGTGTCGTTATAACCATATTTTACTCTGGGAGAGAGAGAGAGAGAGTCGAAGCACAATGCCGACGCATACAAATGTTTTCAGCGTGAGTGTGCGCGTATATTCCATAGGATGTCCCGGTTTATTTCTAATTTTTTCTGCTATTTTCCAATTCAAATTTAATTCGTGAATGTTCAAAATTTGAAATAGAGAGCAAAATGCGCAAAACAGAGCTCATTCAGTACAAGCTCGGCAATTAGGCAATGCAATGTCGTCAAAACGAAAATGCTTCTCTGTTGAGCAGAAAATGAATACAATTCGGCGCTTGGAAGCCTGTGAGTGCAACATAGCTCTGGCTAAAGAGTTCGGTGTGTGCCACACTACAATTGCCACAATTAACAAAAATTAAGAAAATATTAAATCTTTATTCAACAAAAATATATTAAAGCCAAAACGTGTCAGAGCATCAACTCAAGATGAAGTTGATAACGCATTGTTGCAGTGGTTTACAATGCAACGCAGGCGAGGGATCCCATTAAGCGGTCCAATTCTTCAAGAAAAAGCCAATTCGTTCGCTAGGCAATTTAAAATTTTAATTGCTCTGCTAGTTGGATAAGCCGGTTTATGATCAGACATAATATCGTCGCCGGTACAGTGAGTGGTAATATTGTCTGTAGAGACAAGCGATGTAAACGAGTGGCTAATAAAGGTTTGGCCTATACTACGTAAGGATTTCAATGATGATGAAATATGTAATGCGGATGAAACTGGACTGTTCTACACATTAACTCCAGACAAAACATTAAAATTTAAAGGTGGGAAAGAAAATCATTTTGAAGAAATTTTTAGACCCCGTACTCTAAAAAAGAGTATAGGGGTCTATTAGGTTTGTCAGAAGCGATATGTGCGTAACAGGCAGAAGGAGGCGTGGCCGACCCCATAAAGTATATATATTCTTGATCAGCATCAACAGCCGAGTCGATATAGCAATGTCCGTCTGTCCGTCTGTCTGTCTGTCTGTCCGTCCGTCCGTATGAACACCTGGATCTTTTAAACTACAAAAGCTAGAGACACCAAATTTGGAATGAAAGTACGTTATCTTCGCGAGCAGATCAAGTTTATTTCAAATTGTTGCCACGCCCCTTACCGCCCCCGCAATGAGCAAAAAACCAGACACACCTCGAAAAAAAATTTACTTTTAGGCCAATAACTCAGTAACTATGGCACTTAGGAACACCATTTTTGGTAAGAAGGTTGCTAGAGACAGCCTTAATGCAATGCCATTAAAAATTTGGAGCTGCCACGCCCCTTTTCCCCACATCAGCTAAAAAACTTTTACGCTTTAATGCCGTTTTTAAGGCATTTATTCATATAGTAGAGTGTTGTAATTCAACATTCGTATAGAGACATATAAAATCAAACTATTCTGAAAGCGGCATCAACATTCTACCTTTAACAAAAGAGCTACTGCGTTACAAAGTTTGTTATTTAACTGCAATATCACTTACGCGCGAGAGCGAGACAGAAACATACAAACACATGTTCGAACGTTTTCGATGCTTGTGTGGCGACAGCGCTGCCGGCAGACGCTGGCCGCGCCGAATACACACGTACATACATACATGCATACATATAATTTCAAACGAATGTGTGTTTGTATGAATAATATGTAAATGCTGATTATCGGAGAATTCTTGAGAGTGGCGCGTGGTGCAACTGATAGAGTTGCAGCAATGCGAATTGTTAATTTATTTTTTTTTTTTAATTTCAATTCAAAATGTACATATAAAATTAAAATTTTAAATTTCATTCAAAAATTTAAATTTAAATTGAATACAATTGCGCACTTCTATGGGAGTACGGGGTCTTTTACAGTCGGCTCGATCGACTGTAGCCTTTCTTACTTGTTTTTATTGAAATTTGAATTTATAAGTGAAAAATGCACGGTAGGGAAGCTGTCCAAGGAAAGGATTACTGTGCTTGTTGCAGCAATAAAACAAGTAAGAAAGGCTACAGTCGACGTGCCGACTGTATAAACCCCTGCACTTCTTGTAGTGCGCATACAAAAATACTTACAAACTTAAAAGAAGAAGCAGTAGACTGCTTTACCACTTTTCTTCAAACACGTACATAAATTACAATTTTTAACAATTTTGACCAATTTGTTTCACATGCTGTAGTTATCCGATTTGGACCAAATTTGGTGAAGTTACTTATAATAATTATTTAAACATTCAGTGTGAGTTTGGTCACTTAGCACTTAGCAAATACTACATGTCTTCATACAAATTTTTGGTTTTTGACCGATTTGTCCTATGGGAGCTATAAGCTATAGTTGTGAAACTATGAAACTTGGTGAGGATAGTTATAGTTGTACCATACACCTACTGTGTAAATTTGGTTACGATAGCTTTCATAGTTTCAAAGTTATAGTGCAATGAAAACTGTTTTTTACAATTTGCGGGGGCGGTAGGGGGCGTGGCAAAATTTTGAAATAAACTTAACCTGCCAGCAATATAGACGGACTTTCATTCCAAATTTGGTGGCTCTAGCTCTTGTAGTTTAAAAGATCCAGGTGTTCATACGGACGGACAGACAGACGGACAGACAGACGGACGGACAGACAGACAGACGGACAGACGGACATTGCTATATCGACTCGGCTGTTGATGCTGATCTAGAATATATATACTTTATGGGGTCGGCCACGCCTCCTTCTGCCTGTTACGCACATTTCGCTTCTGACAAACCTAATAGACCCCTATACTCTTTTTTAGAGTACGGGGTGTAAAAAAAAATTACTGGTTATTGGGAAATCAAAGCGACCTAGATGCTTTAAAAATGTTCATGCTTTGCCTGTTGGCTACTATAGTATTCGCCGCGCATGGATGACATCTGAAATTTTTATTAATTGGGTACACAATTGGAATGCTGAGCTTAAAAAGCAGAAAAAGAAGATATTGCTTCTAGATGATAATTGTCTAGCCCATCCCACAATAAGTGACCTAAGAAATATCACTCTTGCCTTCCTTCCACCAAATACGACGTCTGTTTTACAGTCAATGGATCAAGGCATAATTCGAGTGATTAAATCAACCTTTCGTAAAAATCTGGTACTTAATACGGAATTTAACAATCAAGAAATTTACCCGAAAATTTCCATCCTTGATGCCATTTTAATGATAAATGATGCATGGCAACAACTTTCGCCAGCGACAATTTCAAATTGTTTTAGGCATTCTGGGCTTGCCACAGAAAATTTAGATGGCCCCATCAGCTCGATCTCAAGCGATATAGAAAACGAAGATGACATTCCTTTATCTGTTTGGGCAAGAGCTTTACAAAATCAGCCGATTTCATTTTTTATACTCTCTGCAAGAGTATATTGGGTTTGTGCAAAGTATGTAACAGGCAGAAGGAGGCGTGGCAGACCCCATAAAGTATATATATTCTTGATCAGCATCACAAGCCGAGTCGATATAGCCATGTCCGTCTGTCCGTCTGTCCGTCTGTCTGTCTGTCCGTATGAACAAACAGATTTCAGAGATGGTAAGAGCTATAAGTTCGAGCTTGGTGTCAAACGATCACATATTTAGTCAGTCAATACAAGAATCTTTTTTTTTTCGATGCCACGCCCCATTCGCCCACAAAAAGCAAAAAACTGGACACACCTCGGTAAAAATTGGTGTTTTCGGCAAATATCTCAGTAACTATGGCACCTAGGATCACCAATTCTGGTACGGGAGTTCCTAGCGACAGCATAGTTGAATTGCCATCTATAAATTTGGATTGCCACGCCCCCTTTTCCCACATTTGATAAAATAGTTTTCCAACTGCAATGCCTATTTTAGCGATTTTGTTCGTATGGTTATTTATATTTCGTGTGGAGACTAACTATATTAAACTATCCTGAAAGGCGCATTAAAATCGGACTATAAACAAGAAAACTAGAAGCGTTACAATATTGATAATTGAACGCAATATCAACCCATTGGTGCAAGCGAGATAGAAACACACAAGCACATGTTCGAACGTTTTGGCTGCTTGTGTGTCGGCAGCGCTGCCCGCTGAAGCTGGCTGCGCCGAATACACACATACATACATGCATATTTGCATCATATACATATTGCCAAACGTATGTGTATTCGAATACAAACAAACAGATGTGTGTTTGATTATGCTTAGATTGTTTTTGTTTCAACGTGTTTTAATGCAAGTAAAACACATAGTAATATGTGGATACCGATTTTAATAATTTAATCGGGAAAATGCAGAGAGTATTATACGGTCGGGCGCGCTCGACTGTACTTTTCTTTCTTGTTTTATTATTATTTTTTGGATGAATACGTTCTGATTGACAATGGTTTGGCCATTTGTGAGGAACTTTCCGAAGAGACCATTGTTAAAAACATATTAGATGACGGACAGGACAGTGATGACAACGCCGAAGAACAAAATTAAGATAGTTTACCACCTAGCGCTTTGGACGCATTTAAAGCTGCAGAAATATTAAAAAAAAATTTATTCATTTAAACTTGAATAACGAAAGCTTAACACACAGCATGTCTCAAATAAATAGTGCTGTGCGTGACTGTTTCTACATGTCAAAAACTAAGAAACAATCAAATATTACCGACTATTTAACTTAAGGAAAACAAGTAAGAAAGGCTACAGTCGATCGAGCCGACTGTAAAAGACCCCGTACTCCCATAGAAGTGCGCAATTGTATTCAATTTAAATTCAAATTTTTAAATGAAATTTAAAAATTTTAATTTTATATGTACATTTTGAATTGAAATTTAAAAAAATTAAAAATAACAATTCGCATTGCTGCAACTCTATCAGTTGCACCACGCGCCACTTTCAAGAATTCTCCGATAATCAGCATTTACGTATTATTCATACAAACACACATTCGTTTGAAATTATATGTATGCATGTATGTATGTATGTGTGAATTCGGCGCGGCCAGCGTCTGCCGGCAGCGCTATCGCCACACAAGCATCGAGAACGTTCGAAAATGTGTTTGTATGTTTCTGTCTCGCTCTCGCGCGTGAGTGATATTGCAATTAAATAACAAACTTTCTAACGCAGTAGCTCTTTTGTTAAAGGTAGTATCACTAACCATACAACACATAGATGCGTCAAACGCAAGATTTTTTGAAAGCAAACGCTAGCTTGCTAATGGACCCCCACAGAACTTCGGCAAAAAGCCGAACGTCATAGCGCCCCAGAGAGCGGATCGCCTCTCAGCAAATTCAACGCAGACGAAAATAAATTTAGTCTGTATCAGTCACCGAAACGATGAGCATGGCTGTGTCGCTTGTGCTCTCGTTTCGTATTTATATGTTTGTCTCTTTCTGCATGCCAGATACACACATTTTGCCACAGCTCTTTTCAGCAACTGGCTCGCTGCTAAATTTTGTGTTTTCGACAAAATAGCGATCGAGTATGAAAAAGATCGCTCTTTTGTATTGTTTTCGGCGACATTTACCCGAGAGGCTGTGGCTGTGCTGATAGAGCGAAGATCAAGTGCGCAGCATTGCGCAGGTTCAGTGAGGGACGAACTATTTATTTTAATTTTTTATTAAAAATTCTTTTTTTTTAACAATGAACAATTATAAATCAAATTTTTTTTTCTAAAAATATACTCTTGCAGTCGATAAAAAGCAACAACATTTATAACTGCATTTAAAAACTGTTCACAAGAGCTTTTAATACATGGTAAAAAAAAATTTGTTTAATAAAAATAGAATAAACATATAAATACGAAACGAGAGCACAAGCGACACAGCCATGCTCATCGTTTCGCTGACTGATACAGACTAAATTTATTTTCGTCTGCGTTGAATTTGCTGAGAGGCGATCCGCTCTCTGGGGCGCTATGACGTTCGGCTTTTTGCCGAAGTTCTGTGGGGGTCCATTAGCAAGCTAGCGGTTGCTTTCAAAAAATCTTGCGTTTGACGCATCTATGTGTTGTATGGTTAGTGGTAGTATGTTGATGCCACTTTCAGAATAGTTTGATTTTATATGTCTCTATACCAGAAATGGTGTTCCTAACTGCCATAGATACTGAGTTATTGGCCTAAAACTAATATTTTTTCGAGGTGTGTCTGGTTTTTTGCTCATTGCGGGGGCGTTAAGGGGCGTGGTAAAAATTTGAAATAAACTTAACCTGCCTGGGTTAATAACGGACTTTCATTATAAATTTGGTGCCTCTAGCTTTTGTAGTTTAAAGATGCAGGTGTTCATACGGACGGACAGACAGACAGACGGACAGACGGACATTGCTAATCGACTCGGCTGTTGATGCTGATCAAGAATATATATACTTAATGGGGTCGGCCACGCCTCCTTCTGCCTGTTACGCACATTTCGCTTCTAACAAACCAAATAGACCCCTCTACTCTTTTTTAGAGTACGGGGTCTAAAAAAAAAAAAAGAAAACCATAAAATTTTATTTTGTTTTAAATATTTTTCTTTTTTCGAAAAAAAAAACAAGAAAGAATGCTATAGTCGCCCCGCGACTTTAGGATACCGTTACTCAGTTTCAATTTGTTATTAACAATGGTGATGGATATAATAGCTTGGCAAACACAGAACATTTTTATACAAAATCATGTTTAGAGCATATTTTTGACCGATCGGCCCTATGGGAGCTATACGATATAGTTGTTCGATTTGAATCAAACTTGGTCAGTACATGTACTACTTCCGTGTAAATTTGGTTCAGATAGCATAGCTATCAAATAAGTTTTCTATACTAAAACATTCAACGTTTACCTGTACATTTACCTTTATATGCAAATAAATCGCCCTAAAGTGGGCGTGTCAAAAACCAAAAACAAACTTGTACTGCTTGGGTATTGTACCTATCATTTGCGACCACTAACATTTTTAGACCCCGTACTCTAAAAAAGAGTAGAGGGGTTTATTAGGTTTGTCAGAAGCGAAATGTGCGTAACAGGCAGAAGTAGGCGTGGCCGACCCCATAAAGTATATATATTCTTGATCAGCATCAACAGCCGAGTCGATATAGCAATGTCCGTCTGTCCGTCTGTCTGTCCGTCCTTATGAATCTTTTAAACTACAAAAGCTAGAGCCACCAAATTTATAATGAAAGTCCGTTATTAACCCAGGCAGGTTAAGTTTATTTCAAATTTTTGCCACGCCCCTTACCGCCCCCCAATGAGCAAAAACCAAACACACCTCGAAAAAAATTTAGTTTTGGGCCAATAACTCAGTAACTATGGCACTTAGGAACACCATTTCTGGTAAACAGGTTGCTAGAGACAGCCTTAATGCAATGCCATTAAAAATTTGGAGCTGCCACGCCCCTTTTCCCCCACATCAGCTAAAAAACTTTTACGCTTTAATGCCGTTTTAAGGCATTTATTCATATAGTAGAGTGTTGTAATTCAACATTCGTATAGAGACATATAAAATCAAACTATTCTGAAAGCGGCATCAACATTCTACCTTTAACAAAAGAGCTACTGCGTTACAAAGTTTGTTATTTAACTGCAATATCACTTACGCGCGAGAGCGAGACAGAAACATACAAACACATGTTCGAACGTTCTCGATGCTTGTGTGGCGACAGCGCTGCCGTCAGAGGCTTGCCGCGCCGAATGCACACATACATACATATCAGAGACCTGCAACGAGTATACTCGAGTACGTTCGAACTTTTCATCAAACGATCGGGTAACGAGTAATTCAACGGGCTGTCCGAAAAATGTTCGAATCACAACGATCAGTTGTCCGTTTTCAAACCTTCAAACGATCAGCCCCATAGATCGTTTGCTGATCGTTGGCTGATCGTTTGCTGATCGTTCGATTGCAAAACGAGTATTCCAACGAGTATACGAACGCAACCTGCCCTGATCGTTTTTTCAGTACAAACGTTCGAGTAACAAGCAAGTTCGTTGGTTCGCTTGTGTTGCGTGACGTTCGCAGTGTTGTCATTTATTAAAATGTAAATATGCTAGTTCTAGCGGAAAAAAAAAAAAATGGCTAAATTTCAATGAAAAACAATAAGAAAAATGTTTAAACATATATTTTTCTTCTTTATTTATTATTTATAAAATTATAACCCACAGTGCATAATATAAAAAATGAAATAATTGTAATATATGTGCATTGATTTTCCCATGTACACATAAGTAAAAGCTAGTTCTGGCGGAAAACAATTTAGAGAACAACACGGATGGCACTCGCAACAATCTCGAGACATGTCTTTGTTTGTGTGTATTAGTGCGAGCAAGTATTGATATGTTTGGCATACCACGCATTTCGCTTATATTTTTTTTAAGACACAAAAACACAAAAGGAATAGTTTCTACCTGCTGCAAATATTGCGCTAAATGCAAAACAACCCTTTTACAAAACTCAGAGAGTCATACTCTGGCCAAACAAGGGAATTTCCAAAAGGTCAGCGCATCTACGTTTATCTGTTGAGCGTAAAAAGGGTTTCCAAATTACCAATTGTAATGCAGATTTCTACAAATTGCCACATTTTAATTCTCTAAAAAACCTATGATCAAAATATTAAAAACCGAATTTAATTTATTATTAAATGTCAATGTATTTAAATTACATTCATTAAAGCCGTCAAATCATTTAGTCTAGTACCACCGCTGAGAATATTTCATGCAAAATATTATAAGTTTCTGTTTGGCCTGCTTAAAACATGTTGTATAACGGCAAAATACTCAGTATATACTCGAGTAAAACGAGTATGTATAAGCATGCCCGCGGTACGCACACCAAACGATCGGGTATCAAATTTGTTCGAACAAAACGATCACGAGTAAGCGTTCGAGTATACTCGAAATTTTTATACTCGTTGCAGGTCTCTGATACATATATGTATATACATAATTTCAAAATAATGTGTGTTTGTATGAATAATATGTAAATGCTGAAAATCGGAGAATTCTCGAAAGTGGCGCGTGGTGCAACTGATAGAGTTGCGGCAATGCGAATTGTTAATATAATTTTTTTAAATTTCGATTCAAAATGTACATATAAAATTAAAATTTTTAAATTTCATTTGAAAATTTGAATTCAAATTGAATACAAATGCACACTACTATGGGAGTACGGGGTCTTTTACAGTCGGCTCGATCGATTGTAGACTTTCTTACTTGTTTTTGTTTGAATGTGTTTTAATGAAAGTACTATCCATTGTAATACCTGGATACCGATTGTAATAATTTAATTGGGGAAAAATGCAGAGAGTATTATACGGTCCGCCGACCCCATTAAGTATATATATTCTTGATCAGCATCACAAGCCGAGTCGATATAGCCATGTCCGTCTGTCTGTCTGTCTGTCCGTATGAACAAACAGATTTCAGAGATGGTAAGAGCTACAAGTTCGAGCTTGGTGTCAAACGATCAGATATTTAGTCAGTCAATACAAGAATCTTTTTTTTTTTTCGATGCCACGCCCCATTCGCCCACAAAAAAGCAAAAAACTGGACACACCTCGGGAAAATATCTCAATATCTCGGCAAATATCTCAGTAACTATGGCACTTAGGAACACCAATTTGGGTACGGAAGTTCCTAGCGACAGCATAATTGCATTGCCATTTAAAAATGTTGACTGCCACGCCCCCTTTTCCCACAATTGATAAAATAGTTTTCAAACTTCAATGCCGTTTTTAGCGATTTTGTTCGTATTGTTATTTATAATTCGTGTGGAGACTAACTATATTCAACTATACTGAAAGGCGCATTAAAATCGGACTATAAACAAGAAAACTAGAAGCGTTACAATATTGATAATTGAACGCAATATCAACCCATAGGTGCAAGTGAGATAGAAACACACAAGCACATGTTCGAACGTTTTCGCTGCCTGTGTGTCGGCAGCGCTGCCCGCGGTCGCTGGCTGCGCCGAATACACACATGTATGCATACATATTTGCATCATATACATATTGCCAAACGTATGTGTATTCGAATACAAACAAACAGATGTGTGTTTGATAATGCTTATATTGTTTTTGTTTCAACGTGTTTTAATGCAAGTAATTCACATTGTAATATCTCGATACCGATTTTAATAATTGAATCGGGACAAATGCAGAGAGTATTATACGGTCGGGCGCGCTCGACTGTACTTTTCTTTCTTGTTTAATATTAGAAAATTTAAATTACGAAGTATATGGCAAATAAAGCAAATTCTTCTAAATAAATCAACAATGTTTGTACAATTCATCCATTTACAATATGTGGACACTCTGGATCAGGAAAAACAACGTTTCTGGAAAATCTTTTGAACAATCAAAATACACTTATTAATGAAGTTTTTAAAAGGATCATTTGGTGTTATGCTAAAGAACACGCAAATCCTAATTTTACAGGACTTGAATATCATAACGGTGTACCAGAAACAATTGAAAATGATCTTAACGAGCCTATCCTTATTGTATTAGATGATCTAATGATGGGAGCATTTAACAAAAGTGTTTGTGAATTATTTACAAAAGGCTCTCACCATCGCAACTTATCTGTAATAGTAGTAACTCAGAATATATTTCATAAAGCATCACATACTAGAGATATATCGTTAAATACAAAGTACATTGTCGTTTTTAAAAACCCTAGAGATAAACTTCAATTCCATTGATTGTGGATAAATGGACATCAAGACTTGTTTGGTTGAGCACAAAAATTGAACTAACTTTATTCCTTAAAATCCTAGGTCTTATATAGCTACAAATTACAGCGGAGTACAGCTCTCCTCTAAGAATTTGGTATTGTACCCCACGCACAGGATAGAGCGTGGCTTTATATTTAGAAGTATTTTTATCTCAGGCTTCGTTGCCAAGCATGGGAACGGGTCGCCAGCATAGATACAAATATATTCTTAGATTATACATTTTTGAGTTTACATAGTCTCTTAAAATAATCTCTCCGGTGTTCTAGTTTCATTGCTTGAACATTCTGCCAAGGGCCACAAAAAGGTGGTAGTTTAAGTACAATGGCATTGACATATTAACCTTAGAGTAAACATTTTTATTTTTTTTTTGTTTTATTTTTTATATGTGAGGAAACGTGATCGTTTGTAGTCATCTTGTTACATTTATTTTTCTTATTATGTATACAATTATAACTAACAATATTATGAAACAAATTCCTAAAGATAGGTGACCGGATACATGATGAAAGTTAAGGTTTTTAATTCAAAATGATGATTTTTAATGTCATATAGGTCATTCTTTAATTGATCTATCTCTACTGTATGGTTAATAATTGGATATCTCAATGGATCCCATATAATTTTCGGTATCTCACTTACATTACTTATATAATAAGGTGACAATTTTTCGTAACTTTCGGAGTGAATTACATAATTTGCAACTAGGATCTTATCGACTGTTCTAGCAGTACAATCTGACTTAATAGATAATATACCTTGTTCCGGTAAGTCAATAATTTCCTGATGAGTATGGCTACACTGAATATTTGCTTTAGTATTAGTTTGTACTTTGAAAAAGCCAACTACCCTTTCTATTTAATTCAACCCAATAGTTTGAGGAAGTTGATATCATTTTATAGACACAATTCGATGGTCTATTCGGCTTAAAAGGTGAGACCTCGCAAGAGTCATCATTTGCATTATTCCATGGCCAGTTTCCTTAGCAAATTCGTTTATTTTGTTGCCAATGCTTGCATTTGTTTAGTGCTGCTTCTGACATTAAATTATACGAATCAATTGCAAAGTTATACACTATGTATGGGAACTTTAGATCGGCAATTATTATTCCCTGTTGGTTTTTTAATTGGTAAGGGAATAATTTTAAATACCTGAGATGAATGTCTATTGAATAAAGGTATTTTTGCATTTATTATTATTTTTTTTGTCTAAATACAACCCTTTTGCAGTTAGCAAAGTATAAATTTCTTTTAGTTCCGCACCAGTTCTTTTTCCTGGTAGAACAAGTGTATCAGGTATTTTGTCTTTAATGTACCTAATTTCCTTTTTTTAGTTGATTTGGTTTTAATATATTAGTGTTTAATTTTCCATGATTGACGTCAATAAGCAAGCTGATTACTCCAGCTTGAACCTTTTCACATTCATCAATCAATGAGTTCAACTGTTTTGTTATCATAAAGAACTTGATTGATTCTTTATATATAAAATAGCTTTCCTTAAGAAGTTCGGTCATGTTGTCTACTCGTAGATTCATACTGTAAAAGTTTTTATTTACTTCGTCTATTGTTTGTTTCAGAATGTTTTCAGTGGAATCAATTACGGAAGCCTGTTTTTTGGCTAGATTGTCTATGTTATGTTGATTTTCTAACAACACAATCATATTTTCTTCCATTTGAGTTCTATCATCTGCATCCATGAGCCCAAATACCATATGATATAAAGATCCTACGAAATCTAAGGGTGATCTTTTCTGTCTTGGAGTTCTCTGCGTCATAAAAAAAGGCTATTGTTTTCCTCTATATCATCAATTTGTCTTTGCATGTTGTTCAGCACCAAATTACATTGCTCCTCAAAATCATGCAATTTTCTACAAATCATTCGCATCTTTTGTATAATTTCTTTCCCTTTCTCTATCATAACGAAGTAAGTGTCCATATCATAAAACACAACTAAATCCCATGATGACGTTATTACTTCTACGTCACCCATCGGATCCAAGTATATTGATGCTGTACTGTTGACTTGTTCAACTGTCCATTTCTTTATTTCCGTCTTAATTGGAACCGCATTAGATACTTGAAAAATCAGCATCAACATCAACATGGCTAAATACAATCCGATTTTTGAAAGCCTACCTCCTCTAGTTGGGCGTTCCTCATTTTTAGAGTTTTCTCCTGACTCTTGGACTCCAATTAGAGGACATATTTTACTAATAGGACGCGTTACCAACCCTTCTTGTACTCTTATCTTCGCTACTCTAACTTTTTCATCTGCGCCTTTATGAACTTCCTCAATTTTCCCTAGGGGCCATCTCACTGGATGACAATTTTCGGATTTAATTAACACTATTTGCCCTTTTTCGATATTTCTGTTTTCACGTCTCCATTTATTTCTTTGCTGTAAAGTATGTAAATAGTCTTCTTTCCATTTTAACCAAAATTCATTTTTAATCCTTTTAATTAATTTCCATCTGTCTAAATTGTTTATCTTCTCCTTATTTATAGACTCTATTGCTTCCAAATTAGGTCTACCAATCAGAAAATGTCCCGGCGTTAATATCTCCATGTCCTCAATATCTTATCCAGTAGTGTATAAGGGACGAGAATTTAATACTCCTTCAATCTGACATAAAAGAGTTGCAAACTCTTCATAAGTTAAAATCGTATCACCCATTGTTCTTTTTAAGTGATATTTCACCGATTTAACTCCCGCTTCCCAAATGCCACCGAAATGCGGTCCTGCCGGCGGGATAAAATGCCAAGTGATCCCTTCGCTTTCTAAAATTGGAGCTACTTTTTCGTTATCCATAATAGCTTTTTGAAAATCTTCATTTAATTTTCATGACGCACCCACAAAGTTTGTTCCATTATCGGAGTAAATATAAGCACATTTTCCTCTTCTTGCAATGAATCTTTTAAAGGCTGCTAAAAATGCATCAGTTGTAAGATCACTTACAACTTCCAGATGTATAGCTTTGGTAGCCATACATACAAACACAGCTATGTAACCTTTATATGACTTAATTCCTCTGTTTTTAGAACATTTTATATGGTATGGCCCTGCGTAATCTACTCCAGTATTTAGAAATGGGTAATCTGGTGTAATTCTATATTTTGGAAGGTCTCCCATTATCTGTTCTGCTGTCGTCTGCCGATATCTTGAACACTTTATACATTCTTTCAACTGTTTCTTTAAACTATTTCTAAGTCCAAAAATCCAATATTGTCTTTGAATATAAGTTCTCATCAGGTTAAGTCCACCATGCAATGTTTCTCTATGTGCCTTTTTTATTATTAAGTCCGTAAAGTGACTTTTGTTTAAAATTAAAGGATGTTTTACCTGAAAACATGCATTAGAGTTCCTTAATCTTCCACCAACTCTAAGTAACCCATTTTCATCTAAAAATGGGTTTAAACTTAGTATCTTGCTTTTTATGTCAATATCTCTTTTATGAATTATACATTTAATTTCTGCATCGAAATGAATAATCTGCTGTTGTTTAATTACTAAACAGCGCGCAGACTTTATTTCATTTACAGTTAAATACGCTGGAAATACTTTTTGTTAATTTTCATATCAATAAATCTTAAAACATATGCAACTACTTTTTTCGAGTTTTTCTATACAGGAAAACTTATCTGTTAATTTCTGAATAATTTCAGAATTATTATTCAAAATAGTTGTGCAAACTAATTCATTTTCAGAATTTTCTTCCTTTGGCCAATATTCAATTGACTTCGCAAGCCAATGAGGTCCAGTCCACCAAATGTCACAGTTTTTTTAACTTATCGGCATCTATTCCTCTTGACGCAATATCTGCTGGGTTGTCTTCTGATTTCACATGCCCCCATTCTACTTCTTTTAATTTTTTAATATCATCTGTTCTACGCCTAATAAATTTATTTTTATTAGCTCCATTTTTGATCCAAGCAAGAGTAATCGTTGAGTCGCTCCATGCATAAGATTTTGTACTTATTCCTAACGCTTCTTTTACTCTTTCCATTAGTTTTGCTAACAGATGAGCTGCACATAACTCTAACTTAGGGATCGTTTTTCTATTCTTTTTGGGATTAACTTTACTTTTACTAGTAATTATCCTTACTGAACTTCCGATTTTTGCATACACAACTGCCGCATATGCTTTTTTCGGAGGCATCTGCAAATCCATGTACTTGAGCCAATACATCGTTGTGCATTTTTAGCCATCTAGGAATTCTGAGATTTTCTAATGTTATTAATTTTTTTCATAAATATTTCCCAGTATTCTGAATCGTCTATTGGTAATTCTTTATCCCACTCTAGCTCACCTAACCATAGTTTTTTTTGCATAAACATTTTACCGACTATTGTTACAGGAGATAGCCAACCTAAAGGGTCATAAATTTTCGCTAATGTAGACAATACTGTTCTTTTATTAATTTTCTTTTTTTTGTTCACAATGAATATTAAATTTAAATTCGTCTTTTACAGGTTCCCATTGTAACCCTAGCGTCTTGACTGACTCATTTTCTTCAAAACTTAATATTTTTTTATCATCAGTACATTCTACGCTTGCCACAACGCACAGTGGGGCAGCGGGCCGAAAAATTTTGCAAAAATATCTTTTGAACCAGGGGAGGTATTTGAACAAATTAAAAAGCATTTAATAGAGAACTTATGAAACTTTAGAAGGAATGTCTGAACAGGGTGATCCGTCAACAGGGTGCTTCAAAATTTAAGGTCAAAGTTCTTTAATGTTTCTGCCCATATTAAACGTATAAAATGAAAATTAAAAATACTTTTTTTTATCACAAAGTAATATTTTTAATATTGTTTTAACTTAAACATAACATGTCAATATGTTTTAATTAGTTTTCTTTACTAATTTAATTAATTTTGTTACTAACATTTTTCGTTGAATTATTTTGAGGTTATATTTCAAATTTTTTTTTGTGGCCAATTTTCATTAAAATGAGTTCAAACATTTGTTGTAATATATAATAAACTTAGTATTTTGGAAATGTAACTATTATGTTTCAAATTATTTATAAATACGCGCATCTGAAGATGCTGCTTAAATGCTAAGGAAGTATACATTCTTTCTAAAACTAATCTTATTAAATGAAGTCAAAATCAATCGAATAAGCTCGCTTCAACCAAAAAACTCAGTGTACTTATATTTACAATGCAGTTAAGAAATCTCATTGAAATGTTTATCTCTCACGGAATCATCCAAACTCGAAAATATTTTTTTGTACCTTAAAAGAACAATTTATTTAGTTACCTGTACCCAAAATGTCTCAAGACTAGTAAAACACATAAAAAATAATATTTGTTAAATGTAACCAGCTGAGGTATTATCTACAAAATGATTTTACATAATTTTTTTTATTAAATTCCCACACAGGAAATACCCATATTTGCATGGGTTCTTCTTCTTCCATAAATAAAACGCGCATTTTTAGCACGAGGTTGCGCTCGTTTTATGACTTTAAATTCTAAACGGGCAAACTAGGGCAAGGGAAATTACATAAGCATATTAGAAGAAGGTTCATTCTATCATATGTATATAGTTTCCTCGTGAACATCGGTGAACATTAGAAGTTATGTCCATGTTAAATTATAAAAACTGCCCAAAAATAGTATATTTTTTAAACTTTTTTGAAATATTCAGTTATAAAGCGAAAATTAAATTTTTGATTGAATTTTATAAAGAATTAATTTTATTTGAATAAAAAAATAACAACTTTAAGATTGATCGATTATTTCTCCGAAAATTCAATTTCATAGTTGACACTTTGCGCGGAAAATTTATGTATTTTTGAACATTTCAGGAAATAGGTCAACTTTGAGGGGCTCTAGCACCCACAATTTTCAACCGATTTGAAAAAAATTTCGGATTTATCGCCCGTGATCATTTTTTAACCAAACGCAATTTTTCTTTTTTGGCGTACGCTACCATCACAAAAATGATTTTTGCCACGTTTTTCGGCCGGCTGCCCCATTGTGCAACGTCTGGATTGTTGGAGATCCATTTCCTTAAATTAAATCCAACATTATCTAATTCTCGCGAAATTAAATTTACAATTTCTTTAGCCTCTTGTACTGTATTAGCGCCTGTCATTAGATCGTCCATATAAAAATCATTTTTTATTATTTCACTAATGTTTTCATTGCTACATTTGTAAGCAATTTCTAACAAAGTCCTGGTCGCTAAATATGGGGCTGATGCGGTTCCGTAAGTAACTGTTGTAAGTTTGTAAGTTTTTAATCTATCCAACGGACAGTATCTCCAGAATACATTGAGATATTTTTGGTCATCTTCATCAATATTTATTTGTCTGTACATTTTTTCTATATCAGAGGAGACTACAACTGGCCATTTACGCCATTTTAACAGAATATCAAAAATATCTCTTTGAACTCTTGGTCCTGTCCACATGATGTCATTTAGGCTTTTCCCATTTGTACTTTTTGCTGACGCGTCAAATACAACTCTTAATTTTGTTGTTAAGCTACTATCCCTCAGTACTGCTTGATGAGGAAGATAATATTTTCCTACTTCGTTTGATTCAACCATATGTCCTAACTCCATGTACTCCCTCATAAACTGAATATAATTTTCTTTCAGTTTTAGATTTTTATTAAATTTCTTTTTCTAAATTGTGAAAACGTGCTAAAGCTTGCGTTTTAGAATCTCCTAAGTTCGTATTTTCTTTAAATGGAATTTTTACAATAAATCTACCATTGCTATCTTTTCTAGTTGTTGCTATATAGTTCTTTTCACAATATTCTGCTTCTAAGTCGTCATTATCTTCATCTTCTAATTCCCAAAATCGATCCATGTCTTTCACCTCGATTGTAGTTGTTGTTATTACAGAATTTCCCTTTGATTTGGTGCAGCCTGATACTACCCAACCAAATTCCGTATTTTGACCCAGGAGTCCGTCTATTTTAATAATGCCATTTTTCATTATTTGTGAATATAGATCGGCTCCAATTATCATATCTACTCTGCTCGGTTTGTCAAAATGTGGGTCAGCCAAAACGTAATTCTGCCATTTATATTTATTTATCTTTATAGTTTGGATTAGCAGCGCTTTCATTCATTTTGGCAAAACAATCGCTTCCGTATGAAAATTTTGTTTTTCATTATTATAGGGTTTTAAACACAAGTTTACCTTGTATTTTGATGAGCTTGAGTTATTTGCTGAAACTCCACTTATTTTTGTTATTTTTTTAATTCTAAATAAGTTTAGAGTTTGAACAGCTTCTTCTGAAAAAATAGTGCACTGCGATCCACTATCAATCAATGCTCTTAATTGCTCAAAATTACCATTGTTGGTTTGCACTTTCACTATTGCTGTAGCTAATAGTGCTTGTTTTTCAGCAACACAAGTGTTCACTTTCTCGTTAGAAATGTGTAACATTGTATTGTGTGACTTTCTGCAAATAGTACATAATATTTCACACGAGCACCTTTTATTCCTCATGAATTTTAAGCACTTCATACATAATTGCACTTTTCTTACTGCGTCGATTCTCTCTACTGGACTCATGGCTCTGAATGTGTAGCACTGTACTGCATGATGTCCAGGTTTCTTACATATCGGACAGTTTTCAATTCTATGCTGCTGAACATTAGAATTTTTCTTTTTCATCGTTTTTAATGAACTAATGGAACCATATCGCTGTTCCAAAAATTCTTTGACATCTGACAACTCTTGGATATCTTTTGTCTTTCTGACGTAAGATTCGTATAGTTGTAGTGTCTCTTTATTAAATTTACGCAATATAATATGCGCAAAGATACTGTCTATGTCATTAGACAGATTTGCTTTTAATTTTATAATGTGCATAGCCTCATTGCTAGCATCAATAAAATTTTTTATCTGCTTTTCAGATTCAATATTTAGTGAAGGTAAATCAATTAACCTATTTAATTGATCTGAAAAAATTTTTCTTTTATTTTCGAACCGTTTGGTCAACAGTTCGCACACAACATCATAATTATTTACTGAGCCAGTTAGCAAATGTGATACCATGTTCCTGGCTTCACCTTTTAATGCCGATTTTAAATAATTAAATTTGACCGAAAGACTTAGGTCCTCTCTATCATGAATTATTTCCATAAATAATTCAAAAAAATGAATCCCACTCTCTGGGTTCTCCATAAAAAAAAGTGGGTACCTTAATTTTAGGTAGAGCTGGAAGATCTTCTGTCTTCACGGTTACCTTATTATTGTTGAGACTTATATGCTCCAATATGTCAATCATATTGTTAGCATCAAACTCTAATTCAGAAACATCTTCGTTGCATTGGATGTTTTGTTTTTTCAAAGAAATTAATTTTTTTCTTGGATTCTATTCCAGAGAAAATTAATTTTATTTTTTTCTAATGCTACTCCATTCCGGAGTAGCATTTTTTAATTCTTTTTCAGTTTCCTGAATATAATTTTTAAGTTGCAATAAGTTTTCGTCTAACTTATCTGCAATCTTATTATTTTCAACTTTTTTCTGGAACATTTTCTGTTCCAGGATCAATAATTTTTTTCGAACATAAATATTGTTCACTAATTGATTTAATTGTTAGTAATGTTTTGTCAAATATCTTTTTATTGAAGTAGTCGTGATCGACTGCTCCAATTTTTAAAAGAATAGAGTTGTTTGTTACAAATTTATCTTTCAACTCTGTCAATATTTCAATAGATTGGCTGGAAATAATTCCAGCTTCAATCTCCTGAACTTTTTTAACTATTACTGCTTGCTTTTCCAGCAAATTAATTGTTGCTTCTGACAACATTTTAACAATATATTTTTAAAAATTTAGTTTCATGCACTTATCTTATGTTGTGATGAAGCTGACTCTGCTGCTGATGCTGATGCTGACGCTGCTGCTGATGCTGACGCTGCTGCTCACGCTGCTGCTCTGCTGATGCTGCTGCTGTTGACTCTGCTCACGCTGCTGCTGATGCCGCTGACGATGCTGACGCTGACGCTGACGCTTATGTCGCTGCTGTCTTTGCGGACGTTGTTTCTGGCTCTTGGGGTTGTAAATCCTCTAGCCACTCCGATTTCCGATTCTATTGCTTTAGAATCGACCTCGTACTTTTCTTTCACTTTCCGATGTAAGCCTCGGAAACGCTATAATATTTTCGTGTCGATTTATTTTTTTTTTTTTTTTTGCACACAATTCCGACGTAAAGCCTCGGAAACACTAAATTTTTTTATTCCCTGCCTCTTTTTCTTTTAGAGCGCTAGAGTTTTTGTTAATCCTCTTCGGATATTTATTATCTCTGTCTCACATGGAGAACTAGAGCAATCAGTTCTGTGCTTCTTATCACTGGTGGAGGATAGCAACAGACCAATTTATTTTGCAACCTTAAGTATTTCACTATAAGGTGCTGGTTTAAAATTCTGTGTCTCTTACCACTGTTGGGGGAAAACAACAGAATGCTCGAAGGACCAATGAATAAATGGACATCAAGACTTGTTTGGTTGAGCACAAAAATTTAACTAACTTTATTCCTTAAAATCCTAGGTCTTATATAGCTACAAATTACAGCGGAGTACAGCTCTCTTCTAAGAATTTGGTATTGTACCCCACGCACAGGATAGAGCGTGGCTTTATATGTATTTAGAAGTATTTTTATCTCAGGCTTCGTTGCCAAGCATGGGAACGGGTCGCCAGCATAGATACAAATATATTCTTAGATTATACATTTTTGAGTTAACATAGTCTCTTAAAATAATCTCTCCGGTGTTCTAGTTTCATTGCTTGAACAGATTGTCTCGACAAATTTATCCTCAACTAACAAGCAAACAGCTTACACTACTTAAACGGTATAAAAATGTACTGCGTAAAATTTCATCTTCAAAGCGCACCACAAAATCAACGCGGAAAGTTCTTGTTCAAAAAGGTGGATTTCTTCCAACTCTAATTTCATCATTTTTGGCCGGAGTATTTGGAAAAATATTCAAAAATGCATAACTCTAAAAGTAATTTAATTAAAGTTATTTTAATGCAACCAAACGAATATCAAAAGTTAATATCAAATAATAGAGGTGAAGATTTGACTAACCAAACGTGTTTACCAATTATATGTAATGGTAGACTAAGTGATTTCGATAAATCCATTAAAATTCGTCAAGAACTAAACTATATATTCTATACTATTCTCATCAAGCAATTCAACACAGACATTTGAAGAGTTGCCTACCAGTTCAAAAAGAGAAGCAAAGACTGAAAACACAGAGTTTATGAAAAATATAAACGTTAAAGCAGACAAGAGTATGAACAGCAGACAAAACATACAGCCCAGAGACCTGCAACGAGTATAAAAATTTCGAGTATACTGGAACGCTTACTCGTGATCGTTTTGTTCGAACAAATTTGATACCCGATCGTTTGGTGTGCGTACCGCGGGCATGCTTATACTCGTTTTACTCCAGTATATAGTCGAGTATTTTGCCGTTATGCAACATGTTTTAAGCAGGCCAAACAGAAACTTATAATATTTTGCATGAAATATTTTCAGCAGTGGTACTAGACTAAATGATTTGAAGGCTTTAAAGAATGTAATTTAAATACATTGACATTTAATAACAAATTAAATTCTGTTTTTAATATTTTGATCATAAGATTTTTATAGAAATTTGCAGAAATCTGCATTACAATTGGTAATTTGGAAACACTTCTTACGCTCAACAGATAAACGTAGATGGGCTGACCTTTTGGAAATTCCCTTGTTTGGCCAGAGTATGACTCTCTGAGTTTTGTAAAAGGGTTGTTTTGCATTTAGCGCAATATTTGCAGCAGGTAGAAACTCTTCCTTTTGTGTTTTTGTGTCTTAAAAAAATATAAGCATATCAATACTTGCTCGCACTAATACACACAAACAAAGACAAGTCTCGAGATTGTTGCCAGTGCCATCCGTGTTGCTCTCTAAATTGTTTTCCGCCAGAACTAGCTTTTTACTTATGTGTACATGGGAAAATCAATGCAATTACAATTATTTCATTTTTTATATTATGCACTGTGGGTTATAATTTTATAAATAATAAATAAAGAAGAAAAATATATATTTAAACATTTTTCTTATTGTTTTTCATTGAAATTTAGCCATTTTGCTTTTTTTCCGCTAGAACTAGCATATTTACATTTTAATAAATGACAACACTGCGAACGTCACGCAACGCAAGCGAACCAACGAACTTGCTTGTTACTCGAACGTTTGTACTGAAAAAACGATCAGGGCAGGTTGCGTTCGTATACTCGTTGGAATACTCGTTTGACAATCGAACGATCAGCAAACGATCAGCCAACGATCAGCAAACGATCTATGGGGCTGATCGTTTGAAGGTTTGAAAACGGACAACTGATCGTTGTGATTCGAACATTTTTCGGACAGCCCGTTGAATTACTCGTGACCCGATCGTTTGATGAAAAGTTCGAACGTACTCGAGTATACTCGTTGCAGGTCTCTGATTCAGACGAAATACCAAATATTTCTAAGGAAGGCTTATTTGCTGATTCTCAAAGTCAAGACGATAACCCTAAACGGGCATTCTCTGAAATCGTTGATGATATAGGTATGATTGAGCCGACTCCTAAAAGGAGATACATTGAACGTCACATTAAGTCCCCAAAAAAAAAGAGAACAAATAAACGTTTTGTTCAATCAGAAGTCAATTTAAAAAACCTCAATTACATTACAGGAAGGGGAAAACTAATTCGATCATCTCGACAAGCAGAAAAATCTGGGTCTAAAGCCAAACCATATCAAATTGGAAAAAATAAAATTCATTGGATTTCTTTAATATAAATCAAGTAAGAAAGGCTACAGTCATTCGAGCCGACTGTAAAAGACCCCGTACTCCCATGGTAGTGCGAAATTGTATTCAATTTGAATTCAAATTTTCGAATGAAATTTAAAAACTTTAATTTTATATGTACATTTAGAATTGAAATTTAAAAAATTAAATTAACAATTCGCATTGCCGCAACTCTATCAGTTGCACCACTCGCCACTTTCAAGAATTCTCCGATAATCAGCATTTACATTTTATTCATACAAACACACATTCGTTTGAAATTATATGTATGCATATACGTATGTATGTATGTATGTATGTATGTGTGTATTCGGCGCGGCCAGCGTCTGCCGGCAGCGCTGTCGCCACACAAGCATCGAGACCGTTCGAACATGTGTTTGTATGTTTCTGTCTCGCTCTCGCGCGTAAGTGATATTGCAGTTAAATAACAAACTTTCTAACGCAGTAGCTCTTTTGTTAATGGTAGTATTTTGATGCCACTTTCAGAATAGTTTGATTTGATATGTCTCTATACGAATGTTGAATTACAACACTCTACTATATGAATAAATGCCTTAAAAACGGGTTTAAAGCACAATAGTTTGGTTAACTGTAATGAGAAAAGGGTGTGTGGCAGCAAAATTTGTAATGGCATTGCATTAAGGCTGTCTCTAGCAAACCTGCTTACCAGAAATGGTGTTCCTAAGTGCCATAGTTACTGAGTTATTGGCCTAAAAGTAAATTTTTTTTCGAGGTGTGTCTGGTTTTTTGCTCATTGCGGGGGCGGTAAGGGGCGTGGCAACAATTTGAAATAAACTTGATCAGCTCGCGATGATAACGGACTTTCATTCCAAATTTGATGTCTCTAGCTTTTGTAGTTTAAAAGATCCAGGTGTTCATACGGACGGACGGACAGACAGACAGACGGACAGACGGACATTACTATATCGACTCGCCTGTTGATGATAATCAAGAATATATATACTTAATGGGGTCGGCCACGCCTCCTTCTGCCTGTTATGCACATTTGGCTTCTGACAAACCGGGTATAAAAATATTTGAAAATGAGTAACTACGAGTCATTTTATGTTACTTTATTTAGCAACAATTCTTTAAATGTTTTTCCCGATAATGTACAGTGTGCGTTTACAAACATTGTGAGTTTGTCACAAACTATAGATGAAAAGTGGGAAGTTGGAATATCTGAACTATATTTAAACGATCTTCCCCACCATGAAGTAACGGATAAGAAACAGTCAATACAAAGTATGTCAAAGGGTATAATATTTGTTTATACTGACATAATAAAGCCTAGATGCGTTGGAGACAAAAGAACGCGATGTCTAAAAGTTCTTATGCATAATGGAGTTTCGAAAATGATTCAATTCAAAAACATTGAGTACTATCCCGTTGAGAATTGTGAAGTAAGAGACATATCAATTTTAATATCTGACTCAAGAGGATATAAGGTGCCCTTTAAACCTTCAGCCATTCCCATATACATTACGTTGAATTTTAGGCAGAAACGTTGTATGCTATAAATATTGCAACTTAGTTATAACATTTTTCATAAAGATATTAACCGGCATGGAGAAAATTTACCAAGAGTATTATCTAAATCAAAGTGGAGGAGGATTAAATCACATTGGTTCCCTTTATGCAACACCTCAAATAATACAGCAAGGAAGGGGTATTGGAAACTTTTTAGTGGACTTTTTAAGTACATTAAACCACTTTTTTCTAAGTGGACTAAACGCCGTTAAAAAATCAAGCAGTTGAATCAGGGAAAGCAGTCATAAGTGACTTGGGACGAAAACCTCTACAGAATATTATCCAAGAACAGAGCAAAATTGCACTCCAAAATCTATCCAATAATGTAATAGATAAAATGACTCAGGGAGGCTCAGGTAGAAAGAATAAAAGGAAGCTTTTTACTTCTAGGAGAGCTCATTATAAATCTAAACATTCATGTGTGCATACAAAGAAAAAGATTAAAAACCGATCTAAATAAAAACAAGAAAGAAAAGTACAGTCGAGCACGCCCGACTATATAATACTCTCTGCACTTTTCCCGATTAAATTATTAAAATCGGTATCCAGATATTACAATGTGTAGTACTTGCATTAAAATACGCTGAAACAAAAACAATCTAAGCATAATCAAGCACACATCTGTTTGTTTGCATGCGAATACACATACATATGTACGTTTGGCAATATATGCTGCATATATGCATGTATGTGTGTATTCGGCGCAGCCAGCTTCAGCGCCGCCACACAAGCAGCGAAAACGTTCGAACATGTGCTTGTGTGTTTCTATCTCGCTTGCACCTATAGGTTGATATTGCGTTCAATTATCAATATTGTAACGCTTCTAGTTTTCTTTTGTTTATAGTCCGATTTTAATGCGCCTTTCAGGATAGTTTAATATAGTTAATCTCCACACTAATTATATATAACAATACTGTATGATACGAACAAGTTCGCAAAAAACGGTATTTGAAGTTTTTTCAAGTGTGGGAAAAGGGGGCGTGGCAGTCCAAAATTTTAAATGGCAATGCAACTATGCTGTCGCTAGGAACCTCCGTACCCAAATTGGTGATCCTAGGTGCCATAGTTACTGAGATATTTGCCGAAAACACCAATTTTTTCCGAGGTGTGTCCAGTTTTTTGCTCATTGTGGGCGAATGGGGCGTGGCATCGAAAAAAAAAAGATTCTTGTATTGACTGACTAAATATGTGATCGTTTGACACCAAGCTCGAACTTGTAGCTCTTACCATCTCTGAAATCTGTTTGTTCATACGGACAGACAGACAGACGGACAGACGGACAGACGGACATGGCTATATCGACTCGGCTTGTGATGCTGATCAAGAATATATATACTTTATGGGGTCTGCCACGCCTCCTTCTGCCTGTTACATACTTTTGCACAAACCCAATATACTCTTGCAGAGAGTATAAAAAGGTGGAGCTCTTTGGAAAAGTATATGAAGATATTTTTAATCAACCTAGGCTTCTAATAAATAATGTTGATTTAACAATAACGTTAATATTGAAAAAACAGCATTTTATTTGATGGAGACTCAAACTGAATCCACTTTAAAAGTTTAAGAGGTACAACTCTTTATGAATCATGTTATAGTCAATCCAAATATTTTGTTAGCACATCATCGGGTATTGCAATATAAGAACGCTTTATATCCATATAATAAAGTTGAAGTTAAATCTTTTACTCTATATCCAGGGAACAATACAATTTCAATTGACAATGCTGTAATTGGACAATTACCTATTTTTATCTCATTTTGCATGGTTAAAAACCGAGCATACTCAGGTAATAGGGAACTGGATCCATATAACTTTGAACATTTTAAAATACAGCGATTTAATCTTTTAGTTAATGGAGTACAAGTACCGTCTCAAGTGCTAGAGTTTGATTTTACAAACCCCGAAAACATTCAGAGCTCTCGTGGATATAATATGCTATTTACAGCTAATGGTATAAAGCATTTTGATAGGGGCGTTTGACTTAACTGCAGATCATTCCATTTCATCGAATTCTTCCGTATGTTCAAATTTAATTAATCAAGGAACAATTCGTATTGAGGGTCGATTTGCTGAATCTCTTACCGAAGCTGTCACATGTCTTGTATATTGTGAATATGATTCCATGATTGATATTGAGAAACTTAAAAATACATATCCTATACATATCCTACAATAATAACTGCGAATACTGACTCATCTGACAAACCTGGTTCACACTGGATAGCATTTTATTGTAAAAATGCTTCAAATGCAGAGTTTTTTGATTCATACGGACAATATCCTCAAAACAAATATTTTTGAAGTCTATTAAAAAATAATTCCAAAAGGTTTACGTATAATAAACAGCAAGTGCAGGGTTACTTTTCAAATACCTGTGGACATTATTGCACCCTATTTAGTAGAGTTAAAAACAATTAACAAAATGTTTTTAAATGTCTTTAAGAAAAATGATTATATTTTTAATGATAAGCTTGTTCTGAAATTATTAAAAAAAAATAAATAAAACAAAATAATTTACATATTGTTATTATTTTTATTTGAGTACAAGAGATCGACTCTTAACCTACAGCAATTCATCATTAGTTTTAAAGCCTCTTGTTCAGAGCAGCACCAAATGGCCAAGGTGGCATCTCAAAACATTTATGCATAACAGCGCTCTCTCCACAAAGTATAACATAACTAGTTTTGGTAATCTCTTTATTTCTCATTTCCCAATCACTGCAATTACTCTCGTTCTATTCGTTTTTCAAATCTCGATCTGATCGGTATGCTCTGAAGAGTGAAATTGTAAAATCTAGACGGTCAAACCAATAATTCGCGAAAAAGACGTTCACGTACTTTAAATAAATAAATGTTTTAATCTGCGCAATTTGAACATAATTGTTTAAATAGACAATAATTCATGCGATCTGGATTATTGACAACGGCGCGCAGAAAGTTTGCTGAAAAAGCTCAGCAACTCCCAACATTTTGGTGACCGCGACGTGATCTTAGTTCTTTAAAGTGAATCATTGATTAAATAGTTGTTATTTAAGGCACGCTTAAATTCGCACAGATAATCGCAAGAACATTATAAAACAATTCGGCGCGTTTTCCTTGCTCGTTTGAAAGTGCTCCGTAACATATCTACAGAGCAGTTAGAATTCTTGCCGTTTCGCTTACAGTTGTCGATCACTTGCATTTGGATTCTCCGTTATTCCCATACAGACGGTAAAAAAAGTTCTGTCACGCTTGCAAACAGAACAACTGTTTGCGAAAAGCAACTGAACACTGTAATATAGCCTTACTATGACTGAAGATCTACCCGTCAATAGCGATATCCGTAAATTGCGACTCCGGAATCCAATGCTACCGTGCGTATCAGCATGCCAGCTGAAAGGATCGATTTTATGACTCGAAGGGCTACGGCAATTTTCATTCGGCTTGAAACAATATGTAGCGATATCGACGAAACTAAATTCGCCAGTATGGATGAGTACTTCATAAACGGGCTTTTGGAAACTGTAAGTGAACGTAAGAGCAGCTTCTATTCCATCTCCAGTGAACTACCTGGCAAGTTTGATTCGCTATTGCTTGACCTGAAAGCAACGCTTCAGCGCGCACTCGCCAAAAGAAATCCCGCACAGCATTGCTCTACGTTTCGGACAAACACAACAGAATACCCATCAATTGTAGTTGTTTCTAATCGCTCTCGGTTGCCACAATTATCGTTGCCGAAATTCAGTGGTTCATACACAGAGTGGACAAAATTCGTCTCCATGTTTAATGCAGTAATAGAGAAGGATGCAGAGCTCACTCCCGTCGAAAAGCTGCAGCATCTGCGTTCCTGTCTTAGTGGCACTGCGCTGGATACTGTGAGATCTTTGGAAATAAATGAAACAAATTATAGCATCGCTATGGGAATCCTAAAAGATCGATTCGATGAAAACGTCTTATTTTACAGGCACACGTCAGAGAGATATTTGGGGTAGACAAAATCGACACCTCTGCAGCAAAGTTGCGTGAACTTACAGACAGGATCACATCCCACATAAGGGCTTTAGAATCGCTGGCAAAGAAAGAGGAGATTGCTGATTGCTCCAGAAGCTGGATAAACAGACCCAGGCAAAATGGGAGGAAGCGTCGACCAGCAATGATTTACCCTCGTCGGAGAAAAGTTGTCGGACGCTGGAGAATGTAGATTACGTCATGCACATCAATCATGCAGTAAGATCAACTAAGCCAGTAAGTGCGCAGAATACAAAATCTTTTATCACTTCGAACTCTTCTACGTCTGGTTGCGTGCTTTGTGAAGACGCTGCACATAAAATTTACAATTGTCCACGTTTCGAAATTATGTCCCCATATGACCGCCAAAGAGAAGCAAAGAGGTTCTCCCTATGTCTCAACTGCCTAAAAAGGGGTCATATGGTTTGGGATTGCAAGTCTGGATCCTGTCGAACTTGTAAAACTAAGCATCACAGCCCCTTGCATTTCACGCCAACACCTGCATCATTAGCGTGCATTTCCGCCCAGACGGTTGCAGCACCAACAGCTCGTCAAGCCCTCATATCTCACTCCAACTCTGACGCCATGCTCCTCGCTACAGCAATTGTATTCGTAAGGAATAGCACAGGCGAATATGTGCCCTGTCGAACCTTATTGGATTCCGGATCACAGTTGCAGTTTATTTCTCGTCGTTTTTTCAGCTATTACACCTTCGAAAGGTCAAGTCATCTACAGCCGTATCCGGCATTGGAGATGCGAGTTTCCAAACCGAAGGCTACTCAATTGATCTTGTACTGAAGTCGCGGACTTCAGAATACACAGCCTGCATTAATGCATCACGGAAACCCAGCCAGGAGTTTCAGTACGAATTACGGATTGGGACATTCCCTCCAACATTCAGCTAGCAGACCCATCTTTTAGCGTGCCGCAGCGGATAGATCTACTCATCGGAGCTGGTCTGTTATTCGAGCTGGTGTGCGTCGGTCAGATTCGGCTGGCGCCCGGACTACCATTACTACAGAAGACACTCTTAGGCTGGATTCTCTCTGTTGGTGGGCAGCGCGCGCAAAGACTCTCGTCGTTCGTCGTAAGCAACAGATCTTCCGAAGCCAGTAGCTCTAATAATCGGCTAACTGAATTGGTTCAACGGTATGGGGAAGTTGAACATTCATTTGAGCCAGCGGCCAAGGCAACTAGAGAGGAGATCGATTGCGAATTGCATTTCCAGAAGCATCACACTCGGTTATCTTCTGGAGAATACATGGTTCACTTACCTGCAACATCCAGCTTGGACTCGCTAGGCGATTCGTTTCAGCAGGCCAAGCGCCGTCTTGAACATCTTGAGCGCAAGCTCGCTTGGAACCCAAACGTTAGAAGTGAAAAATATTCAAAGTTCATAGCGGAATACATCGAACTCAAGCATATGCCGCTCGTTTCCCCAATAGACATCGCAAAATGCAAATACTTTCTGCCTCACCATTGTGTTATAAAGGATGATAGAACCACGACTAAGCTTAGGGTCGTATTTGACGGCTCCGCCACAACAATATCGGGATTATCTCTGAATGATGTCCTCATGGCAGGACCAACTGTACAAGATAAGCTATTTAATACGCTAATTCGCTTTTGGACAGTTCCTATTGCCTTAACTGCAGATATATGCAAAATGTATCGCTGCGTTCGTCTTGCCAATGACGACAGTTTCTATCAATGCATATTATGGCGCAATTCTCCAAAGGAAGAGATTAAGGTATATAAGTTGGACACTGTAAAAGCCAGAGGCTTTTCTTGCCATTCGCGCCATGCACCAGCTTGCTAAGGATGAATGCTTCCAGTCGGCTCCCAAGTCGTGTTGCAGCACTTTTACGTGGATGATAAGATATCCGGAGGTGCGTCCTTGGAAGATGTTCACGTAGTCCTGCAGCAGACATCAGATCTTCTTTCAAAAGGGAATTTTCAGTTAACGAAATGGTGTTCCAGTCATCAGGAAGCGCTTCACGGCGTACCCGAAACTGAAAGGGAAAGCTTCTTCAAGTTCATTGACAGTTTAGACGTCACAAAGACTCTTGGTCTAATTTGGGATCCCAAGGATGATAATTTTCTCTTTACTTTCTCTTCTCATTTAGGCGTCTCAAACCACACGAAGCGATCTGTGCTATCAGCGATTGCGAAATTATACGACCCTCTCGGTCACATTGGACCAACAATGACTAGGGCCAAAATCATTTTGCAGCGCATGTGGAGAGATAAGTTGCAATGGGATGAAAGTCTGCCTCAATCTCTTAACGCAGCTTGGTCAAGCCTTTGTACGGAGTTCTCCGATATGCACCACGCAAAGTACCCACGCTACGTGTTGTTACCAAATGCCGTGTCTGAAATCCACGCCTTTTGTGATGCCAGTCTAGAGGCATATGGAGCCTGCATCTATGTGCTGTCTCGCCTTGAAAATCAATCTCAATG